>WEKY01032029.1:0-39547 GCA_013390045.1 Picathartes gymnocephalus | reverse complement strand
CCATCCCATCCCATCCCATCCCATGCCATCCCAGTCCCTGGGCCTGGCTGGGATTGCTGAATGCCAGGGGGTCACTGGTGTGAGGAGAATTTCACTCTCGGTTGCTCTCCGGCGAGCGGTGATTTATGATAAAATAAACGACCCTCGGTGCTGTGTGTGGAAAGCTGGGTGTTCGTGCAAATGAGTGATGAGGTGTGGGGCTGGCAGTGGGGAGGGCAGCAGAGCTCCCTGCTCCTGCTGATCCCAGCCTGACCTTTGCCTGCAGTGCCTCTCACCCAATTTGTTATCATTTGGGAGAAAATATTAGCCCTGCAATACAATTTTACTCCTGTCTGGAGCTGGCATGTTATTCACTGATTTTGGTGCGTTTCGAGATTATCATTCATGGGGAAGAAGCTTGGAAGATGAAATCTTTAAGTGGGAAGGAAAAGTGGGTTTTTTTAAGGGGAAGGAAAAAGTGGTTTTTTTTTTTTTTTTTTTTTTTTTTTTTTTTTTTTTTTTTTTTTTTTTTTTTTTTTTTTTTTTTTTTTTTTTTTTTTTTTTTTTTTTTTTTTTGTAGTTGGTGCTGGCTCTTGGAATTTCAGGAAGTGTGTTTCCAGGAGTGAGACCTGCGCTGCTCATAACGTGATAAATATTCCTCAGGACATGTTTACTCACCCAGTGACCACAGACCTGTGTCATCTGTGACTTTTCTGGAAGAGTGATCTCTCCACTTACAGCCTTTTCCATTTGTTTCCCCCTAAAAATGTTTTTGTCGTATTGCTTTTCCATACATCAATGTCTGAAGCTAAACTGCTTTGTTTTACCCAAAATTAAAATTGGAATGATGATTTATGGACTGGATTGTGGCATCCATGTGCGTTATGGAATCATGGAATGGTTTGGGTGGGAAGGGAGCTTAAAGCCCATCCAGTGCCACCCCTGCCATGGCAGGGACACCTCCCACTGTCCCAGTGTCCTGCCTGGCCTTGGACATTCCCAGAGATCCAGGAGCAGCCACAGCTTCTCTGGGAATTTTATCCCAGTCCCTCCCTACCCTCCCAGCCAAGAATTCCTTCCCAATATCTTATCTAAATTTTACTTTTTGAGTGGGAAGCCATTCCCTGGGTCCTGTCCCTCTGTCCCTTGTCCCCAGTCCCTCTGCAGCTCTCCTGGAGCCCCTTCAGGCCCTGCAAGGGGCTCTGAGCTCTCCCTGGAGCCTTCTCTTCTCCAGGGTGAACATTCCCAGCTCCCTCAGCCTGACACAAGTTAAATATTTGAAAGATGCCAAATCAATATTGAGGCATCAATAACTCCAAACCGTGGGATGAAGTCCCAGGTTGTTAAAATAAGGATTCAGATGGTTTCGATGCAGTCACACAGTGTGGGATTGTCAGCATTTTGTTGCCATGTTAACGTCGCTCCCTGGGATGCCGATGACTCAAAGCTACACCAGAGTTCTTGGGAGTGCCAGCACAACCTTTTTGCCTCTCCACACCCTCTTTCCACCAGCGTTTCCAGGAAAATGATTTCAGAGAAGTTCTGAGCTGCTGAAACTTTGCTTTCTCCCTCCAGCTGGGCAGCCAGGTGCCTTGGTTATTATTGCTGAGGTCCAGCTGTGCCGAGGCTATAAAAACCTCCTGAAAAATGCCACCTTTGTATTACTGAGACATGTAGCAAAACAACGTTCCAGTGATTTGTCTCAGGCTGGAGGATCACGGAATTCTTTAGGCTGGAAAAGATTTTTAAGATCAAGTCCAACCATTCCCAGCACTGCCAAGGCCACCACTACCCCATGTCCCCAAGTGCCACATCCCCAGGGCTTTGGAATCCCTCCAGGGATGGGGACTCCACCCCTACCCTGGGCAGCTGTCCTGGACTACCCTTTCCATGAAGGAATTTTCCCAATATCCAACCTGAGCCTCCCCTGGCACAGCATTTTCACACATAGAAAAGTTCAGTTGCTTGGTGAGCATCTCCCACCTGTACTTTGGAAATGAAGGATTTTGTCCAAGTCGAAGCCATCCCTGCATTTAGGGGAGATGAAAATCTGTTCCGGAGCTGCCTGCCTTTAAAAATTAAAATCAGCAACTGATTGAAGCGACCTGGGAGTTTGGAATATTCCAGGAGCTCCTCAGAGTGGTGTTTTCAAGGCAAAGAGCAAAAGGGAAAGTCGAGCCATAGTTCATTGATTGTGCGACTTCAAAGCTTGGCTGGAGTGAGGCAGAGGGGGAGATACGTGTGAGAAACACAGACAGGGCACTGCAGAGAAACAAGGAATCGCTATTTTGATTTCACTTTCTAATGAAGAAGTTGCAAAGACTCCAGGAACACCTTGTGTTAAATACGGGATTCTTACCCTGTGTCCCTTCAGAGTTCCCTCCCCAAGAGCCATTTCTTTTGCACAACCAAAAGGACACACTTATTTAAAAAAAAAAAAAACAACAAACGCCAAAAAAGTGATTTCTGAAACTTTGTCCTTTTATGGTTAGGTTTGGGGGTTTTTTGAAGCAACTTAAATGGATAAAAAATCCAAAATCAGCTTTATTGGCTAGATATTAGCATGCCTGTAAATGATACCAACTGAAATGTATATTTATTCTGTTTTCTTTCCAGAGTGCCCAGTTCTACAAAGTCACCACTGAGCAATACCAAAAAGCTGCTGATGAAGTCTCAGCTCGGTTCAAGTGAGTCCCTTCTCCTGTTTTTTCCTGGCAGCTGGATGAGTTCTTACCACATTAAAATGCATAATAATTCCCTTTCCTCCCTCACAGATCCTATCAGTCCCTCTGGTTGTTGAAAGGAGGGAATTTGGGAGAATTTGGAGGCCAATGTGTAGGAACTATAAGCTGCATAGAAAAGGGATGCACTTTTAATATACATTTATTAATTTATAGCTGATAAGAAACGTAAAGTATTCCAAGAATAGATTCCCTTTCTCTGATGGAGCATCAAAAATGGGATTCCAGCTTTGCATCACAATGGGATCCATCCTGTGCTTGCACCATGGGAAGGATTTAAATGAGGAATTTCACTCTGCCCTCAACAGTGAAGGTCAAATTAAATAATTTGTATTAGTCCTGAAGACAGTGAAGTGAAGATCTGGTAATTGGTGGATCAAAGTGACAGTGACCCTTAGCCTTGGACTCTTCCCTTTGGGCTGCTTCATCCCTCAGGCACCAGGTTCCATTTATCATTTTAGTGAGGACACAGAACTTTTTACAACCTCAATTCTCTCCTCTAACCAAGAAATGCTGCAGCAAATGTATTATTCTGCCACGATTTTTGTAGATTTGTGGAGGGATTTTCTTCTGGTTTGTGTTTTGTTTTGATTTTTCATGAGCAGGAAGAGAAAAGTCCTTTCTGAGCTGCTGATAATGACACAAATAAAATTTTAAAGTATAAAAAACCCTCATTTTATCCTTTGATAGCATGAATTGTTGAATATTCTCTGGTGTATATATATAAATTTTGTAGTGTTTAATGGTGCAGAGTATATTGAGCACTAAATTAATCTATCCCTTACACAAGAGGGACAGGATGACCATTAATCAAAGTCTGATTTAAGCATAATTTGGAGGGTTTTCCATCATGTCTGGAAATCTGGGTAGGTTGGGATAAAATTCCCACCTGGGCATCTCCTTCCTCTGTTACAGCGGGATATTTGCAGCTTTTTAAATGAAATGATTGCCTCATTTCTCTTGCATTATTCCAAAAGAAGATTTTGTTGGGATTTGAAGTTTTGCTGGAGAGCTCTGGGTGGGTTTAGTGGTCAGAGGTGGGAGATGAGTTTGGGATTGGGATTTTCCTCCTGGCACGTAAAGGATTTCCTAAATAAATCAAATACTTCGGGTTCCTTTTTGCACAAATGGAGCTGATTGTTAGAGCAGGGGCCAGTCCTGGGCATCTAAGAATTTTAAGATTTCTGCACCATTTTAAAGGGTGCAGAAATCAAGGAATATTTACTGAGGAGGATTTGGAGAGGGAATCACATTCCTAACACTTGATGGGATTGGACTTTTCTTAATTTTCTAGAAATTAAAGGTATAAACAGAAATCATAAATTTGACTGGTCTGCAGTACTGCAATTGCTGTGCTGCTTTTACACTTTGAAGACAAATTTCCTAAAAATTATTTGGAATTTTTACATCAGTGGTTCCAGTATTGGTCCATTGCCATCCAAAAAAAAAACCCCAAAAAAACCAGAAGGAAATAAATCAGGGAATAAAAAGGTACCTGAAAAATGCACATAAATCGTGGCAGATCTGATGAAGTGCCTGAAATACCAATATTACTTTACAATTTAAAGGTTTTTTTTCCTTACATAAAATCCTTTTAAACACCTTGTCTTTTTATTGAAGGTTTCAATGCAGGAGATGTTATTTTATCACTGCCTCTTTTATGCAACTTGATGGATAAATGAGGAATGATTTAGTGAGACCTAAAGATGCTCTTTTGGTGTCACAGGCACTTCTCATGTGCAGTTTAATTGCACGTGAGGATTGAGAGGACAGAGGCTCCAGTGGTGTTTAAAGAGTTGTTTAATTGGCTGTAAAAGAAGAATTAAATAAGGTTGAGCTGCTAAATTTTGTTAATGCATAAACCCATGTGCTGCCTGTGATTTCAGGTTCCAAGTGCAAGATTAATGGATCTAATTGTGGTGTTATTAGCAAATAGTCTGACTTTATTTTAGGCTTGTCTAGAATTAGGTACCCAGTTTTAGTGATATAACTTGAATTTCTTCCACTTTTTAAGCTGCATCACTTCCAAGAGCAAGAAGTGGATAGTGTTGTTACATATTAAATATTTCCTGGATTTTCCTTCCTCCATTTAATCCCTGAAATTACATCAGCTGTGGCTTCATCAGTCTTTAGGGATAATTAAACTCCATTAAAAGGGGAAAAATACAAATATCCCACATGGGTTTGGATCAGAGACCTGGCAGGTCTGGTGTCTGCAGTTCCTATTGCTGCCTGCATTAAACTGATATTCCAAATGTCCATGAGGAATGTTTTATCTCCACGAAGGCCCCGATTCACATTGATCAAATTGGGAATTATCAAATGCTTCATCTCTTTACGAGCCTAATTCCCATTGATCAAACCCTAAATGAGCAGGTTCAGGCAGTTCCTGCAGTCCCCAAATCACATTAAAACAACATTACAGGGCCAGGCTGCCCCTCCTAAAGCTGGAATTATGTTCCCACAGTTACATTATAACCCCAATTATTCCATTATGAAGATGGCTCTGTTATAATGAGGAGTTTACACAAGAAAAGAAGAATGCAGCATTACAGGAAGAGCCGGGCTTTGGGCAAGGATTTGAACTTTTCCTAATCAAATTCTGCCTTTGTTTTGTGGGTTTTTTTCCCTTAATTTGGAGGGCTGGGAGTGGGAAATTTGGCAGCTGCAGTGGTGACATTTTATTCCCCCGCGGTGTCTCGAGCCAAGTGACATCTTCATTATTCATTTAACAAGCAGAGAGGGCAAAGGCAGCCTAAAATAAATGTTTTTATCTTCTGTGGGTTTTGATTTCTGATGGTATATTTAGATTTCATAGCTGTGCATTAGTGCTTTTCCCTAAATATTCTGCCATTCCTCTCCTGCTCCTCTGCTCTCGTGGACAACGTGGAATTGCTTCTTGCTGCTGGGATTTTTTTGGGAAAAACTTAATCCCCAGCTATCCAGACTGATGAAAACCCCAAGTCCTCCTGGGAGATTGACTGATCAGTTTGGGGTGAGGTTTCCCCCAATAATGGAATTAATTCCCCAGAGTTTGCTTGGACACTGACAGTTGTAATCCAGAGGATCCTTTGCATCAGCTGGAAGTTTTGGGTGTTTATTCTGAATCACAGGTTTTTGAGGGCTTTTATCCCTTTATTATGGACCTTTTGCACATGACCCTCATTGTAAGTTGCCATAAAATGAATGAGAATAAATGACAAATCACCAATATCATCTTCCTTTAATTGGGATTTCTGTATCGCAAAGTCTGGTTCATTAATGTTTACTGAAAATAAAATCGAAGGCATTGTTATTATCAGAAAAATCACAGAGTGGTTTGGGCTGGAAAGGACCTTAAGGATCATCCAGTTCCACCCCCTGCCATGGACAGCTCCCACATGAAGAAGTTCTGTTTGATGCTCAGCTGTGAATATTAGAAATATTTGCAGTATTTCCTGGTGTTGTTGTGAGCTGTGAAGCTGAGAAGGAGCGTAATGAAACCACAGTAAATTAATAACAGCAACACTTTGATATTCAGATATAATTGTCTCACAAAGCAGTGGTGCCAATTCTCTGGACACTTGAGGGAAAAAAACAGGATAGAGAGAAAATCAGCTTTTTATTGATGACTTTGGACCGAGTCCAGGGAAGTGTGGCTTTATTTCCCTGTCCTCGTTACCCTTCTGATGTTGGGGCACATATGGTGACTTTTGAAGGGCTCTTGCACTGCCGGTAAATTAGGAATATTGATAGTTCCTTAATGCAAATATCTGCAGTCACCATCATGCTGCACTCACATACCTCTGTAACACAGAAATTGCAGAGTCAGGCAAAGAATTTGTGCTTTATTTCTGCTTGTGCAGACCCCAACTTGCAATTTGTAGCAGCTCCTGTTGCACCTTAAACAAAATCATTGATTCCCAGAATGGTTTGGGTTGGAAGGGACCTTAAAGCTCATCCCGTTCCAACCCCTGCCATGGACAGGGACACCTTCCCTAGGCTGAGTTGCTTCAGCCCATGCAATTAATGGCCCTGAATTAATATTAGCTGCTTTTAAAACCTAAAGTTAAAACTACAAATTACCAGTTATTTATGAAATACCACATTCTCCTTTTTTCAATAACAGAAAATCGGAAGCGGCTAAAAATCCTTGGGCAGAGCTTGCAGGCTTTGTGCCTTTAGTTAAGCTTGTTCTGCTCAGCCAAGGACAGGGAGCTCTGCACAGAAAAATCCTGAATTAATCTTTCCCTTACAAATACAGCAAATACAGGTGGTGCTTTGTCAGGAAGGAATCATTGCAGGGTTGTTTGCTGATGAAGCTTTTGCTGGTGGTAGCCTTGATTTTTTCTCATGTGTTCTATCTGGAGATGATGGTCCCAAGTTACTCCTGACATCCCTCAGAGAGGTGTGAGCTGCTCGTAAATGAGGCTGGGAATTAAAGAATTAAACAGCATAACTGAGCTCAGCCACTGAGCTTTTCTTAGCAACAGAAGTACCTAAAGGTCTTATTTCTCTTCCTGCTCTTGCACCTCCTCACACACAGCTGTGCTGACACCGGGGGAGGTTTTTAAGTGCTTCAAGCAGAGGTGTCTGATCTCAAACACATTTCACTCCACAAGCCAAGGGTAGGTGCAGTTTTCCAGCATGGAAGTGATGCTGTCACCCCTCTGAGCTGGAAACCAGTCCAGGTTCTGAGTGCACAGAGTTGCTTCAGGTGGGAAGAGACTTTGGTAAAGAGACTTTAACAAATCTTTCCAGTCTCTTGTTTATCTTGCACATCACAAACCCTGTTCCTTTTGAATAAACCATTTTCTTTGCTCAGTTCTTGCAGTCAGGACTTGGTCCTCTTGGATTCACCTGAGGCTGCAGGGGCAGAGCTCACTCAGGAAATCTGATGGACTTTCTGCTGCTTTGTACAGGGGATTGTACTTTGACCCAGGGATCTTAAAAATCACCCAGGTCCAACTTTAAGAGGGGACTTTGGTGGGCACCAGTTCCCTTGTCTCAGCTGCTCTGCACCTATAAACAAATAAGAGAATCCTTTGGCCATTCTCCAGTTATCCTTTGGAATCTCAGAACTCCCCAAAGCCATTTTTCAGTGTGTTTACCTGTGATTGTCCCTTCAGACATGACAACTTTGGGTTTCCCTCCAGCCAAACTTTGTTCCTTTGGTCAGTGCCCTCCTTTAGGAGCGAGGGCTGGATGAAACATGAATTGTGCATTGGGAGCTGGATGCAGATTCCTGCTGAACCAAGTGGGAGCAGGGGAGCCTGGTGCAATGTCTGTGTGTTTCTCTTTCACAGAGAATTGTGAGTCTGCACATGGGGATGTGTTTTCATTGAAATCTCTGAGCTCTGATGTGAAATTTAAATGTGCTTGTTTGGTCAGGAAACAGGATTGAAGCTCTGACTGTGTTTATTGAGGGTTATATTAACTTCTAAAATCCATTATTCAAAATCTAGATAGCGCATTTATAAAGAAGGCAAGTCAATTCCTTCCATCTTTGGCATAATCTTTTTTTTTTCCCCCCTTTCTAGAAATCATGGATCCATTCATTAAATCTCCCCTCAGGCTATCCCCAGTTTTTCCCACAGTGAGATCCTTTCCTATCTGGAATGGAGAAAGCAATCTTAAAATTAATGTTTGTACAGCACCGAGTCAGATTCTTAATTTTATATGCATTAATAGGTAAAATAAAAGATTTTCTGGGAGGAGGGGACAGGTAGAGTAGGATAATTCTTGTATGATATTGTTGTGGGGAGATAACTGTGCAGGATATACTGGCATAAGTGTGTAGGATAGAGTGGGATAACTATGTGGGAAAATTTGCCTGTGGTGGGGAGTTGGAACTGGATGTTCTTGATGATCTTTAAGGTCTTTTCCAAGCTGAACCATTCTGGGATTTTATGATTTGCAGGTCCTTTCTCTATTCAAAAGATCCTTTTCCTATTCAGGGTGGATATGTTGGAAAGGGAAATGTGTTCCAGCCACCGCTGCTTTTCTCTCTTTGCTTGCAGAGGAACACGAAGTAATTTGAAAGACTTCCCTGTGAAAGAAGAGAGTGAAACTCTGCCCTCACACCTCGGTGCCCCCAGTGATTCTCTGGGGTGCTGGGGATCAGCCCAGTGCTGGGAAATTCCTGGATGCCCTCCTTGGGTCAGTCCCTGCTCTGGCTGTGGGTTTGGGAGCTGCTCCCAAGGAATGAGCAGCTCCTCCCAGTGTGTTTGGCTTTCTAAGAAGGACATCTGGCTGCCTGCTGCCTGCCCAGGTTTATTCCAAACAAGGAATAAAGCCTCTTGTTTTAATGCCTTATCCTTTGTTGGGATTTCCTCCAAACACGAGTTGCTGATTTCCCAATTACAGCATTAAAGCCGGGAGGTCAAACCCCACAGCAGCTCCTTTTTATTATTAATTTGTTCTGTATTTCCTAATCTTTTGAGGCTGAGATTTACAAATACCTTTTCTAAGGATGTTTTTAATGAGGCCAAGCCATCTGTAGGATCAAATCCTATAAATCTCACTTGGGAGGTCACAGCAACAAACCTCCCTTTGGGGAAGGGAGAATGTTTCCCAGAGCTGGTGGTGGGATTTTTTTTGAGGAGAATTCACCTGTTCCTGGGTACAGGGTGAAGAATGAGTTACCAGTTATCTCTGTATGTTATCACATGACATGTGGTTCCCCTCTTTTTTTATCTTCTTTCCAGTAGTGGTGGAAAATCAGGGAAAAAAATACACCACAGCCATTCTGCTTGGACTGCACCTGAGGGAAATCACAGTTCAAAGGCAAAGTAGGCAGTAAATATTTGGGGAAATAATCTCAAATCATGGGGTTTGTTGAAAAGTGCTTTAAAATAAGGTTTGTAAAACGAGTGTTTAGGTTTCTTACAAAGTGGTTAAATCATAGGATCACAGAATGGTTTGTGTGGGAAGGAACCTTAAAGGACATCCAGTGCCATCCCTGCCATGTAGGGACACTTCCCACTGTCCCAGGCTGCTCCAAGCCCCAGTGTCCAGCCTGGCCTTGGGCACTGCCAGGGATCCAGGGACAGCCACAGCTTCTCTGGGAATTCCAGCCCAGCCAGGAATTCCTTCCCAATCTCCCATCCAGCCCTGCCCTCTGGCACTGGGAAGCCATTCCCTGTGTCCTGTCCCGCTGTCCCTTGTCCCCAGTCCCTCTCCAGCTCTCCTGGAGCCCCTGCAGGCCCTGGAAAATACAAATTAAGACAGATCAGATCCACTTTCTCTTCCTTCAGAGGGTGTGTGTGCCACTGAAATAATTTTATTAATCCTGTCAGATTTTCAGTTCAGTTCTTGAATATAAAACTCCTCAGTCCCACAGATGTCTGCTAAAAGGAATGACTGAAATACTGATAATTTCCCCTTCTTGCTGCAGTTCCTTGAACACGACCCACATTTTCCTGAGGTCTCTAATTTGCGTGTGAAAATTTCTGTCATAGCACAATGCACATTTCTCAAGCTGGAAGGGGAATAATTTTAATCCTGTATTGAAAGAAATGGGAAAAGCAGTTACTCCTTTCAGACTTCCCTTGCCACTTAACGTGGCTCCCACTTCCAAGCCATTTAGGAGCTCCATTAAGCCCCTGTGTTGCTCCTGTGCATGCATTAGGAGCAGAGCTGGGGTAATATGGAACAGATTTGCTGTATCATGGACACATTTATGAAGATTGATAGCAGCCAGGGCTCGGTGTTAACTTTTATTTTCAAACAGGCTGCAGCAGCAACTGCCTGGTATTGCTTTGGGGCTTTGATTTATGAAAAGGTTGCTGCATGAAAAAGGCATCCCATAAAGCAGCTCTGCTGGCAGGAGCATTATAAAGTAGGGTTGTGAGTGGAGCAAACAATAACTAACTGTAATTATGGTCATTATTGTCTCTCTGAGCTCCCTGTAACTTTTTGGGCGGGGGGGGGGGGGTGCACTTGTTCCCCCCTCAGCTTTAATGTGGACTCACCTTTCTCACAGAGTGGGATGAACGTGAGAAAATCCTGCTGCTTTCTGGTGGCAGGACCCCCAAAAGAGGCCTTTTTTTTTTTTGTATGGAATGCAAGAGGTCACTGAAATGATATGTGCTTGCACAGGTGCTGCCAGGAGGAGGAGGAGGAGGAGGAAAGGTCCGTGGTAAAAAAATGCTGTTCTCTTACAATGCCCATCGCTGACGCATTTTCCCCAAATTGTGACTGTTCTGTGAGCATTATTTCAGACTTACATTTAAGCCCCTTAAAAACAAACGCAAAAATCCCAGCATGATGGCAAAGATCACCAGGTTTCAGAATTATTTTCCTTCTCTAAGCCTGGCACCATCCTTTATAACAAGATGAGCCTCAGCAGCAGCAAGTTGGATTCTTCAGTCGGCAGCAATTAGCAGAAAACTTGAGTGAAAGCCAATTGAAATCAAGGGCCACGACCTAACTGGGAAAAATGTGAGTGGTTAATCTAAAGTTTGTCAAACTTGAGCTGCTTTAACTTAAAAGCCTCCCTCTACCAAACTACCTGAAGACCTTGGCAAAAAGAAACAGGAGCTTGAAAATCATCTCTGCTAAGGCTATGAAACACGAGAATGACTTTCTTGGAGCAGAGTGAAGTTCTGTTAAATAAACCAGTGTCTAATTAATGCTGCCAGCACACAGAGAGGGTGAGGAGAGACCTTTGCAAAGTCTTTGTGAGCTGAGGTTTCCATCAGGACCCTCTGCCTTCTGCTTCAGACTGCTCCCCTGGTGCCCTCACGGAGTCAGGGAATGGTTTGGGGTGGAAGGGACCTTACAGATCCTCTCATTTCACCCCTTCCATGGTAGGGACACCTCCCACCATCCCAGGCTGCTCCAAGCCCCAGTGTCCAGCCTGGCCTTGGGCACTTCCAGACTTCCAGGGGCAGCCACAGCTTCTCTGGCAATTCCAGCCCAGCCAGGAATTCCTTCCCAATCTCCCATCCAGCCCTGCCCTCTGGCACTGGGAAGCCATTCCCTATGTCCTGTCCCTCTGTCCCTTGTCCCCAGTCCCTCTCCAGCTCTCCTGGAGCCCCTGCAGGCCCTGCAAGGGGCTCTGAGCTCTCCCTGGAGCCTTCTCCTCTCCAGGTGAGCACCCCCAGCTCTCCCAGGGATTCTTGGAGAATCCTCATTGTCTCTTCTTACAGCAGGCTGAGGGAAACACCAATAAGCAGTGCAAAATTACAACTTGAAAAATAATTTTACAATAATGAGAGTAATGAGAAAATGTGAATGTTGTCGCTTACAGCTCATCCCTCCAGCTCCAGTTCCTGACCTGGTCCCTGTGAGAGGAGCATTTTCCCTCTTTGAGTGCCAAAAAAGGATGTTGGGGGCATTCTGTTTTAATGTTTCTGTAATCCATTGCACAAGCACATTAGGGCTAAGCTATATTAGAGCAAGGTCCAGTAGCCACTCACTATCAGCCTGTTCTCAGCGGGATTATTGCTCTTTGTTGCAGTTGATGACATTTCATTGTTGCAGCCCAGCCGATTTTATTTTATGAAAAGAGTGGCTCGGCTTCATCCCAGTCCAAGACTTGTGGAATCACTCGTGGCCTTTGTGGCTTAGCAGAGTGAATCCAAGCCTGTTTTCTTAAATAACTTCATACCCAAATGAAAAATTGGCATTTATTCTGCTATCTCTTAAGATTACAACCTTCAGTTCCCTCGAGTAATCGTCACCCATGCGCGCGGCGAGGCTTGAAGTGTTTTAACTGGTGATTGCTTTTTCTGGACGCTGCTTCTGCCCATAATATCTTTTATTTTTGTGGTCACTTAACAGGGTTTTGGGGCCTTTTATAGCTGAAGAGAATAGTTAAATATATATTGCTCTGGAGAGTAATATTTGGATAATAATGTGGCACGAGTTAGTGTCTTGTGGTGCCTTGTGTTGAGTGCTGTAGTTGACCTTTGCTAGGGAGGAGAAAAGTCTCTGCTTGTTAGAACATATTATTTAGCACTTTTATAAAAGCAAAACTGGTTGGTTTGGGGTTGGTTTTTTTTAGTGTGAGGCTCAGTGAAGATTTTATCACCACAATTTGGGGATGATAGTGTGACACTAGGCCTTGACAAAGCCCGCAGTGAATTGTAGTTCTTGGGAAATAAGTGGCAGCAATAAATCCAGAATGTGCTTTGCTGTCCTGGATTTGGTTTATGCTGCTCATTTGGGTCTGTCTGTATTTTTTTCCTGTATGTCTGTGTGCTTTACACACATAGTGATGTAAAGGTACTGTGGAAAATTTAATGCAGGGACAGGGATAACATTAAAATGGAGATCATTTAAGTGGATGAAACTGTATTTTTTGCCACTTTTGTATAGAAGCAGCTTTCAAACTGTTGCAGAATTATTTTTTCCTTTAAAAATTAGAAATATAGAGGTTTAATATATCATGTAATGGTAATTAATATATCCAAGCACTCCTGCAACTGGCATGAACCACTTCTATGAGAAATATCAGCAAAGCATCAATTCAGTTTCCCAGAGACTGGATCAGCCTTTCCATGAGCTGGAGCTGGAGCTGAGGAGAGCCTTGATTCCTTTGCTTCCCTAAACCTTGAGAAACCTCCTCCAAATTCCTTATTAGGAGTAAATAATAAGGAATTCTAGCACATGATATTGTTTGCAGTGATGATCCTTGACTTGTGTTCTCCTGAGCAGCCAAGTGGAATCTTGCCAGTCTTCATTAAAGAATTTTTTTGTGGATGGAGTAAGGCTGAGCTCAAGTGATACCACATGCAAACTCTAAAAATAATTTGTGATCTGGGTTTACATGATGAGGTTTGAAAGGCAAATGTTGGTTTGCTGATCACGTCATCGTGGAATTGGAGGAGTTGGCTCCATCCACACTGAGCTGCTCAGACTCTGGAGCTGGAAGAGGTTGGATTTTGTCCTCAACAATGGTGGGACAGGCTTGGCTATGTCTGGGATCATTCTTTGTCTCTGAACTTGTCAAAATTAGGAGCTGGGTTTGATCTTGCAAGCCCAAGTATTTCTATATATTTCTATATATAACATGTAGGTACTAGAAAATATTCCACAGAGATAAAACTGCTCCTCCTTGAGTTCCTTCTAATTAAAGCCTACAGTTGCTAAATTATCTTTCCTACTCTGTAGCAGCATCCATGCCCCTCTTAGAAGGAATTTGTATCATTGCCATCCATGTGATTGTTTATTTTAGTATCCTGCTATTCACTCAAAACTGTCCCTTAAGCTAAAAAGAAATGTGCATCCTAAATTGGGGTAATTCCAACATGCAGCTGCAGGAACCAGCTGTGGGAGAGGTACATTTGGGTATTAATGGTGGTGTGATTTGTATTGTAAGAGGATTTTTCTTCTCATGTTGGAGGGGAGGGGAATTCTATAAACAAATAGCGGTTTGGGATAATGCAAATCAGTTCGTATCAATTTAAATAAAATTTAAATTGAACATTTTGTCTGTCGGGGTTGGTGGGAATCCTGTCTTCATTTGATGGCTTGCTCCTTGAGATATTTGGGATTTAGGCAGCCACAACAGGTCAGATCAGAATCCCCTGAGCTGGGAGTGGGTTTTTAGGGAATGCTCTAAAAATGAGGGAAGTGTTCAGTGATACCATTTTGCCTTCAAACAAGCGGTGGTGTGGTGCTTTCCTGAGCCAAATCTTGCTTGTAATCTCTTGCTGGGCATCTCACACCTTACTTTGTAATTATTTTTGAACCCAAATGTGCTTTTGATAAGCCCAGTACCCTCTGTCAGTGAGTCCCAGCTTTTCTTTCATCAGCTGTTCTTTGGGAAAGGTTTGGATTCTTTCTCCATTGTAAACCTAGGGAACCTCTCTGCTGCCTCTGTCCTGCAACCCATTGATCATTTCATCCTGTAATTCATTGATAATTGAGATCCAACTCTTGCAGTTGTCTTTCTCTGGGCTGAAGAAATCTGGTCCTCGTGTAGTGTCCTGAGGGCCTGAAGATTTACCTTGGCAACCAATTCATCCAACAATTTAGTGTTCACAACCAGGGTATTTTTTCCTGATCCTCACCCGGGTGTCTTCCTCTTCTAAGTCCTTGCCAAAGAAAGGCCTAAAGATGTGTGTAACTTTCCATGTGCCAATGTGGAATTGCTGAATCTTGGAATAATTTGGATTGGAAGGGACCTTAAAGACCTTTTAATTCCACCCCCAGCCATGGGCAAGCACACCTTCCACTGTCCCAGGGTGCTCCGAGCCCCAGTGTCCAGCCTGGCCTTGGACACTTCCAGGGATCCAGGGGCAGCCACAGCTTCTCTGGGAATTCCAGCCCAGCCAGGAATTCCTTCCCAATCTCCCATCCCTCCCTTCCCTCTGGCACTGGGAAGCCATTCCCTGTGTCCTGTCCCTCCGTGCCTTGTCTCAAGTCCCTCTCCAGCATCTTGGAGTTCTGCTTGTATTTACTCATTTTGCCAGATTTAAGGTCATAATTTCTCTCTGTTAATCTCGGAGAAGATCTTCCCTCCCTGTGTGCAGTAAATGAATTCTTACAACACAGGGAAATTGTTTCCACTTCACTTTTCCAAGAGGCTGCTTCGATATTCAGCCAGCATTCCAGGTGTTTTACCAGGTGGGAAACGTTCTCCAGGTTAAAAATCTGGCCCTCTTTAAAGGTCAGCAGGACTTTCTGCCAGTCATCCCTGCAAAACCGGGATTTTGTCAACATTTTGAACTTGGCTTGGTGCTCCCCAGACATCATTAAATGTCTCTCTTCATGCAGTGAGTGTGTGGGAATGTGCTGGAATGTCCTTCCTCTCCTTCTCCTTCTCCTTCTCCTTCTCCTTCTCCTTCTCCTTCTCCTTCTCCTTCTCCTTCTCCTTCTCCTTCTCCTTCTCCTTCTCCTTCTCCTTCTCCTTCTCCTTCTCCTTCTCCTTCTCCTTCTCCTTCTCCTTCTCCTTCTTCTCTCTTCTCATTCTTCCCTTCTCATCTCCATCCCTAAGTTCCAAAGGTCAGAATGTTTGAAATGGGTCTTTATTTGCTTTTTAGAGGGCTGGGTGAGAGATGAAAGAAATGAGAGGATGACAGACATTTGCCTGTGATTTTGGGGGTGCTGGGATTTTTGGAGAAAGTGTCTAAAAATAGTACGGGGAAGATTAACACTGGACTTGATCAGTAGTAGCACAAAAGGTGGAGTAAGTTGTGCTCCAACCTCTACATAAATCATTTATTTAGTATTACTCTGTAGATTTTACATTCTCCATTGCAGAGCAGAAACCACCGTGATTCTCTTCCAGCACTTCAGCAGAAATTCGTTAGGAAAATTCTTTCTTTTACACCTTTTGGAGAAGTCACACTTTGCATTGGAGTGTAAATAAAAGCAAGAATCAACTCTGCAGTGCTTGATCTTTTGCTGGCAGCACTTCCCACGCAGTGATTGTGTGGGCACAGCTTGATTAGGGACCAGGATTTGTAGATATTCAGCAATCAGATCTGTGTTATTCCTTCCAAATGATTCGGGGAAGAACAGAACCATTTGGTTTGTGCCTCACATGTTTCGTAACGCGCCTTCGAGTCATCACCTACTGCATGTGCGAAGACAATCTTTAAAAATAGTTTAATATAAAGAGTAAATTAGTGTAAGAGCTAAAAATAATGGTGCAGCAATGAGGACCTTCATTACCATATGCCCTTTTGTCTTTTTTTTTCCCTGAGTTCTGTTTTACAACTATTTTCTCCGCTACAAACCCGTTCTGTGGATTTGCTCGGCAGTGATGCTGCTGGAAGAGGCTCTTTTTGGGTGAGGTAATGTTAAAAAAAGAAGAATCCTCTCACCAGCACGTTTTTGGGTGGTGATGGAGAGCACAAGTGCCTTGCTGCTGTTTCAGAGGTGTTGTTCACACTTCAGCTTTGAGCTGCCCTTCCCTCAGGGTCTCCTGAGCTGGGCTCACGTTTCTCTTGCTGCCTCTGGGTGCAAAATCCCTCCAATGTGGCCTGTCCTGTCCATCTGCTCAGCTGAATCCATCTCTGCTCAGGCTACCAACGTTCATTTTACAATTTTCTCCTCCTGGCCAAAAGAAATGGAACCTTGCCCTGACTGTGTCTGGTGACACAGTGTTACAGATTCTTTCCCACCCCAAATTCACATCATCCCCTTTCATCCTGCCCCTGGCTTCCTCCTCAGTGTTATCCCAGGAAAATCACACATCTCCACTTCCCCAGCCCTGTATGTCCCTTTTCTGCTTCCCTGCTATTTCCGATTCCCTACTGAGTTCTCTCTGCAGCATTTGTGACTCCACCTTGTACCCCTCACTCATCTCCTTTCCAAACTGCCCAGAGAAGCTGTGGCTGCCCCTGGATCCCTGGAAGTGTCCAAGGCCAGGCTGGACAGGGCTTGGAGCACCCTGGGACAGTGGGAGGTGTCCCTGCCCATGGCAGGGGTGGCACTGGATGGGCTTTGAGGTCCCTTCCAATCCAAACCATTCCATGATTCCATGAAATACAATTTGTTCTTTCTCAGAGGGAGTTTCTCCTGGACACAGACAATGTTAATTAATTAAATTCCCACAAATCCTTCTGAAGCCCCTCTTGGCTCTTCATAAAGCACTTGAAAACAATTAGGCTGTTACACACTTCATAGGCTGCTCATCGTGAGGGTCTGGATTGCCTCAGTTTCTTTTTGTTTCACCATCTGTTTGCATCAATTTGTTCTTCTTTATCTTTGTGTTTATTCTGACAACACTGAGAGAAGAAACATCCTCCTTTTCTTGTTGTTTATTTTGCTTTCTGCCAGGTCTGGTCACAGCATGGCTCCTCTCCTCCATCAGTAGGACTAAATAAAACAGGTCAGAACATCCTCTCCAACACCCTCCCGTGCTGCTGCTCTGGGGCTCAGTGGGATCACGATCATTTGTAGGGTTTTGTTTTCGAGTTAAGACTTCCCTGGACTTCCCCAGCACAGCCCCGTGCTGGGAACCAGCCCCAGTTTGTGGTTTGGATGTGCTGAGCTGTTCTTTGGAGGAGGCACAGCAAGACCTGCCCTTAGAGAGCTGCAGATTGGGCTGTTCCTGCTGCTCGGACACAGAGCATCAGTCTGGACTGTTTCATTCAGTACCTCAGAAGCAGCCAAGGGTTACACAAATAAAATCAGCTGCCTTTGATAGGTGTCAGCACTTTAATGAGGAATTAAATTAAGCCCTGGATACTCCTGCCCATCTCATGGCACTGTTTTTATCTCACACACTGCTTTTTTGTTGCTATTTTTTTCCCCATATTTTATGACAATTGCCTGAAGTCCTGATCTGGGGGGGATTATGCCAGATACCTGCACAGCTGGAAACTCATCAGCCATTCAGATTCCTTCAGTGAGAGTGTCAGTTTTAGCACGAAACTCGCAAAGCTCACCAGTGGTGATTTCAAATTTCCTCTTTAGTAGACATTTTGTTTGAATGCCATTAAGGGGATCCTCTCCCCAAGCCCCCAGGAGCACAATAAGCTATGCTCTTTGAGAGAGCCCAGATGAGTACAAAGTTCCCTTCATTAAATTTTCTTTTCATGCTTTAGCATAGAATATTTCTTTTTAAGACTCTCTCTCTCTCTCTCGTTTCCTTTTGTGTTTTCATCCTATTACCTCTATGAGGTTGTGATGCATCAGCTCGATGGAAAAGGTGGGTGCAAGGCTCCCTCAGAGGTTTATTCCAGCACTGAAAGATTATTCTGGCATGGGAGGTGCTTCAGGAGCAGCTGGAGAAGGGAAAGCAGATCAAAGAATTGCAAACTTAATAAAAAGACATCGTTCCTCATGTGCCACGTGGCTGCTGCTCATGTTGACTCTTGCTGAGAGAAGCGTTGGAGATTTTGGGCGTGTTGGTTCTGTAAAGGAGTTCTGGAGTTGCACTGAGTGGAGCTGGAGGTCTGGCAGCATTCCCTGGCATTCCTGCTGCACTCCTGTGGTTTGTGTTTGTCCTTCAGGTTAGGTGTGAAATCCCTGAGCAATAAAATAAATAAACACGACGTGGGACACAATCCTGTTTGCTTTACAGGGGCAGATAGGGATACGACAAGGGGCAAGGGATTAAAATGGAAAAGGGGGATTTAGATGAGATTTTGGGAAGGAATTCCTGGCTGGGAGGGCAGTGAGGTGCTGGAATGGATTTCCCACAGAAGCTGTGGCTGCCCCTGGTTCCCTGGCAGTGTCCAGGGTTGGCTGGGGGTTTGGAGCACTCTGGGACAGTGGGAGGTGTCCCTGCCCATGGCAGGGGTGGCACTGGACGGGCTTTAAGGTCCCTTGCAACCCAAACCATGCTGTGATTCTCTGATGACACTTTTCCCACCACATATCCCAAAATACAGATCTCTCTTTTAGGACATGGGATAGTTCAGGAAAGGGACCTCCTGCTCTAAGGGATATTCTGGCCCTGCCTGGGACCACACCAGGTTGCTTTATCCATTCAGGCATTTAAAACCTCCACATTTTCCCAACAGGTTCCACGTAATTGCTGGATTTGCGCTATTTGTCTTTTCTTACAAGCTTTTCCCTCAGTCAAACTCCACAGACCCTTAAATGCTTCTGTAAAATGTCCTTTATTCATAGAACCACAGAATGATTTGGGTTGGAAGGGACCTTAATGCTCATCCATGGGCAGGGACACCTTCCACTGTCCCAGGTTGCTCCAAGCCCTGTCCAGCCTGGCCTTGGACGCTTCCAGGGATCCAGGGGCAGCCACAGCTTCTCTGGGAATTCTATCCCTGTCTCTCCCCACCATCTCAGCCAGGAATTCCTTCCCAATATCCCATCTAAACATTAATTGATGTAATAGCACCTTCAGGAGATTCTCTGTTAGGGAGATATTTCATTCCCCTTTGGAGGAGTTTCCTTGCTGTTGTTTCTGACCATCCATCTGAGAGCCCTGTGATCCATCCCTGGCAGAAATCAATGGGAAACCCTTCGCAGGGGTTCCCATAATGCACAGTGGAGTCTCCTTTCCTCCACAGGAGATCCTGCAGCCTGTGGTTTATGGCCCTCTAATTCCAGGCAGTAATTCCATTTAGTGCTTTCCCAAAAGTGCCAACAGAGCATTTGGGGAATGGAACAAGCACAGCAGATCAATGCAGAGACAGTGCTCACCTTCAGATTAATTCAAGGAAATGGACTTGGTTAACTTGAAGGAAGTGGCCTTGTTCTCACTGACTTGCAGTGCCTGGAAGGACAGGGCTGAGAACAGGTTTTTAAAAATCCCCTCTGAGAAGTCAGAGTATGAAAACAGGTCACTGAGAGGCAGGAGGTGATGTGTCTCACAGGGCTCCCTTATGGTTGGCAATGTATGGCATCCTTTAAAGCATTGAAATGTGGGATAACAATGTGGATTTTGGTCACTGATGGCATGGCTCTGGGAAAAAAAAAAAACAATCAAAAACCTCTTTATCATGGGTTAGAGAGTTCCCCCATTGAAATGGCTTTAAATACAGTGACAGAATTTATGCAGTGAGGGTAGAGCAGCCCATTCCCTTCTCTCTTCACCTTTAAATAAGAAATCACTCTAAAATGCCTTGTAAAAAAAGGCACAGCAAGGTTTGCTCTGGGTATTTTTAGTTAATTCAGCCTCTGTTGTACTGGTTTATCAATTCACACCAGAGGTTTGGGCATTTGAATCGAGCTCTGGTTCAGTTGGGACCTAAACCATCACTGCTGGGAGATGTCTACAGAGAACATCCCTGGTGTTCCTGTTGTTCCCTGTCCCAATCCAGACCTTGCCATCCTCTCCCCACGTGCAGCAGTTTGTGGTTGCACATTTGGATGCCTGACTCGCCTTTGAAGCACGTGCTGATCTCAGCAAAGGGAGGATTAAGGGAAAATCCTCCTCCCTAAGAGTCTGCAGAAGTTTGAACTTGGAGATCATAAAGTGTGGAAGCACCTGGGACTGCATTTAAATTCTGGTTTAGACTTCACAGATGCAGGGTAATGACTGAAAAGAGAAATAGATGTTTTATATAGGATACATACTGTAAAATCAAGGTGACTTAACATTCCCTTCTTTTAGCATGACATCCTCAGTGATTGTCAAGAAATCAATTCCCTGGAGGAGCAGCGTTTGTGCTTTGTGTTTCATTTCCTTGCTGGAGGAAAATAGATCTGCCTTGGCCAAGGCAGTAAAATGAGAGAATCACAGAATGGGTTGGGTTGGGTTGGGTTGGGAGAGACCTTAAAGGTTCCCCAGTTCCAACCCCATTTCCATGGGCAGGGACACCTTCCACCATCCCAGGATGCTCCAAGCCTCATCCAGCCTGGCCTTGGACACTTCCAGGGATGGGGCAGCCCTGGGCAATCAGTGCCAGGACCTCACCATCCTCACAGGGAAGAATTATTTCCTTTGGAGGTGCTCAGGGCCAGGTTGGACAGGGCTTGGAGCAGCCTGGGATAGTGGAAGGTCCCCCAGGAGGGTGGACCTGGATGGGCTTTATGTTCCCTTCTGACCCAAACCGATTCAATGATAATAATAACAAAATAATACAAGTTTTTTGTCTTTCCTGCGATGTTTTCTGAAGGAAACCCTGAAGCTGTTCTCTGTTCCCACAGGAGATACGAGTCCCACCCCATCTGTGGGGAGCTGCAGGATAAAATCCTCCAGTGCTACCAGCAGCACACCCAGGATACCCTGAGCTGCTCTGCCCTGGCCAGCCAGTACCTGCACTGTGTCAATCATGCCAAACAGGTGAGCTGAGCTTATTCCCACTGAGTAATGATGGAATGATGAGCAGAGGAATTCCCAGTTAGTCCTTCCTCCATGCCTAAGCATTTCCCAGTGCGTGCGTTCCCAGAGCTCTGTGGAGACCACTCAGAGTTGATTTAAATGCTCAGGTTTCCATCTCTTCCCCTGGGCAGCTGTTGTTTAGTGTAGAGCTCTTGCTGTCGGCAGATGTTTCCTGTTATCTGCAGTTTTAGCAGTAAAACAAGGGGATTAAACAACCTGGTACTCTTTGCCATAAATACGAGAAACTCAAAACTGCATTGGTCACCACATGAAATTCTTGATTTCTTCTGTCTTGTGTTATCCAAGGCTCTCAAACTGCCCTTTACTTGCTCTTGCCCTCCTCTCTTCCAGTTTTATAGGGTATGGGTGTCACTGCAGATTAAAATCTTTATGCTTTATTAGTGCAGCATAAAGGAAAATGACAGTAATACGTAAATCATTAAATTAAAAGAAGCTACAATTTCTCACTTTTTTTCATCAGCTTGCATCTTTCAAATACAGAAATTCATATACTGACCTTAACTGTGATTTTAAACAAACCAGGAAATGTGCTCACAGCCCATGTGCAGGATGTGTAAAAAGTGCTTAAATCAGTCTGTTGATCTTTATTTCTGCCCAAAGCTGTGAGTTAATATTTGAGCACGTGAGGACACCCATCTTTCTGTAATAGTGGGGACCTGGTGAGCACGGCTGGTGTTTGATCATGGAAATCACCTTCCCTGGGCTTAACTCTGCCTGAGCAGAAAAATCTGACAGACTTTGGCTCTGATCCTTCTCTGTGACCTTTTGCTTTAAAATGCTGCAGCCTTGAGCTGATATTCCCAAGGATCTGCTGGAATTAACACTGCTCGTTGTTCCTCAGTCACTGAGAGCTCTCTGTCCCTTCAAAATCACCTCCTTTAATATATCCTTTATTGATATTTATTGTCCCTGGATGCCTGGCAGTGTCCAAGGCCAGGCTGGACATTGGAGCTTGGAGCAGCCTGGGACAGTGGGAGGTGTCCCTGTCCGTGGCAGGGGTGGCACTGGATGGGCTTTAAGGTCCCTTCCAACCCAAACCCTTCTGTGATTCCATGATTACTCCTGCCCATTTTGGAATGCACCAATCTCCTTTTTTTAGGAAAAGTTCAGTGAGTAATATTAGAATCACAGAACCATTCAGATTGGAAAAGATCCTTAAGATCATTCAGTCCCGTTGTTCCCCAGCACTGCCAAGGCCACCCCTGACCCATGTCCCCAAGTGCCACATCCACAGGGCTTTGAAATCCCCCCAGGAATGGGGACTCCACCCCTGCCCTGCCTGGACAAGCCTTTGAGTGAAGAAATTTTCCACAATATTCCACCTAAACCTCCCCTGGTGCAACTTGAGGCCGTTTCCTCTTGTCCTGTCTCTTGTAACCCAATTTTGGTTTGTTCTGTAATGGGTTTCCCCCACATGCTGTGGCTCTGCAGCATCTGCAACACTAATTTACTGTATTTATAATTTTGTATTATTTTTAAAAGTAACCAGAAAAAAATGGATTAATTACTTAAACATGTTTAAGCTCTAACTCGAGTTTGTATCTGATAGGAATTTCTTCAGAAGACTCTGATGAGGATGGATTAATTCATGTTCAGAAGGTGCAGGAAAAGCAAATTGCATAAATATGAGCATTAGGTTTTTGAACCCTTTTAAACACCTTTTTTTTGTTGAAGATCTTCATCCGAGCCTGTCAAGTAGTTAAAAGTGTTTCCTAAATGTTTCTTATTCTGTTTCACACATGCTTCAAGGCGAGAATTCAGAGAGGCTTCTCTCATGATGACAGAGAAGGAGAAGCCTTTTATGATGGAAATATTTGCAAGCAGGAGGAATTGTTTTTCATAATGAACACCAGCCCATCCTCCACGTGCTGCAGCTGTAATTGTAATTATTTTTACTCACTGTTTGCCCACAAGTCCAGACAGTTACTTTGAAATAATTCCTAAACGCTGCTATAAAATCACTTCAAAATTACCTTCTCTGTGAGCTTGGTTGGGAGCCAGAGGAGGGGGATAAATGGCAGATGCAGAAATGAAAAAGTTAACTGACACCGGCTACAAGAAACAAAGGAAGAAGAAAATTTGCTAGAGGGAATAGAGCAAGATATTGAAAAGCAAATAAGTGAACTAATCCGATTTCCTGGCGGTGAGTCTGGGCACTTGTGCTCGGGCTGAGCACACTCTGTGCTTTCCATAAATTGAATTTATTGACTCCTCTTTCTTTTCCTATCTTGCTTATAATTATCTCCCCCTCTCTTCTGTGTGCTCCTTATTTCTCATGCTGCCTGTAATCTCATGTCTCTATCTGTCCTTTTCTCCCCTCCTTAGAAAAGCCCAGAGAGTTGTTAATTCACAGGGGTTTGACACATTGTTGTATCTTCTCTTGAAATCTCTTCCCCAAGTCATGAGAAGCTCGGGAGATAAATTAAACTCCGTTATTAATGTTTGCATGTTATTATAATGATAATGCCAGTAATGGAGAGGAAAACTTAACCTAATGGAGCCATTAAGGGGAAGATCTTAGGATTGTGTGTGGTATTTATTTGTGCTGCCTCTGCTGAAGTAGCTCCAGCCAGACCATCCATGGCTTTTTAATCCTTTTTCCTGGTCTTTCAGCCATGGATATGGACAATAGCTGTTAAAATATACATTTTAGGGTGGTTTTTTTTTCAATTTTTTCCCCATGCTGGGCTGCAACAAGTACTGATTCCTACATAAAAACACAACTATTCCATGGCTTAACAAATCTGTGCAATAATTTCTTGTTAAACCGTTGAATTCCTGGAGGATCCAGGTCTCTGCAGGCAGGTGAGGTTTTAGAGTACTTAAAATAACAACACCAGCAGCTGCTGGTCCTGACAGCCTGGCTGTAAAATGTTGTCCTTCAGCCTTGTAACCACTTTTTTAATTTGTTGGATCAAGTGGTCCTTAATTACGCATCCTAAATAGAATTAAACCAAGATTTTAGCCTCATCCTCCAGTATTTTTCCTTGATACCATCTTCCAGGCTAAGAAAAATATGTGGAATTTGTGTCTGTGGAAACACTGAACTGAAATGCAACAAAAAGGCTTCATCATTAAATACTGCTCTCATTGAAAGAAGTTTATTATGGTTCCCTCCATGAGCTTATGTAAAAAGAAAAGGAAAATATTTTGAATGCATTAGTTTAAAATGGCAAGAAAAAACACTAAAAAAACCCCAAATATAGATAAAACCAAAGCAAGGCCTGGAAAACCTCTGTTTGTCTGAAGGTGAAATTTTATGGGCAGAAATATGGATGTGATGAACAAATATCTGCCATTTCTTTACTTAGGACACTAAACAAAAGTAGCCCATTTTTTCTGAGATCCCTTGGGAATTTCCTCTGTTAACTTGTGCAGTATTAAATCAACATAAAGTTAATATTCAGCCCAGAGATGGCTTGGAATGAGTCTGTAATTCCTCTACAAAAAGGAATTTTCCAGGTGGAGGAGCCTTCCTGAGATTTCCAGAAATCTCCACGGGGGTGGAGATTCCTGGAAATCCACGGCTGTGGATCTGAGATTGGAGGTTTTGGTAACGGATGAAACTTGCCCAGATTTCTGTTTGCAAAGGAGCACAAAAGTGACTCCTTTTATTCCATCAGCCTCTTCTTCTCCTCTGTGCATTCTGGAGGATTTTGTGGGCACAGAGACAGGCACCACCTATTTGTGTGGACACCTGGGAGAACTTTAAAGACAGAATTGTTAAGGTTGGAAAAGACCTGCAAGATCTTCGAGTCCAGCCATTCCCAGCACTGCCAAGGCCACCACTGACCGTGTCACCAAGTGTCACATCCATGGGGCTTTTCAATCCCTCCAGGCATGGGGATTCCACCCCTTCCCTGGGCAGCTCTGACAACTCTTCCACAATCCTTCTGGGGAAGATGTTTTTCCTAAAATCCAATCTAAGTGTAGCTCTTAACCCTTGCAGGAACTGGGTGGAATAGCACTATTTACCAGGTTATTTTTAGGAATAATATGAGAATTTGGTTGAGGCCTAACCTGACATGCTTTTAATTCCCTTCATTGTTAATTTTCCCTAATTTCCATGACTGTGACAATGCAGTCCAGACTTCCAAGCTGTGTCGCGTTGCTCACACACCTGAATCAGCTGTTGGGAGATCACCTGTAAGATTTCGAGGTTTAAATTTGGGTTTGTTCCTGACATAAAGCCTCAAAATTATCAAATCCTTTCCTACCATTTCTTCTGAGGAGACTCATAATTACTCCTTACTCATTCGATGGGTTTTGTAGGCAAGAAAAATGGTTTGTCCTGGAAGGGGCCTGAAAGATCATCTCATTTCATCCCCTCTGCCATGGGCAGGGACACCTTCCACTGTCCCAGGGTGCTCCAAGCCCTGTCCAGCCTGGCCTTGGACACTTCCAGGGACAGCAAAACCTGGTCTACTGAAAGGAATGAGATGATTTTTAAGGCCCTTTCCAACCCAAACCATTCCATGATCTGTGGTTCTGTACTGAAGCCCAAGATGCGTGCAACATGTTCAGACTGTTGGGGATTTGATTCTGACTCAGAACCCAGGAAGGAGCCAGGTGAGGGATACTCAGTGTTGGATGTTCTCAGGATACCATTCCTCAAGAGTTTAATTGCTGGGAATGGGGTTTTTCTTATTGTAAGATCAGGTGTTTTAATTTCCTTTAATTAAACACAGCACTAAAGCCATGATAGCACGAGGGGTGATGAAAATGGATCATTACTGAGACTCTTCAGGCCTCCAAACCACTGCCTTGCTGAGTCCTCCAGTTGCTTCCTTCTGCTTCTGTGACTTGTCTCTGGCATGAAATGTTTATCAGCAGTGTTTCTTGTTCTGTATTTTTATTTTAAAAATTGCAGGTCTTAGGAAGGAATTGTAGCCAAACTTCAGGGAGTGTCTGGAATAACTTGGAGTTACTGAAATATGTGTTTCTCTCTCTCTCTTCCCTCCCCTCTGATCATTTTTGCAGCAGAGAATGCTTGGGAGAGGAGGATAAAGGCATTGTCCACATCAAGCACAAGACCATCAACTAATTTCAGCAGAAGAGCTTTTTTTGTCTCCCCAAGAACGATCAGGCAGCCCATTTGCAGGGCAGCCCAATAAAGAGAAGAAGTGGAAGAGCCATTTGAAAGGCAGCATCCTCACGGCTCAATCAGCGCGACCGCTCGAGGAGCCGGGACCTGGATCTCATTCCATCAGAGCTCGCCCGTCCGAGGCCGCTGTTCCGCCTTATCAGAGCCCACTTATTGGTGATTGAAGGAAGGGAAAGAAAAGAACCTTTCTCTGACCTCAGAGAGGGGAAATATCCTTCACATGCTGCTGTTTCACTGTAGAATCTCCTCGGGAACATCTCTCTGTCAGAGGCAGGGGATGTAACCCTTGCAGCGCCGGTTCCTCGGGAGCAGCCCCTGGTCCCAGTGTCAGAGTTCTCCTCGCAGTGTAGAATTGCAAGTTGTGCTTTAACTTATTTCCCAAATGAGCTGAGTCGATGAAGTCTCTCTCTGCAGGCCTTCTGCTGGAATGACGTTCGTGATCCAACGCTTAGGGTGCTCCATGGCCTTTGTTTCCGTGGGATGGTTCCTTTGTGCTCCTCGCTCGTAGCAAGTCCTGACAAAAATGCCTCGCTCTGTACCAACAATAAACCTATTTTATGCACAGGATTGATGCTGCAGTCTGTCTCCCTTCCCACTCCTCGGGGGTGGGTGGTGTTCCCTCTGCTGTGTCAATCACGCTTTCCCAGCAGATGTTGTTGCTGAAGCTTTCAAGCGCAGACTTTCATGCACAACCAGCCCTGGTGTCAGCAACGGGGCTTGGATTGAGCTGTTTTCCATCACAGCCACCTAAAAGGATCCCACGTGATGGGAGTGTTGTGATCGATCCACCACCACTTCCCTCCTTGGAAAATGCTTGTGAATGGAGCGCTACAAGCTCGTGTTTCCCAGAGAGGTTGTGGGTTCTCCTTCCTTGGGAGTGTCCCAGGCCAGGCAGGATGGGGCTTGGAGCAACTTGGGATAATGGGAGGTGTCCCTGCCCCTGGGAGGGGGTGGAATGAGATGGTCTTAAGGTCCCTTCCCACCCAAACCATTCTGGGATTCTGTGAAAGGGCAGAAACTCCCCCCCCAAAATCTCCAAACCAGCTTTGTGCAAGCACCCAGTTTCCTTTAATTCTTTATCTTCAGGGGAAAACTGCCTCATTCCTTGTCCCAAGCAATCTTGGAAGGGACTTTTTACACAATAGTGAAAGTAATGATGTCAAATGAGCAGCGAGTCTGGAGCCTTCTGCTGTTTATTTACCTGTTCTCCCTCTCTAATTGGCTGTGTTTGAACCTCGTCCTACTGAACAACTGCGAGTGCACCTGTGGATCTCATTTATTATTCATGCAAAATATTACCAGTGACTTTCCTAATTATCAAGATGCTTTGTGAGCACTGTTTAATTAAGGATTTTTTTTTTTTTTTTACGCTACCCAGAGAAGCTGGGATTTTTTTTTTTTTTTTTACATACCAAGCAACTGTAATATTGGTGGGAGGGGAGGATCCTGGAGTTCAACATCAGGTGCCAGGTAAACTGCTCAGGAGAAACAACAGGGACATAAGCACCGTGTTTACATGGTGACTTGCTGTAGTGTTTACAAATCAGCTAACTCACAAATCCTTCTCTGTAATGTTCTCTTTTGTAACAGAGAGCCAAGGAGTTGGCAGAGCCAGCCTTGCCAGACTCAGAATTGGCAGCAGAGCACAGCATAGAGGAAAAGCAGACGTTTTTCAGGCCAGATGATGCTGTAAAATCAGGGGAAGAGCTGTGTCGGGAAGGAAGGTCTCTGTTACTGCCAAATGTTTATTGGTTTCCCATCCTGACAGCCTTGAGCAATGGGAGTCAGTCTTGCCTGCTTTGTTCCAACTGTGTTTGAGGTGTCGTGTTCTTTAAACATCTTCTGTAGCATCAGGGTTGGCATCTGCAGCCTGTGTGGCTTGGGCTGCGGGAGGCTGGTGGCAGCAGCAGGAGAAGGACTTCAAATCTGTCCCTGGTGTGGGCTTTAAAACTGCCCATGATGTGGGCTTTAGAAACTGCCCATGGTGTGGATTTAAAACTGTCCATGTTGTGGGCTTTAGAACAATCCATGGTGTGGGCTTTAGAACAGTCCATGGTGTGGATTTTAGAACTGTCCATGGTGTGGATTTTAGAACTGTCCATGGTGTGGGCTTTCAGACTGTCCCTGGTGTGAACAGCCTTTGCCTTTAAAGCAGAGCAGTAATTCTGCATATTTCTGGAGTTTCACCACCTCCTCTGCTTTTCCCACCTCTGCTTTTGTGTACCTGTATCCCTGTCCTGTAGGTGTTTGATTTCTTCCTTCTCCTCAGTTCCTGCTATGAGTGCTGAAATTTTAAAATCTTGGAAGTTTCTTGGGGTTTTTAGTATGGAAAACCTATGGGGAAAGTTTTCTCCTATTCATGATTTTTGACCTTTTTTGGCATCTGCAGATCCCAAACCAACCCCAGCTGTTGGTCACAGCAGGAACTGCTGAGACAGAGCAAGGCCACCCTCCTTTACAAGTAGCAGGGACACAGAGGGTGGAGAAGTGCCAGGATTTTTATCCAGAGTATCAAATGTGATTTGCAGGACTGAAAAATCATCGTTTATCTCCTGCCAGGTGACAGCACACTGCAGCTCCCTGCCCATGGTCAGTCCTGTTCCATCAGGAGCTGGGTCCTGCCAGGTAAAAGCAGACAAGGATTGAGATTGGGGTGCAAACAGCTGCAGATGGGGAGTCTGTGACCTGGTCAGTCCATGATTTGTGAAGGTTTGTGTGGAACTGACACTTTTGGGAGTTGGCTGAAGACACCAGAGAGGGAATGTGGAAGAAGAGAACAAGAGAGGGGCTTGTGCAAGGTCCTGCAGCCAGGAGAGTCCTTTCTGTGCTCAGCCTCTCCCAGCTCCTGCCACAGAACCCTCTGGGGGTCATGGCCAGCATTCGGCACCCCAGCCATGCTCCTGCTTTCCAGCACTGCCTCCCTGAGCAGCTGGGGGCTGTTCCCAGGGGTGAGCACTCCCTGTCCCAGCAGAGTTCAGGACAGCTGGGGGTGACCCCCAGAGCCCAGGGCAGGATTCAGGTGGAGGTCTGGGAAATGGCAGGGGAGTGAGCCTGGGGAGGGGAGCCCGGGGTGGCAGGGATGCTCCGGGTGGGCTTTGCTGCTGGTGTCAGCTGTGTGTTGGCTCTGTCACCTCCCTGGCTGCTCTCAGAAGTGTCCAACAGGGCCTGGGGCCGGGGCCATCTCTGCTTTGATCATCGGTGTTCAGCAGCCAAGGAGCTGGAGCAGCATCTGCCCCTCCCTGGGGGAGAGGGACAGGACCTGAGCTTGGCCATGGAGTGAGGGGCAGCAGAATTCCCCCAGAACGTGGGGCACTGAGCCAGGGCTCCTCTGCAGGAATGTCAGCTCCACGTGAACAAAGACACTGGGTAATTACAGAGGTAATTAGTTTGGTAATTACTAAAGTAATTAGTTTGATTCTCTCTCAAGCCAGTAACCGCTGGGAAGTGCTGGAGGGAGCACCTTGAGTTCCAGGCTGCAGCAGCACCCCGAGGTTAACCCTTCACCCCCTGCCTGGGAAGCTGCAGCTGACATTGGTGAAAATGGGGTTGTTCGGAGGGAAAATAACCCTAAACCCCCCGTTTGTCAGAGGTCTTGTGCCTGAAACCTTCTGAGCCACCTTCTGCTGACACCCAGAAGTGCCTGTGCCGTGCTGAGGGCAGGATTTAAGGCAGATCACCCAGCACTGGTGTGTTTATTGCAAGATTTTATATCCCCTTAAGAATGCTGGGGACACCTCTTGGGTGGGGACACTTTTTGGGGAGCTGTTTGGAAGGGTCCCCATGGCATTGCTGAGGTTGATCCCTCCTTGTGTTGGATCCCTCACATCCCTTCACCCCTGGGCTGCTTTGCTGGTTCAGCAGAGGAATCCATGGAATCCCAGATTGGTCTGGGTGGGAAGGGACCTTCCAGATCATCTCATCCCAACCCTGCCATGGGCAGGGACACCTTCCACTATGCCAGGGTGCTCCAAGCCCCATCCAACCTGGCCTTGGAGCCATTTCCAGCTTGGGGTGCAGCTCAGCACCCAGCAGTGAGTTTTTCCTGCCTATGTCACACCAAACCAGGTATTTTCTGGCCATCCTGCCCAGGAAAACCATCCCTCCTTCCTCTTCAAATCCTGTGGGTGGGCAGGGCAGTGCCACTGTCCCAGTGATCCCAAAAGGAGGATCAAGCTGCAGGTGCTCATTTGGGAGGCTGGAGCTGCTGGAAGTGGATCTAATTCCCAAATAAACTGCAAACTAAGCAGGTTCTTCCTCGTCTTCATCTGTTGCTGATACAGAAATAGCAGGGCTGGGAGGGACTTGGCACATGCTGGAGTCCACTATTCCATAAAAACTGATGGCAAGAAATTCACAAGTTCCTTCAGCTCCTTGCCACATTGTTCACAGGTTTGTTTGTGGCAGAGGGATCAGATCTGCAGAGGGTTCAGTGGGTGAAGTGTAGTGGGAGCAAGGAGATGAAAGTCCATTAATAGATGAAACATTTTTGCCAGACATGAGAATTCACTGGATCTCTCTCCTGTTTCCTATGTCAGATAGTGAGAATTTTTTTTCCCCTCTCTCAGTTTTAGTATTATTAACACTTGGGTTGCTTTGAAAAGGTCAAAGTCAGCTTGAATGTCTTCTAATCTGACTTTTGGTGAAAAGCAGGCAAACAAGAAATCTGTATCCCAGAGCTGCCTTTAAACAGCAGAGCCTGGTGTGTTGTAAGGGAGGTCTGGCTGATGGCCAGGGAGTGCTTGTGGGCAGGGAAAGGGCTCTGATCTCTTTTTTTTGCTGCAAGGCCCACTCCTGGAATCAGGTGAACAAATGAAAACCTCTGCTTTTGCCTGAAAAAATGACCTTTGCCACGAGAAGTCTGTGAGCAGCTGCAGCTGCAGGAGCACAGGAAAGGAACAGAGCAGGAGAGGATTTGTGGTTTTACACCGTGGAAATTGATCCTGGTGCTGTTAGTGGGAATAATGGGAAGTGTTGGGAATGGGACACACGAGTGAGGCTGCAGCAGGCAGGTGGAACTGGTTTAGAAAGAAAATCACCTTTTTAGCATCGATCAGGAGGGAAATCTCCCAGCTCTGTGCCTTGGTCCCAGGTCGGTCTCGGAGGAGCAGCAAGGGAATGCTGTGGCGAACGAGCACCTGAGATCTTTGTTCCTGCAGGTTTGGGGGAGAGCTGCTGGAGAGAGGAGGTGGGAGAGAGACAGCAAGGAATATTAAATAACCTCCAGTGAAACAAGAGCTGGCTGTGACCCACTCCAGGCTCTCTGGGGTGGGTATTTTCCTGGGAAGCACCGTGAGTTCTGGGATCTGCATCTGATCAGAGTCATTCGCTCCACGAGTGAACTCCGTGTGCTCCTGGGATGCCAAGTGCACCCTCAGGGAGCCACTGTGATTCACCACCCAGCCTGGCCTTGCTGTGGGGTTTATTTTTCTTTAAATGGAAGGATTTTAGTCTGACGTGGCAGCGCTCTGGGGGGTTTGAGCGAAGCTGTTACCAAGGAACCAGGGAGAGAATCAAACCCGTGTGTCATCAAAGCTCGGTGACTCAGGGCTCCCACAGAGCCCCTGCTCTTTGCTGGGCTGCTCCTCCCTCTGCCAGGGGTCACTCTCTGGGACCTGGTGGCCTTTCAGGTCCTGCCCTTCTGCTGCCCAGCGAGGTTTGAGCTTCCTGCAGGTCCCAGAGGACCCCGTGTGCGAGGTGAGGCTGTGGAATCGTTAAGGTTGGAAAAGACCTTAAACCATCAGCAAATCCAGCCATCGACCCAGCACTTCCACCACTAAACCACATCCTCAAGTGCCACATCCAGGTGTTTCTTGAACATTCCAAGTGGTGGGGCTCAAGACAAGGGCTTCAAAAGGTGGTTTCGCCTCCCTTCTTTCCCCAGTTGAACCAACTAGAACTTTATTTGTGGTCCATGGAAAGGATGCCAAGTGTTCCATGGGGGTCACCCAGGCTGGGCATCAGGAGGAATTTCCTCGTGGAAAGGGTGGTCAGGCATTGGAAGGAGCTGCCCAGGGAGGTTTGGAGTGCCCATCCCTGGAGGTGTCCAAGGAAAGCCTGGATGTGGCACTCAGAGCTCTGGGCTGGGGACAAGGTGGAGATCGAGCACAGCTGGGACTGGATGGTCCCAGAGATCTCCAGCCCCAATGATTCTGTGATCAGGGGATGTGGTTTCTGATTTGAGCATCACTAAATGCATCATTCAGCCTTTTCATGCCTCTGTTTGCTGGTGGAAATAACTCTGCCAGGCTGGAGAAGGCTCCGTGGGCGCTGGAGGAGAGAAGGTGTGGGCACGGAATGTGTACTGGACCCCCCAGGAGTGGGCTCTGGGTGTGTGGGGGGGTGTTTGTCTCCGGAGTTCTGCTTTGGACAAGCTGAATTAAGGGATGATGTTGGATCTGTCCTGGAGCTGTGTGCTCCCAGTGTCCTCCTTGGGACACCTGGGATTTGCTGGAAAAGCTGAAACGGTTCAGCAGCTCTGCCCTTGAGCTCGGCAGGTGAGAAACAGCAGCGTCCAAATAAGCACTTTGCCCAGCTTGGTTTAAAAATACCAAAATACCTGTTTGTCCCTGATGCCCTGGGGATCAGCTGGTGTCTTTTTTCCTTGATCTCAGACTGCAACAATCACCTGCTCAAGACCATGAGGTGCTGAGGGCAGGCAAGGGGCCCAAAAGTTGCCTGTGGGAAGTTCAAGACCCTCAAACAGAGACAACCTTTTATTAAATGTGTTTAAAGTTGTTGGATTGGGGGAAAGCTGCCTTTTTTTTCCAATGGTTATTTAATTTTTTAGGTGGTGGTGGTGTACACTGTGTCACACTCTGACTTCCAGCAAATTAAAGACAAGCAGCAGAAACACCAAAGTGATGTTCTGGAGGTTCAGCCCTTCTCCTGGGTTTGTTCAATGATCTCTTTCTCCAGCCCGAAGTTATTCTCCACTTGTTTTAAGGGATTATTAACATTCCTTCTGCCCAGCTCCATCCCAGCTGCCCCTGGCGTTTCCTCCCTGCTGCAGGAAGGGGAAGGCTCTGGATCCAAGGCAGGCTCTGAGTGGGCTCCTTCATTTTTAAATGGAGTTTCTGCTCAGAGGTTAAATCATTTCGGCTTTGATCCTCCTTAAAAGTGGTGGTTAATCCCCTCAGACATAGCAGGATCATGTACAAAAAACCACCAACGTGGCCCTGGGCATTTTCCCCCCCAGGAATGAGAGCTTTTCATAACCTGGCATCCCTTAAAGATTCCAGCTCCCATGGAGGAGACAGCCTTGGTCATAAAAACAATTCCAGGTGCTCTGCCCCCCAGTTTCTGGTGGGGAAAAAGTCTTCAGAGAAAAGTAATTGTTGCCTTGAAACTTCAGCCTGCATTCAGCAGCAATCCATCACCTCCCAGAGTGTTTGGGAGCTCGGGTTACTCAATATTCAGGTTGGGAATCCTCAGTAGGAAAGAAGGGACCAGGGCACCATGAAATATTGTCAGGGAAATTCCCTTTAACCTGCTTGCATTTCACTCCCTCCTCTTGGCTGAGGAGGGAGGGAGGGAAAAGGAACAACACCTAAATTCTTTTTTCTGTTCCAGCCCTAGGAGAAGCAGCAGGAGTGTGGGGATGCGGGGACCTGCAGTGCAGCTCCATCCCTGGGGTGCTGGAATGTCCCTGGTTCCTGCAGAGGTGTTGTGGTCTAAAGCCATAAAAACACCTGGTTTAGAACCAAAAAATCCATCAGTGGATCATGCCACACACTCCTTCCCAACGGGACCATGGTCCCCAGCCTCGGAGGTTGGAGCAGAGACATTTCCAACCCAAACCCTGAGCACACAACTCTTAAATACACCTGGTCTGTGTTTTCAGGTGTTAAGTAAACCTGGTCTGTGGTTCCAGGTGTTAAATACACCTGGTCTGTGGTTTCACCTATTAAATACACCTGGTCTGTGGTTTCACCTATTAAATACACCTGGTCTGTGGTTTCAGGTGTTAAATACGCCTGGACTGTGGTTCCAGGTGCCAAATACACCTGGGCTGTGCTTTGAGGTGTTAAATACACCTGGACTGTGGTTCCAGGTGCCAAATACACCTGGGCTGTGCTTTTAGGTGTTAAATACACCTGGACTGTGTTTTCAGGTGTTAAATACACCTGGACTGTGGTTTCACCTGTTAAACAAACCTGGTCTGTGTTTTTAGGTGTTAAATAAACCTGGTCTGTGTTTTTAGGTGTTAAATACACCTGGTCTGTGGTTTCACCTGTTAAATACACCTGGTCTGTGTTTTTAGGTGTTAAATACACCTGGACTGTGGTTTCAGGTGTTAAATACACCTGGGCTGTGGTTTCACCTGTTAAATACACCTGGTCTGTGGTTCCAGGTGTTAAATACACCTGGACTGTGGTTTCACCTGTTAAATACACCTGGTCTGTGGCTTCAGACACCCATCAGTGCAGTGGCTTTGTCCCCACATCCCTGAAAATCTCCCTTTCAGGCAGACTCGGAGAGAAGCCAAATCGCTGAAGAGGAAACACAAAAGATTGCTGCTACTTCACATAAATTTACGTCATCAGGGCCATTTCAGGCTCCAGGGAGGCCCCTTCGGCTGCGGTTTCACGTGAATTCGCTGTAGTTACAGCCACCTAAGGGGGTGTGAATGCCCAGCCTTTGATTCCTTAACGATAATTTTTAAAAGCAGGTATCGATCCGTGCTCGGGGAGGCTGGGGAGGTGTCTGCTCTGCAGCACTCACAGGGTGTCAGTGGGTCTAGAAACAAATCTCATCCCATTTGGGTCTAAAACTCACCTGGAAGTTCACAGAATCGTGGACTGGTTGGGGTTGGAAGGGACCTTCGGGATGACCTCCCTCCCTCCCTCAGGAGCTAAAGAGGGAGTGCTCACTGTGACAGCTCAGCTCCTCGTGGCTCTTGGGAGAGGATCTTCTGTGCAAATCTACCCTTCCTCCCACCTCCTTTTCCACCACAAACTGGCGGAAATGTGAGATGAAGAAAAGCAAGGCCATTTTCCAGTCACATCCCTGCTCTGCCATCCCACAACCGGGAACTTTCCTGCTTTGGGACACATTGGGTCTGGCCCTTGTGCAGGTGCTGAGGTGGCAGGAGACCTCTTTACCCAGGGGAAGCCCTTGTTTGGTGTTTGTCCTTGGTATAGTTACTCTAAACCTGTTTGGTGTGAGGGAACAAAGCTGCCGTGGTCACAGCAGGCTCTTGAGAGGTGTCAGGGAAAGAAAACATCAGGATAATTTTATTCCATGGTTGTACCATCCCCTCTTTATCACCTGCAGCTGGAAGCCCTTGAGTCAGTGCCTCTTCTTCCTCCAGTCCCCCTCCATCCCTTCCAACACACTCTGGAGGGGTTTGAATGCTCCTCTTCCAGCAGTGACATTTATCTCAGTGCGTCTCAGCCCCTGAGCTCGGACAGACCCAGGTAAGGCTGCAGAGAAACAGATTTCAGACCTTTCCTGCACAAAAATTACATATATTTGCCCTTAGTGAGGGCCTGGTTTAGTTTTCCAAATGCCCCTGGATCCCTGGCAGTGTCCAAGGCCAGGCTGGACAGGGATTGGAGCACCCTGGGACAGTGGGAGGTGTCCCTACCTGTGGCAGGGCTGGCACTGGATGGGCTTTAAGGTCCCTCCCAACCCAAACCAGTCTGGAATCCCACGAATAAGACTTGGATCACTGTTTTGTCCCCAAGGTCCATTCCACAGGTTATTAATGGGATGCAGAAGGAGCCAGCTCCTTGCTCTGCTCTGGAATCTCCCTCCTCTCTGACACCGTTGGGTCCCCGTCCCTGCAGCCCCCAGGAATTCTGAACACCCCTGTGTGGCTCTGCAGAAATCCCTGCTGTCCCAGAGCGAGCTGCCAGCTCCTCTTCCCTCAGATTGGCCTCCACCCAGCTGCAGCCCCAGCCAGATAATTGATCAATAATCTGTGGCAGAAAGCTGGACCATAAACCTGAGTTATGGGGTGGATCACAGAGAAGGGTGATTGAAGGGGCTGTCACTGGGGGCATCGCAGAGGTTTATGTCTGGTAATATCTTGTGGAATAAAAACCAAACCTGACATAACATCCTGAATTATCCTCTGATGGGGAAGAGGGCTCCTGGCTGGCTGCAGTTCTGCAGTGATGTCCACATCGTTATTGTTGGCCATAATTAATTCCCTTGCTGGCAGGCTGAGCGTGGAATTTGCTTCTGGATCCCTGACTCCTCTTTTGCCTCAAGCAACAGGACCCAGACATGCAGACGGGGACGTTTCCAGAAGGAGCAGGGAATTATTTTTTTGGTGCTGTTAATTCAAATCCTTCTCGCCAGGATGAAACAGCAACAACAAAAGTTTTCACTCAGCTCTTTGTAATGGGGGGGAAGGGACAAAAGCAGCGTTCCTTACACCCCCACAAGTTGTTTATTGGATGAGATTGACGCTTCTGGGAACAACCTGTTTGCATACCAACCCCTAGGCTCGCTAAACATCTTCATTAATTAACTCCATCTGGCTCGCCTGCCTTTAGATAGAAAAGATCCCTTGCTTTGATCATTTGCTGTTTACATCTTTCTTGCCGTTTGGTAAAACACACAATGAATACTGCGTGGCACGAAACAAACAAAAAAACCCCAGCCCTGAAACATGCTGAAAATCTGTCAAGCACCTACAGAATGTGTATCCTGATCCAGCTCAGCTTCCCTTGAGGAGCCCAAAGCCACGTGCATGGTTCAAGGTGGGCTTTGCCACCTCCAGGTGTTCCTGCAGCACCTCCAAGAGATGATGGTGTGGCCCCAGAATTCCAGACCTGGTCTTTGCAAATCCTTGGGAGCAGCTGCTTGAGGCGCTGGGGGAGAGGGAGACTCTGATGGTGGGGTCTGGATGTCTCATCCATCCTCCATCCTTCCTTCACCTTCCTTCCCTGGGAGGCAGAATGGGATTTGCACGGCTCCCTCTGAACACCCTGTGAGTTTGGGGTGTTTTTCTGTGCCCAGGAGAGTGTTGGCTCGAGCCTGGGGTGGGCAGAGAGGATCAGGGGTTCTCAGAAGGGCAGGTGCCTGAGGACAGCTGCTGCAGGGTGCAATGCTATTTTTATGGAATATTTTCCCTGTCCTGCTCTCCTGGTTTTGTGTCCAGGAGCAGATTCCCCACGGTGGGTAAGCCCAGAGCACAGGACAAAAGGCCCTGTCCTGCTCTGAGGCCCAGGGACTCCCCTTTCCTGCTTCCCCTGCCCCGTTCCCTGCCCGGGTGCTCTCCCAGGGCTCTGTGGCCACCATGAGCATCCCTGGGATGCTGGGGAAGGGGTTTCCATGGTGACAGCACACTGAAAATCTCTCAGCAGGTTCTTTTCCCCAGTCTTTCCCCCAGCTGGGATGGCAGGAGGGGATGGGGGAGACAGGATCCCCCCCAGGCTCCCCACACACCCCAAATCTGCCCCATGCAGCTGGGAGGGCTCCCATCCCAGCCATTCCCCCCCAGATATGGGAAGGAGACTCCTCTTTCTTCCCAGCTCCAAAAGTAAAGTGTAAAATCATCAGGCACTGAAGTTTGGGGTGCGGGGGTGGGGGGGATTGGTTACAGCTCTCCCAAAACTCTCCTGAGGGTGAGTGAGGCTTTTCCCTTGGCCAGGAGCTGTGCAGCCACGGGCTGATCTCAGGGCAGGAGGGTGGCACGCGAGGGCCACGCTGTTCCCAGCTTTTGGAGATCCTGGGATCTGTTTTTTCCAGACAGAATTCCTCCTTCAGCCCTCTCTGCCCCCTTCTCTCTTTGAACAATTTCCACCCCTGGAGCGTGAGGAGGCCTCTGCACTCAGGTGGCATTTCCAGAGCAGAGGGTACAGAGGAGCCCAGGGCTGTTTGTCCACCACAATTCAAATGGGAAAGAGATCACTCAGCATGGCTTAATTGTGTCCCCATGATGAAATTTCCTCATGTTCCACAACAAGGTGACCAAACCCAGTCTGTATTTTGGGAAGGCCAGGCTGGGCAGGGCTTGGAGCAGCCTGGGATAGTGGAAGGTTAAGATGAGCTTTAAGGGCCCTTCCCACCCAAACCATCCCATAATTCAGAGTCCTTTAGCCCAGCTAAGACCCCCTAGGTCTGCCCAGTGGCTGGGAGGCTGCTCAGGGTGCTCTGAGGCTGTGACAGATCTGCCAGAGCTTAGAAGGATGGGTAATTGTGAGCTGGAGTTTGCTCTGTGCCCTGACCTTGCCTGGTTTGCTGTAATAGACGGAGCTGTGCCTGCCTGCTCCTGCCAGGCGGTGCTGGGGCTGCTGGGGAATGACAACAGCCTTGGCGCTGGCCTGGGGACACATCTGGCCACAGCTGCTGGGCTCTCCCCAGCGGCCACGCCTGTGTGTGCTCTCACTAAGAAGGCAAATGTTTATTCCAGTCATTTTCTCAGTGTTCCTGAGGGGTGAAAATAATTTAAGATTTGAGATATAGACAAGAACAGGATACTGGGGGCTTCTGTAATGGAGATAAGGAGCAAAGGAAGGCTGGGCTTAGGGAGATCAGGGGATCAGCACCCAGATTTTGAGGTGGAGGGACAGCATGGGGTGCTCAGGGAGAGTTTTGGGGTAGCTGGTGTGCATTGGTTTGATGAGCACTGGTTTTATGTTCATTGGTTTGATGAGCACTGGTTTTATGTTCATTGGTTTGATCTGCACTGATTTTATTTCATTGGTTTGATTTGCACTGGTTTGATTTACACTGGTTTGCTTTGTACTGGTTTGGTTTGCCACAGGTTTGATTTACACTGGTTTGCTTTGTACTGGTTTGGTTTGCCACAGGTTTGATTTACACTGGTTTGCTTTGTACTGGTTTGGTTTGCCACAGGTTTGATTTACACTGGTTTGCTTTGTACTGGTTTGGTTTGCCACAGGTTTGATTTACACTGGTTTGCTTTGTACTGGTTTGGTTTGCCACAGGTTTGATTTACACTGGTTTGCTTTGTACTGGTTTGGTTTGCCACAGGTTTGGTTTGCACTGGTTTGATTTGCACTGGTTTGATTTACACTGGTTTGCTTTGTACTGGTTTGGTTTGCCACAGGTTTG
>WEKY01032027.1:100090-141619 GCA_013390045.1 Picathartes gymnocephalus | reverse complement strand
ACAACCCAACCCCCAACACCAAGTGATTAATTGATTTGAGGAGATTTTAATTAGGAAAGGGAGGTAACAGGAAATGCAGTGAGTGGATCTTGGGGAAAAGGAAGCAGCTGGGCTTGCCAGTGGCTGTGGTATTTGTTATAGCTGAAAAATAAGATTTTAACATCTGTCTTGTGAATGCTATATTTAGTTTTCTGGAGAGGAGCAGAGGGAAAGAGGCTGTCAGATCTGCACACCATGGAAAGATAAAGAATAAGCCCTTTTAAAGCAATGTAATTCTTACGTGTTTCCTCTTCTGCAACAGTTTCCATATGATGATTACATGGTCCTATACTCAGTCTCTGGCTTTCCTCCATGCAACTCCTGAGCTACATGTCTCATGTATGATTGAAGGAGGTTTTGGCATCTGTTTCTGAGCACTTGCTGTGTTGTGTTCCTAAATGCTTTATGCCCCACCATAAACTGTAATGATGTGGCTTTACTGGAGTTGATACTTTTAAAAGTGTTGTTTTCACTCTTACTCCACTGATGGAACAAAAACTCCTGCCTGGCTGCTGTTTTAATGGTGGGAGACACAGCTGATCAGTCTGACGCAAGGCAGTGGAGTGCCAAATGTAAAACCATGCTAAATCAGGGATGAAGTAGTGATGGTCCAAGATGAGGACTGCCAAAACCAGACTTTCTAGGTCTTTCCCATTTAAAGTGAATTCATCCTGAATTGGAAGTTGCCAGTTGGAAGTTGCCTCATTTCCTACACAAATACCTGCTCTGACCCCAAATGCAAACCTCTTTTTTCTTTGTTTCCATAAATGATCATCTGAGATGAATTATCTGGACTAGCATTTAATGAGAATAAGACGTGTAGTGTTCAGTTCCCCACAGTTATCTGGGACATGTAAGAAGTCATTCCACAAAGTGAATCACAGGCCAAGGAGTCTGCAGCATGTGTAGGGGACATTATGATTTACCAGTCACACAGGGTTTCACTGCGGTAAATAAGCTTGAGATGTTAGCCTGGTCTGGAGAGGGATACAAATCCTCTTTAGGAAAAAAACTCACAAACATCACAACATATCATATTTCATCCCTCAAAACCAGCATCAGAGGTTGGGAATTTCTCTCAAGACACAAGCAAAAGGTACTGTAACTAGAATACCATGGTGAAATGTACCTGACAGTGCTGCCCATTGCTTTGCTGGCAACATAGAGGGGAGTTTTGTGTTCAACGTTGTCTGTCCCTCACAGCGGAATTCTGCTTCCACTAAGGTTACAGGATGACCAGCTGATCTAGTGCTGACTTACCTGTGATGACCACAAAGCCCCATGCTGGCCAGTAAGTCAAGTGAGCCTTTTTTTAACATGGCAGGACTTATAATGGATGTTGGCTGATGCGTAATGATTTAGTAGGAAAACTATAATTAGTATCCAGTGGGCATTTAAGATTGTCTCTGTTTAATCTGATGCAATTAGATCCAAATGCTGTCATAAACAATAACATCATGTAATACTAGCAACAGGATTGTTCTTCTGTGTATTTTTAAATCTCCCTTTTATTCTGAGTTCAGTTGGTTTTTATTTTAATATGTATGATTATATAAACAATACCATGTGCAGTATAGATAAGAAGGGTTCTTCTACATGTAAAACAGTCCATTTTCATGCTGTAATGTGCTATCATGTGTTAAAGATACTTTCTGTAAGAACAAACGGGAACTTCTTTTTCACTGATGGAAATGGCATGAAGTATTACTCAGTTACTGAAAACAGAAGCCAAAACTGGCTTCCGTAGGATCTCTGAAATACCATTTCCTGGTATACCTCACTCATTATAATACATTTCTTACTTGAAGTTGCACGTGAAATCTGTGGCAGAGCAAGTGAATATGAGATAATCATATTCCGCCTTACTTTTTAAATATCTCTAACACTGCACTATTATCCCTTAGCCATTTCTGAGATCTGGATCTCTGAGCTGCAGTGATGTAGTACAGACCATTTATTTGGTACTTAATTATCCTCATGTCCTGGGAAGGTACTGAGCCTTTCTTTAAAGGCATAGGTTAGAAAAGCAGTCTAAACTTTCCAAAGAGACAGAGGAAAATACTTCTCTAGAAATTAGATCTATAACCTTTTTCTTGGAAAATGTGTGCTTATGTCCTTTTAGAAAATGTGTTTATCTGAACCTTATCTTAAATGTCATATTTTTCATATTTTATCTCTGATCAAACTTTATCATATTTTTTCTCTGATAAAAAATAGCTGACTTCAGAGTGGTATTAACTTCTCCATAGAAAATAGATTTCATAGTTTCTCTTCAGATATAATGTTCTCAAATCCAGACACAAGGTAGTAAATGTTATGTATTAACACTTTACAATATGATCTGCCAACAATCCTGTTAAAGCAAAATTGAATATCTTTTCAAGGATTCATAAAAGCTGGTACTAAAACCAGCTGGTAGCTGAAACTGAAATTGGCAGACCTGTTCCAGTATGACATGCTTTTTATACCCATTAGAGGAAAATAGAACACTTGTAACATACCTTGCGAATAGAAAGAATCTGTGGAGAGTTGTGTCTCTGTTAACTTTTGTAGGGATCATCAGGGAGGGCATTTAAGTCCTCCTTCCAAGTATTGCAGACTGGCTTGTCACCATACTGTTCTTGCTTGTGCTCTACGTGGCCTGCCTGGGCTGTACTGTGGTTCAGCTGCAACACCAACTCTGGCTTTTTCTGGAGCGTGTCTCTCATCCACCTGTGCTCGTGGATCACTTGTCTCACACTCACCTTGGCTATACCTGATAGCAAGCAGCACACACTGCAAGAAGCAGATTTGTTCAAGTCAATGCCTGTTACTAAGGGTGCAATGCCCAAAGTCTCTGTTTCACGGGATGTTACTCTGAACCAGCTGCTCTTTAGACCAAGTGCCCCGCGGCAGCTCTGGGTGCACTCCTGGTGCAGAACCAGATTTGTAGAACTTACCCTGGGAAACAATGAGGGTGCATTGCCTTTGGAAGCATGTTCCTGGTGAAAACTAAACTTAGTGTAGACACGCACACTTTGTTACTCACTTGAGGGAGACTGTGCACAGATGCTCAGCCTCTGTGTACCACTGGTATAGAAACAAGCAGCAACCTGTCTACAGTCATTGTGCCCACTGCTCCTATTTCTGCTGAAAGCACAGTTTCCTGAGAGCTCATCCCTCTGGAAGAGAGCCTTGCCACAGCTCTCTGGGTCTTAGAAATCCTTCGCTTGCACTGGTCAGTGAAGAATCAATTCAAAGTAAGATGACCATCTGCTGGTGGCCTAAGGTTGTGTTGCCATATTTCACTTCTAGTATAGTTTGGTCTGTAACAGTTGTATATCCAAGGTTAGTCAGTACTGGTGTGTTATTACTGATCTCTCCACTGAGGAGGAGTACACATCACTCTACGCAGCTTTCGTAATAAAATTATGATTGTATTAAGTAATAATTATCGTTCTGTCATTTTACAGGCCCTGTGAGCTGTTGTGGAAGGTCAGTTGTGTCTCTGAGTCTGTGCAACAACAGCTGAGGCAACTGCTTACAGCACAAATTTTTTTTACACCTCAGCTTTTTTCTGCTGAAGATGCATTTCTTCTCCTCAAAGAAAAACTTGTTCTCTATGATCTTCATTACCATTCAGCTCTACTAACAGACCTAGAGTCTCATTCAGTTGCTTTGAGAGTCTCCTAACTCTTCACTGTTGATATGCAGGGTGTTTTCTGTCATCTCATTAAGGAGAAGCATGGTGTGGGACAGCCTTTCTACGAGCAGTGTAAAGTGCATAAAACCACTGTGCAGAGCTGTGACCTGTCATGCCATCCCAGTGAATTGTTCAGCAGGTTCAGCATTGTCCAAAGCTGCCATTCTCCAAACTTCTCTGTCCCTCTTCTTGTCCAACCAGACATTGCTCTCATCTGTATTGTTTGTTTCCCTGCCCAGAGCAGTGATCTTTTCTCCATAGTGAAAGTTTGCTGCATGCACAAAATGTCCTATAACCAGAAGGGCACTTCATAAGGACACTCATATACTACAAGGCATAACCAGTATGTTGCTGTTATTGACCATAAAGTTCATCCTTGTTCTATAGGGCTATGAAAGTTTTTGTGAAACCTCTTAGGCTGCTGGAAGGCTGCCCTTTAGCTATGACCAAACCTCTAGAGCTTCTGGGTGTTTCTCCTTACTGCTGGCAGCTTTTTATCTGTGAAAATAAAGCATTCCTCCATCATAAAACTCCTGTTTAGCAACATGGATTTCTGTATCAATCATCTATTTGGGCTGCCTTCTTGGCAAAAAGCTTAATATTTGTGAGAGGTGTAGGAGCAGAAAAGGTTCCCATCAAAACACTGAAACAAACCTTTTTTTAAGATTTCTTTTTGATAAGGATCCAGCCAGCCTGTGGGGGGAGGAGACTGGGATGAGGTTGTCAGCTGTCTTAATGGCAGCCTACTTGGCCTCTGCCTGGACACCTTCTACACCTGTAGAGTCAAAAAACTGTCCTGCCATGGGGTCTTCTGGGGTAGGGGACTCGGATTAGAAAGCACTACCAAGGAACTGCTCTTTTCTGGGTGTCCATGACCTTCCTTCAAATGCAACCCATCAGACAGTCTGTTTTTCTATTGCTCCCTCTTCTCTTTTTTGCAACATTTTGACAATCAACCTGCTGCTGGATGACCCACACCGAATTGTATGTGCAAGCCTGGGGATAGGTCAGGCTGAAATCTCAGATCTTCTTGTGGTGAGGAACTGTTCTAGTCTCAAGACATGCATTGTTGCCAGTATCTGTGCTTAGCTTACTAGGATCTCAAAAGTTTCAGTAAGAATATTCAGTTTGATGACAATGCAAAAAAAAAAAAAACCTTCTTGGAGAAGGGTCTTTAATGAAATTATATACTAACTATTGCTAAACGTCCTTCAGTATGGAGAGGATGGCAGTGCTCTGTGTGCAGTCTGAACGATCTCCCTGTTTTTGTAATAGCCTAGAGGTGAGAACCAGGAATGAGTTTTTCTGTGGGAAACAGCAGTTGAGTTGGGAGTGTTGGGCTGAGTCTGTTGTGTGAAGGATTTGATGCTTCTGGTCCACTCCTGTTTTTTCCTTGTTGCCTGCTCGGAAGGGATTGGATTGATGCCTTTGCACTGGTGTAAGGATTTGCTCTGTCATTAATCACAGTATTCACATCATCCTTTGGGGAAACGTGCCCTTCTGCTGGGAGTTGGTCTTCTCAGCCACATCTGGGACTATGAGATTTGCTTCTCTTCCTGGTGGCAGCAAAATACCTGGCATGGGCACTGCAGGAAAATCTACTGATATTCCTTCTTCTGGGGAGGTCAATATTTGGGATCCATACCACGGCCATGCTGTCCTGGTAGAGGACAAGCAATCTTAGAAGTTTGGAGTGGTCTTTTGGGAAGAAGGTGGAGTGTGGAGACCAGGGAAGATGCCAGTGGGATAGTAATCAGGTGTTCCATACTGGGTGACTCTGCTTTGTGATGCCCTTTCCCACAGCTGCTTGCTCTCATCCCATACCTTGTGTCCCCATGTGTTGTTGGCACATCCTGCTGCCCACCCAAACACAACCCAAACCATGCAGGGCTACTCCTGCTCTTTGCCTTACCATAATGGGAATGGGGTGGGTTGTTTGTGACTGAGGCAGGAAGGTGATGATGATGTGTTTGTGTCCTTCAATGGCCTCAGAGGTACCGAGTCCATGCAGTTATAGCATATGGAATAATTAAGATTTCCCAAATCAGAGGAAAGCTACCACAGAGACATGAATTCTGAGATGCCAAATGGCAAATCTGAGACTCTGCAACTTCTGTCTTTGCCTCATTTCAAGAAATACAGGTTCTGAACTGATGGGAGTAGAAAACTCTGGTGAAAGAGTATGGAATTTCTTTCAGGAATCTTATGGTAGGTACCATGGCAGAACACATGCTGTTGGTGTGGGAAGAAAAGGAAAAGGGCAGATTTGCTACTGGAGGTTTCTCAAGTCAAATCTTCTGAAGCTGGTCTGCATCTCACCACAGGATTCGATTGCGTAGTCTAAATTTTGTAATGTTCTCATAATTGTAGATGTGAATCAAACCATTTGGAAAAATAATTGTGACCTCAATTAGTTTTCTTACCTTTTTTTTTTTTAAGTTAATAAAAAAAGAGCATGACATGATTGTATTTTTCTTTCCAGATTTTAGTGCTTGATTGCACTATATAAATCTACCGTTTTATTCTATTTAACTTTGTTCTTCAGTAACAAAAAAACAGAGCAATGGGATTTAGGAATTGTCTTGTTTGCTTCTATATCTGCACACTGGTCAAAACATTCAAGGATGTTGCTAAAAATAAGCATCCTCTTCCTGCAAGGCAGTGAACTTGGACTGTAAAGTGCATCTTTCAGGGAGGTACACAAAGTAACAGGAAATCAGCTCGGTCTTATTTCAGTTTACTGGTACTTGGCAATGATGTCACCCTTCTAGAACAAGGGTTAGGCCCTGAGAGCAGGAATAGTAATTCTGCTCCACAATCCTGTGTTTCAGAGAAATGACCTCCGGTTTGCTATGAGGCTGAGCCAATATGCAGAGAAAATGGGAAGGCAGGGTCATTTGAGCTTTCTTCAGGGACATCTGTTGTATCTACCCATACAGGCTTTTTCCTTAAATGATAGATCTGGTGGTAAACCCAGGTATTTAATGTTCCTTAGGTCAACAGAGTTATTTTTTTTTTTTCCAGGTCCTTATTCCCTTCATTTCTTCAGTTAATGAAATCACCTGATAATGTGAGTGAGAAACTTTGGGATTTCAGAATTCATATGTGTTGCTAAAAAATGGCAAAACCAAGCAAACAATAAAAAGAAGAAAAAGAAGAAAAACTACTCTATTGTCCCAATAAAGGAAGTTTAGCATCTTTTTAATTAATCCTCTATTTTCTAGAAAATAATGATAATTTAAATTTTAACAGATGAAAAATTATCTTTTGAAATGCCTTGACTCAAGCTATTTGTTTCAAATGAAACTAGTAATGCATGAGCCTGTTTATGGAGATTACTTTAATAGCAATGATATTTTTACTAGCAGAAAGATTATAAATTATATTCCAAATTCCAGTGAGTTTTCTTGCTTTTGCTGGTTTGTTGGGGTTTTTGGTTTTTTCTCGCTCCTGTGAGCAGGTTGGTCAGGTCTGCTTAAGTGTGTAATGGTTGCCCACGAGACTCCCAACAGAAGTCTAATCTCAGAAATTATTAAATTCCAACCCTGATGAATTCCATTCATTTTCTTATTTCCTTTTTTCCAAGCAATAGACATTTTTGATACTGTTTGAAGCGTTTGATGTTCATGTGTACTTGGCTCTAAGAGGAAGGATTGTCCTCATTGCATTGATAATTTTCAGCTACATTTTGCACTGTGCATTTTTACACTATTGTGGAGTGCTTTACCTTAAGGCAAACATTTAATCAAGATTCATATGAATGTTATTAATCCTTAAGTTCTTCATAAATAAATATGTTATGATACTTATGTAACAGAAATTATTGGTAGTGCAGTGTTGCAATTTATTCATGCTATAGAATTTATTCATATAAATATATCAATATCACTCAAAGGACTTTATTAAAATAAAGAAATATTTATTCCCTTCCTATGTGTGAAAAGCTGAAGAAGAAAGTGAAAGGGTCAGTGGGGCAATGCATCAGCCTACTGTAAAAAATCAGAAAGATTGACCTGTTTACAGAATTCAGAGTCAAGGTGTCGCATACCATCCACCTAGGTGGTATATGTACCCACCACACAAGGGGATCCAGCATCCATAGGCAAAAAAAATATGTTCAGAAATTAAGGGTTGTCACTGTCCTACATAAAATACAAAAATCCTATAGATTATGGCAAGTTTGCTGAGCAAACAGGCAAAACCTATATGTGTATGACTCTGTCTTCAGGAGGCCTTCTATCTATATTTCATATTTTGTATAGTTGTGCTGTTTATATGAGATATCTCTGTCCTGTCATGTTGAATATGGTCGGGTGAAGCTCTGATTTGGTTCTGCCTAACACCAGGACTCAGAATTTCTGCATGTCTGATGCCAGCTCTATTCATCTTGTTTAATAAGCTACACTGGCTCTGAGTGTCAAAAGCAAATAAAGATCTGTTCTTTTAGAAACTGCAAGAATGAAAGGGAAGGAGTTCCCAGAGTTTCAGCATCCAAGCGTTAGAGTACAAAAAGGAGTATCCAGTGAAAACCCCTTTCTGCTGCTAGATCTGAGTTGTACATGCTGTTAACTCAGGGTGCTTTCAGGGTGACTGAGACTGATTCAATGTTGGGCACTTGGGATCCAATAACTCCAAAGTGAAGATTGCACCCGGTCTGTTGGAAGCTCTCTTCAGTCTTTGCAGTCTAATACTTTCAACTACCTCCAAAGGTGATGTCAGTCATGTGCACTGCACTGCCAGGCATCATGACTACTTCAAGGTATGTTTGCTTATAATTCTGTCCTTAAAATACTATATTGCTGCTTTCAGATGAGTGCAAGAGGGAATATTGCATGACTAAATCATGTAATTAAATAGGCAACACAGCTGAAGTCTAGCAGGAAGGGTTCCCAACAATGTATTTCTGTTGCTTAAACACTGCAAGCTGGTGGTCTGCTGACAGTGTCTTTGCTAAAGACAACACTGTCTTGAAATTGGTATGAAAACACTTATCTGTTGGAAGAGAGGAAAAAACTTTGGTGGTTGTTTTGTTTTGGTTTGGTTTTTTGTCTTTAGGGTAATTAAACACCTCCCCCCCCCCCGCAACTTTTTAATATATTGTGAGACTTTCAGTGAAAGGGGGATCCTAGATAAACAACCTCTGTATTGCATTGCTAATTATGACTGAGATCTGCGGGGTGTTACATTTTTTAAGAGATGAATATGATAAATCACAGAGCTTTGAGAACTTTTCCTCTTCTACTCCCTGTGAAAATGTAGATGATCTAGCAGAGAGAGGAAGACAAGTAAACAGCTCTTGATGTGGCTGAGCCAGTGCCCAGACTGCTCCATTAACAGCTCAGGGCAAGTGCTGCAAACTATAAAGAAACCAGCTGAATAACACCCATATCTTGTGTGTACTACCCTGGTTTGCTGCATACAGACCTGACAGTGTCTTTGGGCTGCAATGTGTAACAGTAAGGGAGGTGAGGAGAAAATGATGAAGTGGCCTTCCAAGATGTCTTTGACTTGTATCTGGAGTTGAAAGGACAACAAATAATATTCAAATCATCAACTTATTCACAATGAACAAGTTCAATGGCTTTCAATCTAAAAATCCAGGCATACAAGGACATCTTTGTTCTCCCATAAATGACTTTAAGGCCTGATGCTAAATCTACTAATGTTATTCAGAACACTTGAATTGACTTTTGTATGCCTTGGATGTAACACTTTATTAACAGAGTAATTCAGACAAGATGAATCCCTTTTCTCTTAGGAAAATAAATACAGAAGTCTCTTATGAACTTTTCACTTATGTGACCAGGGACTTAAATATTCCTCATGATTTGATTTCCCTCAGGAAGCTGAGAGAAATAGACACTGAACAGACAAAGCCATTACAGGAATCATTCCCCTGGTATTTGAGCTCAATCATCAACAGATTTGGAAATGTGGTAAAAGTGATCTTTAAAAACCATCAACTACAATCATACTATGTATTTTTAAAGATGTATCTCAATGTTATAGCAAAGATGGAAACTACATCAGGAGGAAAGATGCACATCTGCTATTTAAATGTTAACATTTTAGGATGGCAAATTATCTATTACCAGTAGAAACAGATTTTTATGTCCACTTTGACTGATATATTTTTGCTGTTTTTTTTCATTCTGTCCATACAAAGCAAGTATAATCTGGTGTTTTTCAGCAGAGTTTATGTCTGCTTTTCTTCTTTGGGGTAGTATAAAGCAAGTACAGTATGTTAATGAATTTGGATCTATACTTTAACAAAGTGAAAGTAAATACTCTAAGTAAATGTGTAACATGCCTGATAATAAAAAATAAGAGGCATAAAGAAGCTTCTAAAATTAATTGTTTTCTTTTTGCAACTGACCCTTGTTTTTTCAGACCTAGATTTGCAGCTGTCTGAGTGAAAGGGAAAAGAAAAGAAGCAAAGATCAAATGCTCTTTGGAGTATTCTGGACCAGATATTGCCTAGAATTGACACAAACAATTTTGATATTTCGGGCTTTTGTGGATTCTTTGGTTCTGCTCTCTCCAATCAATATCCTATTTCACAGCAGCAACAAACATATTGCTGAAGCAAAACAGCACAACTGCACCAATGAAGGAATAGAACATCTTCTTTTTCTTTCTTTTTTCTGATCTGCTTTAATTCTTCACAGCAGCCTTCCTGTCTGCACTGACTACTCCACACACCCGTAGAACAAAATCTATTTTAAGAATTGCTCAAACCAACAAAGTGCTCACTTTGTTGCTCATCAGTAAATGCCAGCGGAGATGAGTGGGACAGTTGTGAGCTCCAAAGGTTGTCCTGTAGGTCTCACCATACTGCTCATGTAGATCTAAACTCCTGATTCCTCTTGAGACAACACTGGCTTTTGTGATAAGCCAAGCCTTCTCCATAATGTGGGTGATGTTACAGAAGAAATATTTTTCTGCCCTCATCCTCTGTCTTGTAGAATAGTAGGTGAAATTCAACCCTTTCTGGCTTTCTGGTCATTTTATTATGTAGAGTCTCCAAGAAACAGAGCTGCTGCATACAGACAACAGACTGCCTTTGGCCCTGCCATGTGGCCGTACTTGGACATGTCAGAGCTGTGGAAAGCTGAGGGAGGATGCTGCCTGGAGCATGGCAGGGTGCTCTGAAAGCACCTCAGGGCCGTGAGTCTGCACTCCCCCCTTCCCTTTGGGCTCTTCCAAGCTGGTTTTAACATAATGGAGAGTCTTTCCTCCTTCCCCTCTGTCAGCAGTTCTCACAGATGATCATCCACAGACAATAACATTATTGTTATGACTTGCTATGAATTACAGAAGCCTAGCATGGCTGCTCCAGCTGAAGAACAGCAGGGACAGCAATAGCACATTTAATTGGCACTGTAATATCTGTTACAGGTTGCACACAGAAAGTTTGGAATGGAAAGTTTGGAGTTTCCCACCTAGGAAGGTTAAAATGAGAAACTCGTTCCACAATACTAACAGAGAAGTGGCAGACAGTGAAGGCTAGTGAGTTGTTATATTTGGTTTAAACCAATTTGATCTCAGAAATAATATTTAAATGTGCTTATTATGCTGACAGCTTGCTTCCTGGGGAGGCATGCATAACCGTGTAGAATTACTAGTGTATATTGTAGCAAGGGATTAAAAATTACAAATTTAAGCTTTATGCTCACTATTGTGGCTCTTTTAAACACATGGAGAGTTGTTCAGCCATGTAAATTGGCCTGCTTACATTAAATGATTGCATGCTTGTTGGGTACAGTAAGACAAGAATTTTCTGAAACTCTGTTATTGTATTGGGTCTTGCAGTATGATATTGTCTATGTTTTGTCATTTAAAATAACACACAGTGGAAGAAAGGCAGTGGAGAGGGATTGTCACAAATAAATGATCAAAAATAATATAGTGTATAGTGAGTTTAATGTTTCTCAGTTCTTGCCTGCCTTTTGCCCTTTCTTGGCACATGATTTTCTTGCTTTTGCAGTATCTCTCAGAGCCGGCTCTGGAGCATTTCAAATGTAGCACACTTGAAGTGTGGTTTACGAGATCATTTCTAATAGTGCCTTACTGCTCAGCTTCAGGAGGAGCAACATTAAACCTCTTTTTGGCCTTGTGAAATGATGCCATAAAGTATAGACTGCAGATAGCTAAAATTCACTTCTCGATCTCAATCTTTCTTTTATGTGAAAAATGCAGCCTGCTCCAAAGGCACAGAGGAATTGACATGTTAAAGATTATTGAGAGATTATAATTAAATGAATTAGTCAGAAAGAGAAGTACTGGGTATTTTTGCAAAATAATAATGAGTCGAGGAGCTGCCTGAGACAAAATAGGACCTGGCTTTTCACACATGAACATGCAGCCAGTGGAGCAGCGTAGCTGACGTGAATTACTGCTGTCAGCTGAGCTGGGGGTTAACCCTGTGTGTGCTCACAGTCAAGGGTAAATGCAAAGTCAACTTTTAAGCTGTTTACAGTTCATAAGTTTTACTTTGCAATGGCATCAGAGCAGCACAGAGCCATCGTGCGTGGCTCTGCAGACAAGTGATGATACACTAAAATCCCATTGTTACAGTGTTTGTTCAGGTAGAAGGTGCTAGGAGTTCCTTAAAATCCCACCTAAATTTCTCACTTTTATCAGAAAATTTATATATAAACATTTTGAACTGGAGCTGTGAACATCCACCTAGGGACCTCTTTGTATTAGAAAAGCATATTTGAAAACATCTTCAATATTTTTCTTCATTTTTCTTCTTTCTAATTGTGGATATACAAAAAATTTCAGTTAGCTTTAAATTTATTTGAGGACCCCTCTCTCTCCTAGGGTTTTTATGATTCAGAGTGCAATTTTATCACAAGTATTCTTGAAGCATTTTGAAAGCTTCCTTGTGAATTATTTCTGGCCGTCTGGTATTTTATGAAGCATCATAAATATTTTTAGCATGATTTTTATCACATCTGATTTTCCAAAATCATAGAGAACCTATCTTGACACAGATGGAAATGTGATAAACATCTGAAGGGGAGACTAGAAATAAAATGGACAAGTTATGAGTGATATTCTGTGTTGATTCCCCTTCTATTAACTTCATTTCTTTGATCTCAGATTCAGTCTATGCAAAAAACTTGGAGCCTTTTTTTATATTTTCCTTTTTTTTTTTTTTTGGGAGGGAATGTGGACTGAAGAGGGGAAGGAACATCCTTTGAGACTTATCAGGAATTCATCTTCAGCAGCTGAAGGCAGAAACAAAAATCTCTTCTGGCTTGATTTTTTCATAATTTAGCATTATTACAAGTTTCTTCCAACCTCCTCTAAAATATTAAATACTCTTGCCATAGTCCTGGCAGCATGATTCTGTGTATGACTATCTTTGGTTTTTCCCTTACTTACAGCTACTTTCAAATGTGTTTAATGACAGTAACTTGCTGAAACTGACTCACTAAATTTGTCCAGGAGGAAAAAAAAACCCAATCTATTCTAGATTCTCTGTTCCCCCAAAACACAAATCCAGGGGTGAATCTGAGTCCTCTCTCCCCAGCTAACCATGAGCTCCGACTTGTACCTCAGGTTGTCATCGTGGGTTTTTCCCTCCCTGAAAGGAAGGATTCTGCCTGTCGTGTTTACTTCCTCAAAACCTGGAAAGAGCTGTTCTGCCTGGGCTTTGGGAGTGGGGCTTTGCATGGCCTGGCAGAGTCCTGGAGCTTCCCCTGGGCTGGGTACCAGCTGCTGCCCATCCAGTGGGCAACACTGGAAAGATCAGGGGAATTTGCACTTCAGTCTTCCCAAAAGATGCAATAGGATTGAAATTCCAGCCTGTAATTTCTTTCACATGGTGGCTTTCCTCACACTGATGTAAATGAAAACAGGATCTGTCCAGACAACAATGATTATTTCCCAACGATGGCAATGGGCACAGTGGGAAAGTACTCTTGCTACAAAGATGCTAATGCATGAGGAAGCCAGTGGTTTTGGTTGCTGAGGGACTGCTTTAGTCCCTAGGGCCCCCTCAAGGCTGGGGCTATCTGTCATGCTCTGCCACTGCAGACAGCTGGTGCACAGCAGGCAACCACTGTGCTGCTGTAGGCTTTTGTGTTGCTTTAAGATTTTTATAATTAAATATGAAGCAGCTGTTTAGTATAATACAAACTCGACAGGATGTTTTCTTAGTAAATCAGTGCAGTTCCATTGGCTTAATTTGCAACAGTCAACCCGCTGATGTGCTGGGATCCTGGCTAGTCGTGCTGATCAACATTGTTTCATTGCTTTTTCTACACCAGTATACGTGTAATCTGTTGATTCTTGCTTTGTGCTGAGGCTACAGAACTAAGTCAAGGTTATGGAACATCTTGTGTGTTTTCAAAGTAGTGTTCCACACAGTGTTTCATGGTGTTATGATAGCCCAAATAATAATAATAATAAAAGTTCCAGGGTAAATGGTAAATTGGAGAGGCATGATGTAGAGATTGAAGTCTGGTGTTTGTCAGGCTTCCACGAGTGGGGCTTGGGCTCACTTGGGGAGCTGAGAGTTGGGAGGTCTCCTGCTGCAATCTCAGTCCTTTAGAAGGGGCTGTAGCCTGATTTGCTCCATGTAGAAGTAAAGATTTAGCAATGTTTTCTTTATCTGATCCTAGCAGTTTGAGCAGGTTTGGCTGAAATTCGCCCTCTTAAGTACCTTCTGCTTTTCCTCATTGGCTTCAGAAGTGGTTTCATTTTAGTGAACACGCATAAATGTATATCCAAAACCCATGTATTAAAAAAAATGTTCTAATATTTGTTATAATGGGTGGCTCAATGATTTCTGCCAATATAATCACAGAACTTAGTGGCACAAATAAAATCGTGTCACTGGAACTGAGCTTTGCATACGTCTGATGTTTGACTGTAGTATTTTGCAAAGCAAGACGTTATACAACCCTTCCAGGTTCTTCTAGCATATACACATATGCAATATTTTAACTAAATGCAGGACAAAATGTGTCCTAAGAATTTTCAGATTTAGTTTACTTGACTGGTTTTTGATATAGTTTTTGGCAAGGAGGGTTGTAGGAAAAGCATTTGGTGTGTTCTACATTTCTTGGTTAGTTTTGCTGGTTACATAACTTTTCATCTGAAAGTGTAAGACTGTTGTCTATCCCAAGCCCACGTTTAATCACCCATGCTAGGGTGCTGTTCTTACTGTGGCAAAGCACAGAGGTTTAAGCAATACAGCAAATATCTCTCTCCAGGGCTCCCACTCTCTCCTTAGCAACTCTTACCAGATATTGCATCTTACCTCTGCCAGAGGTAGACACTGTTATATTCACTAAGTTATGCTCAAGAATTTGTGTCACTGGGACAATTTCACATCTGCTATTGTTGCCTAAAGAAAAAAAACAACCAGCCAAGCAACCAACCAACCAACAAACCAAGCAAACAAAAACAAAAACAACCCCCCTGAAAAAACCCCAAAAAAGCCCACAAAAAACCAAAACTTACAAGAATGTTAAAATAGTAAGATAAAAAGCAGGTCTTTAATGGAAACTTCCAGGTGTCCGCATGGTTATGGGCACACCTGGCATCAGATTTCTACAATTTTTATAAGTTTAATAAATTTGTATTTAGTCTAACAAATATTGTCCAATTAGAAGAGCAGTTGGCTAGGCAAATTCCCCCCAGGTTCTGCCCCATTGGAGTTGTTTCAGAGGCTTTCTTATTATGTCTTTTAAGTTCTAGTGGAAAACAAAGGCTTCTTCTTCCTAAGAACAGGACTAAACAGAATTCCAAGTATGCGTTAGAAGGGTTAGCTTATTATTCTAAAATCCAAGAGAAAGGGCAGGAAAAATACAAGAAGCTTTATAACTATGCATTAACACTATACAGAGCTACGAAATATAAAAAATATATAAAAAGTAATATCTTTAGGCATCACTATAAGCATGGTGACAGTTGGAATTAATTAAAAGGCAGTGTTTGCTCTATTCCCCTGAGTGAGGTCACATAATTGCACAGAGCCTGTCTCCTATGATTTTAACTTTGTTCCCAAGACATGCATGTGATGGAGCCAATGTTGGAGTTGGGGAAAACAGTGAAGAAGCTGGAGAATTCTCATGAGAAGCTGTGTCCATTGCTGAGGTCCGTGTCTAGGCTTTCAGCTGGATGAATGCTTTGGTCAGGACCATCCACCTGGCACCACAGCATCTGTCTCCTCCTCTTCCTGGGAACGGCTCTGCAGGCAGAGCATCCCCTGCCACCAGAGCTGTGCTGCCACCATCTGCTTGGAGTGTGAGAGACAAACCCAGCGCAGGGTTATTCTGGCAACGTGCTAGAGTGGCTGTCTGACACTGAAATGTGTTGACATCTGCCACAAGTTCTGAGTATGCTGTGTTTGTGCTGGAGAACCTTGTAAGACTAAACCAGTGGAAAGAACCATGAGTGTGTCCAATCAGGAAATGGTGAAGCTGGATAAGTTTTGGGCTTTTGGACTTGATTTTAGTGGATCAAGGAGTCCCCTGTTTGTCTTATTTTTTTTTCTCTATCTGCAGCTTTTAATGAAAATAAGCAGGGATGTTGAAACTCTTCAACGCTTTTAAGGTATTTCTTTTTGGATGAGGACTTTCAGCCACTGCACAGAGCCTGATATCCCTCTGACACTATCCTGTGCATCAGGGCAACAAAATTGAAGCAGCTGCTTCCTTGAACCTCCACCCCAAATTTTACTAGGGGCAGGACACTAGCCACTTTGTTTTCACTATTTCTTGTTGCATAAGTCCTCATTTTCTCTCTAATAAACCTGAGGTATTTTGGTGCTTTCACTTACTACTGAAATGAGTAGAAGAATGTGCATTTGAATCCCAGCCTGGTTTCAATTTGGAAGGAAATGTAACAAGACTATAAAAAGCAGAGGACTGCACTGTAGGCAATCCACGAGGCATTTTTCTAGAAGTATGGCATCATCTCTAAAGACTGCTTATGTCATTTTGATTTTTCTGAATACATTATGAAAAGGATAACATTGTCATGACGCAGTGTCTGGTGGCCTTTATATTACTTTTCTGAGCAATTACTTTATGGCTGCTATTCAGGCTCCTAGATTATGGAGTTTCCCATATTATTCTCAGTGTGATCCAGATTATTTGTTCACTGAAAACACTGTGCTAACACTATAGAAATGTAAAAGATGCATCCTACCTCAGCTCCTGATTAAGCAAGGTGTCTGGTGGATGTAGCTATGATTGGTTTTGACATGTTGAATATTTCAATTTTTATAAGACTTTGATGAGCTAATTTGTACAGATTTTTTTTCTCTATGACTTACTGCTTTTAAATGATAATCATGTCAATTTAGAACATACATTTTTTTCAGTATGGAAAAAAGAACCAGACAGCCATGGCTATGCTTAGGCCAGACACACATTAGAAACTTACAGCAGCCCTTAGGAAAAAGAGATGTTGAGGAACTGTTTGAATCCTTATAAAAAGAAGGATAAATTTTAGATGAAAGCAGCCTTCCTGCAAGCTGTAGATGTGTTTTTTTCCTTCAGAAGATGTTCCATAGTTGTAAAGGTGTATAATTTCAGAGGATGTCACGGTTGTCATGGTGATTGTATTAATATTGCATGGGCATAAAGTGTGCAATAACATCGTGTCAGTTCCTCCTGCCCTCAGCCTGCCACAAGTTACTCATTTTTTCCCTTCATAACTGTGTTAATTTCTCCCTATGAACATTCCTTTTACAGATATCAGCTCTGTAATTGTTCACTTTTAATTCACATAGATAAATTGCCACTCTGTGCACAATCTGTGACAGTGAGAGCAGCCCTGAGAAGCAAGACTTGGGGGTGTTGGTTGATGGGAAGATCGACATGACCCAGCAAGGTGCACTTGCAGCCTGGAAAGCCAAACCTGTCCTGAGCAGAGTGGGCAGCAGAATGAGAGAGGTGATTCTGCCCCTCTGCTCTGCTCAGGAGAAACCACCTGGAGTTCTGCATTCAGCTCTGGGACCTCACTTAAGAAGGTTGTGAACCTGTTGAATCGAGTCCAGAGGAGGCCACTAAGATGATCAGGGGACTGGAGTACCTCTCCTGTGAAGACAGGTTGAAAGAACTAAGATTGTTCAGCCTTGAGGACAGTCTGGGGAGACTTTAGAGCACCTTCCAGTACCTAAAGAGGCTATGGGAAAAAAAGAGAGGGACTTTTTACAAGGGCATGTAGTAGCAAGACAAGGAGAAATGGCTTCAAACTAAAAGAAGGTAGATTCAGATTAGATATTACAAAGAAATTATTCCCTGTGAGGGTGGTGAGGCGCTGTAACATGCTGCCCAGAGAAGCTGTGGCTGACAAGCCCTGGAAGTGTTCAAGGCCAGGCTGGATGGGCCCCTGAGAAATCTGGTCTAGTGAAAGGTGTCCCTGCCTATGGCAGAGGGGTTTGAATTAGATACTGCTTAAGGTCCCTGCCAACCCATCCATTCTATGATTCTATAGTTTGCTGTAAGGAAGGGACTTCTATAAATGCAAATTCATGGTTCAGTTGCATTGCTCAGCTAAGAGTGGGAGGAAGAAGGAGTTGTGGATATGGTAACTTAATGTTAGGACATGATTACTGTCTCTTTTTTCTGCTACATTTATGTCTTTTCCCCTCATATTTTGGTCATTTCTGTGTCTCAGGTTTGAACTTGCCCCTTTTTGAGTCAATGAAATCTTGGCCAATGACAATCATGTAAACCTCTACGTTATCTTTTAGGATAAAACCTAAATAAAATAATATATAAAACTGATATAAAATAATATATAAAACCTATATAAAATAATAAGAACAAGAAAACCACAGAAATTCCCAATGGTCCAAGCTGTGTTTCAATTGTGAATGTTTTGCTAGCTCTGCTCTTCAATGCAAGTTGCGCTTTGTGGGATAGGGAAGGTCTTGGAGGTACCTTGCTCCTCCCTTCTCTTCAGTTAACTTCAATGGGCTTTGCTAAAGCTCCTAAGGATGCAAGGGGTGTTATCACTTCTGCTTCCTGCATATATGGGGTCTCATTGGAAGTGGAAAATGCCGTGTTTACAGCTGATCCCAAAAGCATGTCCCATGCTTGTGTACACCTGCACTGCCTGCACAGGGCTGAATCCCATTTTGTTGTGTTTTGATAAAACCCATTTTGAAAGGGCAGCTGCTGCAGCACAGAGCTCCCTGCTTGTCAAGCACCGTTGTCTGAGTCAATAACCTCCTGCTCCTGTCTGTACTAGCTGTCTTTGATTTGGATGTTCAGTTTAGGACTTCTGCGCCCTAAGTAAAGCCTGTCTGCCCAAGCATATATTTGTTAAGTGGCTCAGAAGGATTAATTTCTCTCCTGTTTTTGTATGGTGACTACTGTGGCACCTTCAGTGCCTGTGGCAGAGTCCACAGAGCAAATGGCAGAGGAATTCTCCTGCAATGCATTTACACTTTGTATATAAGCAGTGCATCGTCTGCTCTCCTTCACATAGAAAGTGAGTTGATCAAATTTCCTGTCTGTGTGATGGCCAAGCTGATACACTCAGCATCTCAGAGGGGTTTGTTAGCTGTGCCTCTTCAATAGTCATAAACATAAGGCTGTTTCTCTGCATGTAGCATGCTGTGTCCATATTGCATAAACTTGTTTTCACCTTTTCCTTACACGCTGGCTTCTTTCTGCACAGCTTCAGCCCTGCTGGTAAGGGAAGTGAGTGTGCCTGGCCAGAGGCTTTCCAGTCAGCACCCTTGAACTTGTCCCCTCCTTCCTCTGCACGTGCTGGGCTTTGCTGTCCTGTTGGCTCTGTTTGTCCTCAGCTCGTGGAGAAGTCAGCAGCTGTCTGCTCCTGGTAGCTTTATAGTCCATTACATTCCTGCTTTTTGGTACGAGCAACCTTGCCTGGAGTTTGGCACAGACAAGTCTCTGTTGGATAGAGTCATAAATACTTCAGTTAGAGCTGCAGGTGTAATGACTTAGATGATGAATAATGGGAGATTGCAATCAATTCACTTCTAAGAGCCTTATAACTAACACTCATAGGGGAAAGCATTTTTCTTCCAACTGTTTGGAGCATTAAATCCAAAGCTCAGCATTAGAGACCTAGGAGGGCCCATCAGCGAAGTGTCACATGCGTTAAGCCCAGAGCAGAAAGCCTCTGCACAGCAAGCACCATGGTATTTAGGAAGATGCACTAGCTGTGCTCCAGATCACTTACTCAGTATTAAAATTCAGCTCCTCAGCTTTCTTTTTCAGCACCTGAAATATTTCAGCTGCCTTTATTTTCTGTTCTCTTTCTATTTAAAGTAGGTCAGGTTTATTTTTTCAGCGCTAGCTTATGAGTCACTGTTAATGGGAAGGTGGAGCAGGGCCAATAATGCATTTGATTGAGAAGATCTGTTCTGCTGGTAGTTCTTGTGAGGAAATGAAAACCACAAACTGCAATAAATTTGCTTATTAAATAAGCATTAAAGTTTTTGCTGTAAAACAGGATTCTTCATTATTTTTTTTTCCCGAGTCAGCGAAGTCTCATATTTCTAGAAATAAGAAAATGACTCACTACATTTAGCAAAGGGTTTTTAACTGGTAATACTATAAAACAACAGGAACACATGGTCTACCAGGTCAACTTCACTGATTCAAGAGGCATCACCACAGATATGCACAGATCTTCCTTTATCCTTTGTACGGGCTGTGGGATTTTCAATAGCTCTGTAGAACCAGAAAAATAAAAAACCCTTAAGTCTTTTAGTGAGTTTCTGGGTGCAGTAGAGATGGAAAACATCAGAAATCAGGGAAGATGTAGGTGTCCCCAGAAAAGACACCATTCTGCTATGCAGAATTATGCCTTGCTGACATCTTTCATAGGAAATGGCTTCATCAAAAGGAAATAAGAAGAGGTATTGTGGTCACTCTGGCATGGACCAGGAGAGCTTTTGTTAAGCACGTTTAACATTTAATGGAGAGCTTCATCGCAAATGCTGGCCCCAAGCACATTTCCTGGAGGGTGTAAGGGCAACCAGAGCCCTCTTCTTCATTACTTATTCCTCTAGATATTTCTTGCTGCTGAATGGTGGACGCAAACTGCAGAAAGGCCTGTAGCCTGAAGGCTGTGAAAATCCAGCCTTGCCATCCTGTAACAGTTCGCTGCATAGGCACAGGTCACATAAATCTCTTTTAAAAATATGATAGTGCTGCTGGTTTTAAAGCTTGGCTTATTTCCATTCAATGTAGTTTTGATACTTCTGTGTTAATGTTTAATATAAAATAACCCCCACTTTTAAAGATACTGTCAGGTATTTCTCACTCTGAGAGGTTGATAACCTTCCAGGTTAACTAAGCTTAGCTGTAATCTTAGCGGGTTTTATTCCTGGTATCATCCCTCTATGCACTGCTGGTGTGTATTTCCAATAACCATTTTATCAATATCAAGCATATTAAGCACCAACAACCCCACAGTTTGAAAAAGGAGGCACTTTTCACACTAATGTGGCAAGTCTCTATCTGTGTAATGGGCACCTGTCCCTTGTCACTCTTACCATTGGGGTGTCCAAGGTCCCATTTGATTTTCCTGTAATTTCCTATATAGTAAATGCCCTACTTGCTGTGAACAGATTTAAAACATTGGCTGTAATTACTTTACCCTGTTCTGTAGATAAAGTCGATCTGTCCTAATCTAAGCACTTCCAGATCTCTCTGTGTATTCCCTACTTGACACTTTATCCACCTACATAACTTTGCCTCAAAATGCCTCTCTCTGATTGTCTGATCAGCAAAAGGACTGACACTGCTTTTACTCATCTCCACAAAACCACTGTTTTTATTGCAGGGGCTGGTGGCCTGTGCTGTGTCAATCTAGGGCAGGCTGAAGTAGCAGGGTCCTGGTAACATCACTCTGGATGACGTTTAAAATGTACATAAATCTAGAAACATATTAAAATGTCTTTGCTTTCCAAGATATCTGTAAGCTGGAAAGGATATTTTCCTCTTTGTCTCAGTAAAGTGTAAGCCAATGACAAATTTGTAACAGATTCTTAACCTGTGACAGAATCCCTGTTGTGTATTGATGAATAAATTGATTTAATTTCCCCAAAGGGAATCATAGGCTCAGTATTGTCTGCTGGGGCAGCACTGCAGCAGAAGGTGATGTTGTGTAGTAGTATATTTGGAATGAGATATTTTAGCCTACTATTTCATTGCTTACTGTCTTGAATAATGGTTCCCACACCATGACCCTGGATCAAGGTAATCTGCAAAAATCATGAGAGGTCTGCCAGTGTTGCCCAGCCTGCTCTGCACAGGGGCGCAGCAGATCTGATGAGTCCCTGCCTGGTGCCCCGTGCTCCAGTGCAGAGACAGTCTCTCACCCTTTGTGCTTCCTCCTGGCATGCAATGGGATTTGCACCAGGCCTTGGTGCTGGAGTGCTGGCCCAGCTGGGAGGAGGGAGGTTGGCAAGCCCCTGACACCGACAGTCCGGCTGTACCCATAGCGGGACCAGATCCAGGGCTTGCTTTATTAAGTCCCTTCATTTGTCTGTTCTGTGAATTGCTATCATTCTTCCTATGGAGAAAAGACACATCCTCAAACTTGGCAGGGGGTGAAAACCTTACTCATACATGCTTACTTTGGCTCTGATATCCAGCATGTGGAAAGGGTCAAAGTCCTGGGGTAATGGTTCAGTGAGCTGAGCTGATAGAAGACAAAGATGTACATCCTGCTTTGTCCTGAACGGGGAGCCTGTAATATAGTTTGCAAGTAAAACTGTGCCAATTCCCTCCCACAAAGCATTTTACAAGATAGCAACTGGGATATCTGGAGTTTGAAGGGGTGCCTGTGATGCAGGTTTCTGGAAGTGGTGGGATAGCTGAGCTTTGAGGAGAGATACTGAGCTAGCAGTGAACAGAGGAAGAAATGTTCTGCTTTGCACTCCGGCCAGCAATAATCTCTTTTCTTGCTGAATGCTGCATTTTTCCATTATAAAAACATTAATCTGTAGGGTATTGGGACATGGTCAGATCCTGCCAAGAACAAATTGTTAAGCAGTTGCTGTGCTCATTGCCTCTTAAAGCTGTAACTGTTGGTTTTCATTTTGCAAAATAAGTATCATGGGGCAAAAATGCATTGGCTGTGACATTATAACTATTTCCCAGAAAGATTAATTCTAAACTGAGAGACTTGGAAACAAATCATTCTTAGAAGGCTCTGTTTGTTTAGCAGCTGTTGTTTATATATGAAACAAAGGCTATTTGGTTAAAATTGTATCATATGCCCTTACATTTCAAAACAAGGCTGACTTTAAAGTCTCTATTTTGAGTTGGCTTTAGGTCATGTACATGTGTTTCAGACTGACGAGGAAATGGTCATTCCTTCACAGGCTCTTGCCCTTTGAGGGGTCAGACTCAAACTGCATCATCCAGAGGCACCACAGCAGCAATTCCTCTCTTAAATTGTGCCCTCTGCTTTGGAGACTCCAAGTACATTCAACACTTCAAATTCCCACCTCTGTGACCCTGTGGCTATCCAATCCCCCTAAAGTACATGAGAGAAAGAAACTTACAGAGAGGGATGCACACAAGCTGACCATCTCACTTAAAGGCACTTTCTGGAATTGCCAAAAAAAGTGCCAGGGTTTCTGTCAAGCGTATTTCCAGAAGGTGCCTGTTTGTTCCATGGGACAGACCTAAAACCCATCACATATACAAGCCCATTCACTCAAATCAATTGTCTATTGGATCTATTACAGTATAGTAGCTTTCAATAAAAGATTATAGCAATAATGAATATGCTGAGATAATAAAATATGCAATAAAGGGAAGAATCTGGAAATGCACAGTTTGCCCCAGCCTGAGAGTTAGAATAAGCTGGCTCAACTCCTGCCAAGATCAGTAAGAGTTATAGTCTTCTACAACAAGATCACTTTGTCCTTGGATTTTATTGACAGTTATGTTTTGTTGCAACCTAAAAGTGGAAATACTGTCCAATACTACAGCAGCTCATCAGACAGCTTGTTTTTCCCCCATATAGTTAGATATTGAATCTGTTGCCAGCCACAGTTATGGAAGCTGTGTCATACTACTCCTATTCCCAAGTTCATCACAATTTGGGGATGTTTATGTCTGTCTTCTTGTAATGACAAATACTGCTATTGTGCTGATGATAAATTCCACAGTCATTTCAACAGTATTTTTGCTGTAATATATAAACATTTGTAAGGCTGAGACAGCAGGAGGGATCATAGAAAACCTAATTTTTAGGGCCTGTGTCTGCAAAGAGAGGAGGATTGCAGTCTCTCCAAGACAGGAGTCCTTTGAGACCTTTCATATTTGGCTGGATGAACTTTCCAGTAATTCTAGTGTATTGAAAAAATGCTGGATTTAGTGACAAATGACTTAATAAATCCTTTCTTTAGGCTTTTAGTTGGTTTCCACCAGAGAGAGAAATTTAATTTAATATGTCATTGACTACTCCCAGGTATGAGACTACCTCCACAAATCTTTTTGTACAGTCACCTCTTGGCTGGTTATTAAATTAGTGCAGTCTACAAATTTATTTGGCTATAAATAATTTGGTAATTATTGAGAAGTTCCTTTCACCCTGTGTGTCAGATGGTTGTTGGGAAGTAAAATGGAAATGAATGATTTTTTTTCATGGTAATTTAAAAGTACTTGGGAATAAGTGGAATATAAGAGAAATTACTATGTTAAACATCTGAATTTTTGGCTTAGTATAAGTGTAAAATAGAATAAGATCTCTGGACTAGACATCAAACCATTTATTTATAAATCAAATTCTTAAGAAATGTTACATTTGGTTCAAAGTAACCTGATGAGAAATTTTATATATAATCAACTTAATTAATTGCTACAGCAGTCCTCTTTCTTTTATTCTGAAATTGGAAATTAATAAGAGCCTAAATGCCCTCAAAATATGTTTGGCTCCAGAAACCTTCTTCAGCTTCCAATGTTTACAAGCAACGAGCAACACTGCCACGGGGATGTTGTCTTTGGCCCAGCAAACAGGGATGATATTTCAGGTTTTCTTTCTCTAAAAGCACTGTGAGTGCCGCTGGGCTCTGAGCACACGCAGGGGCTGTAGCCTGGCTCACCCTGTCTTTGCATTAGGAGCTGAGGGTGAATGGAAGGGTTTTGAAGCTGGAGACAGTACGGACTCTTATGTGTGGAGTTCACAGCAGCACATGATACTAAGATGGAGCTCACCTACTCCACTGCAGAACAGACCACAGAATATCCTGAGCTGGAAGGGATCCACAAGGATCATTGAGGTGCTGCTCTGCAGGATCTGCTGCCTTTACAGCCCACTTGTGTTTCTTTCCTGAGGAAGCTATCAATTCCCAACAACCAACTGTCCTCTAAGATGAAATACAAGTCATCCAGCTTTCATTATTTTTATGATTTTATGGCTCATTTTTAGTGTTGCTTGTCAAGGATCATTTACATGATGGCATTGAGGAAAGAATGAGGGAGCATAAAGTAACTCATGAGGAGCAAATAAGTATTACAAGGATGGCAAAGCATAAATTCAACTGCTGCACATTGATTTTAAATAAACGTCCTGGTTCCAGCCAGGAACCCTTCCCACTGAGTAAACGTGGCTGAGGAAGCCCTTGGGTACCACCAGTTCTGAGCATTGCTCGCCTCTCTCTTGTACACTTGAAAGTTGAGAGGTGATGATCACAAAGATGATTCTCAGTCTGCTATTTTTATTTATTTGGGCCTGCTGTTCAATTTTAAATTTTCATTTTTGTCAGACAGAACATTCCTACTGAAATAAGTATATATTTCTTAGTCCGAAAAGCCGAGCTGATTTCAACCCTTATTTTTTTTCGCTATTCCAGGTCTATGATATTTGAAGGATTGTGTGCAAAGAGGGTTAAGTTGGCCTCGGTTTAGAGGAGAATTATATCAGTCACAGAGTGGGATCAAGATTTACAGTAGGTACAGATACATGTCTTTGCTGATGGGATCTGTCAGACGATATGAACAAACATAAATAAACATATTCTTGCTTTTTAGACATGGAAGTAGAGGATAAGACCTGGAGCTTAATGAAGAGAAAGCACAAACTTCTGCTGTCAGCCTATGTGGAGATGGAAGCAGATAACCTGGAGATTTAGCTGCACTTTCAGTTAATCCATATGAAATTCAGCTCGGTTTCACAAAGGGGTTGGCCACAGATTCTGTACACTCTCCTTCCCCAATTCATTATCACAATTCTACTGCTCCTGCAGTCAGGATATTGCCATCTACTTACAATCAGGTTAATTTTTAGCCAGATGGATCTGGTCATACAGACAAATTGACAGTTCTCTGTTCATTGTTTGTCTATTTTTCCCCTCCACCAAGTTTAAAGCAAAAAACCAAACCAATACAAAGAATAAAAAAAAGAAATATTAAATATTAACCATTCAAAATTTGAATGTGGTTGGACAACCCTAAATAGCATGAAGTTCTTGGCCATTGTATGACTTTGATTTGAATTTCATCTCATTGTTAATGCCAGGCTGGGTGAGGCTCTGAGCATTCTGGTCTAATGGAAAGTGTCCCTGCCCATGGTAGGGGCAGTGAAACTCAGCTACATTTAAGGTCCCTTCTAACCCAAACCACTCTGTGATTCTACAATTCTACGTCCTGAAAACCTGGAGGATTTGCATGTGGAACACTCCAATACAGTTCAGTAGGGATGTGCCATCAAACCAAATCAGTCAGTAATTCTCAGCATTTATCACTTTATGATGTCTGTTACCACTAAGACTTAGTTCTGCTTTTACTCTGACCTTTGGTAGCCATTTATGGTACGGTAAATTGTTACATTTGTGGCTTTTCAGGTTAGCTGGGGACAGACCAGGCTTAAGGCTGTGGGGAGGTGTTGAATGGCAGGATACAACCTCACAGGTCTCAGTTCCAGGTGACACCGTGCTCTCTGCTGAAGTTCCCTTGCCAGTGAGCCCTGCCAAACTGGGCAGTGGCAAGTAGGGTCAGATGCTGGGGAAACTGAAGCATCCCCTTAACTTGATGAGAGAGGCACAACCCTCTCCTTTTTAATTTTTTTTTAAATTCTCCAAGATGCTCAGAATATGACCAAAAGGTCAGATTTGTCTTAGAACTAAAATCCATTAATCCTGCATTTCTTACTACCATATTTTTCTACCTTTTTCAAGTTAGGAGTTTCCCAGTGGAGATACTGAGCTGCTAAATGCTTCTCAGATGAATGAGCAGGAAGGCTCAATCTGCATGTGTATTTTATATTTGGAGCCACAGTTCTGATGTCCTTTCCCATGCCTTCAGGACTGAGACATCACCTGCAAGAACTGTTAGATTAACTGCTCAGCCTTTGGTAAACAAACAAATAGTTCTGATGTTTGCATCCTTCAAACTCATTTCACCACACTCAGTTTTCTCTGAAGTCCATGTTCTCAGACAATACTGCTGAATATCACCATCCTGCTGCACAGCCCTAAAAATGCATGTCTGGCATTGAAACTCAATGTTTTATTCTGATCCTCCCATTTGAATCTGCAAAATTCTTATTATATTGGCATATTTAGCTAATAAAGTGATAATGCCTCTTCCATGTATGTCACTGCTTGAGCACAGTACTGAATTCTGCTTAAGAGAAACACTAAGTGATCTGGACCATAAAACTGGTATTTTCTATTTCATTGTTTTTCACTTTTCTCCTCTACTCTTTTCCTGATGAGCTGCTGATAAAGTAAATTTGTCACTGGTTTATGAGACTATTGTTCTTTTATCATGGGAGTAAAAAAGGGAATATTATCAGGTACCAAAAACACTCTAGTCCCTAGAAGTTTCATCTTGACTGGGATTGTCCTATTGGAAAAATTCAGGAAAATATTCACCACAGATGTTGCACACTGGTTTAAACAGAAGAATTTTTAATTATACAACTTAAAATTGCTTTCAAAAATATTTCCTCCCTGCCTCTGTTTTGCTAGACCTTAGAAGGCTGTGGTTCCCCCCAGCTTCTCTGGAGGGGAAGGTAGCAAGGCTTGTGAATTCATCTCCCTTTCTTCTGTAGGATATTAATCTTCTTTTTTCAGCTTTTCTGAAAGACTTTCACAGCTTGTAATGACTCCTGTTCAGCACAAAAATCCATGTGAGAGAGCAGGAAAGCAGACAAACATCACTTTTTCTGCTTGCAATTTGCATCATTTTTTATGTAGTTATTTGGCAGAAACCTGGCCAAACCAAATTAATTCCAAGGACCCTTGACTGAAGAATGTCCTGAATTTCAGTGTTTCCAGGGAGTGAATTCTACACCACAGAACAAACGTGCAGCCCTGGGCTGGTGTCCTCGGCTCACGCAGGGTGTCCTGCTTTGGCTGTGGTGAGCAGAACAGCTCCCAGCACCCAGTGTCATCCATTCATCTCTTCTGCTTCATCCCATCCCATTCACCTCTTGAAATTCTTTGCTACACAGAACTTTACCTCCTGCTTCTATGTCTCTCCTTTTAAGCTAGCTGTGAGTTTCTCAGCTGATTGAACTCTCGCTGGGAGATAGCTGCACATTGTTTTCATGATCAGCAAGGTCTCTTATCGACCAGCTTGTCTTACCAGAAAAAATCCGCAAAATATTCACGGTAGATTTAGCTCAAGCCACAGACTGGGCTTGAAGATAAAAAAGAATATTATGAAAAGGGCGAACTTTTCTCTGTTTTCCCTGCATTGTAAGGGATGCCAGCCAGCTCTGCTGAATGACAGCATGGCTTCAGAGCGTCCAGTAGTGATGAGCATTTCTGCCTTTACAAATGCAGCCATGAAATTCTTCACATACAGAGTCAAATGTATCTGTCCTCTCACAGCCTGAGTAGGCTTTGTTAGCTGGCATCTTCTTGCTCAGGCCTGAGGAAGCAGAGTGTTTCTCTGTGTCTGAACTGATAATTTTCTGTGGCTATTTTTAGAGAGCTGAGGGTGGACTTTTGTTTTTTTTCCATTTCTTTCACAAATGAAATTTCAGAGTGCCTCACTGAGTTTTGACTGCTTGTTTTATTCCTTATGTCTCTTCAGTTATCATTACTCCAGGATGATTCACACTGCTTTCTAAATGCATATGTTTGGATGCCTATTGTGGGGAGCTTAGCAACTGCATCACGCTGAAAGCCCAGGCTGGCTGAGGCACGGCTGATGCTTAACCTTTACTTCTCTTTACAGGAAAAGATCACTGCGGTGAGCTCACGACTGAGCAATGTTCTGAAATGTTTGATTATCCTGCTCTGTTCCTCTGCCTTCTTCCTCCCACAGTCTTCTCCTTTTCTGGTCACTGTGATTTTTTTTAACTCTGTTACCTGTTGTCTTTCAAATGAGATTTTGCAGCAGTGACAGTCATACACTGAGGCACCACAGGTACATCAACAGAACCCTTAACTCTTGGACACTAGTTCTTCATTTTAATTATGTAACAAGAAGTTACGGGCCAGACTTTGTCACACCTCACATTACTCCATTATTTTTTACTGAAATTTCAGTGAGTAAACTGAATGGACAGTCTTCAAAACTCAGGACTTAAATCCCAAGCCTTGCCTACAAATCACTTTGACAGAGTCTTGGCCTAGATTCAATTCATTCTAGTAGACTTCAGTCATATCCTTTATTCATAACATTAGTTTCTGGTTTTCTTCTTAAGTCTGCAGGCTAAAATAATTTCAGATAGAATATTTTATTTCTGGTGACTGATTGATGATATCTAGAAAATTTTAAAAAAATTAAAAAGGCAAGAAAGGAAGAATTTAGCTTTTTAAAACTATGTCTGCCATCAGTGTATTCTTGTCAGCCTGCTCAAAATTAAATAGTAATACAGAATGGAAAACTCTTTTTAGATTTTAAGCACAAGTAAAATCATAGACTGACAAACTGCAAAAAGCTTCTTGTTTTTAAGAAAAACGTGGTCTTTTAGAGAACAAATTTCTACCACAGTTTATGTAGAGATAGGCATTTTTAAACAGGTATCAATGGAAACAGGCCCCACATTCCCCTTGAGCTGCATGGGAAACAGGAGGAATAAGTGCTTCAAGGAAAGCTTCACTCACTTGGTGCTTAGAAACTGAGTTTACAGCATATATTATTCAAGACACTTTCCATAGCAAAGTCTGGAGAATTTTAGGAGAGCATGCTCTCTAAGCCATCGAGGCGCTGGTGCTGGACCCACCTTTGGTGGCTGCTTGGCTGATGCCAGAGCTCCCATCTGCTCTCGTTCACACCCATGGAAAGCTGCTGTATTTTGTTCACCTTTTTACCTTTATCTTCCTTTATCTATCCACCTTTTTCTTCTCCTTTAGATTATTGTACTTGCGTTGTCATATCAGTGTGGTTGGGTTTATCCTCTTTGCCCACTAGCAGCTTGGTGGGATATGAAACACACAACAGTAATAACAAGACCACTCTGAGTGGAGTTCAAGTTGGGCTTGCTACAGGTCAGGCTCTACCAGCCTACAAGGAAAAGTCTCAGTCCTTCAGCCACTTGTGAGAACCTGCATCCCAAAAATAAAAGCCTTCCATTCAAACCCTTTGCTTTCCTAACCTGTTAGTGTATAAATTCAAGGCTCCACATCTGCAAGCCCAAAGGTCAGCACTGAGCTTGGGAGATTTATTTCTCTTAACCAGTCCCTCCAAGCACCTACCTCAGCAGGCACAAATTCCCTACATGGAAGATCTTTCACCTTGTTGAATGCACAATTGGAAAAACTTGAGGCAAGGTAAAGGAGGGTAATGACTTTTGGAAGATGTTAGCTGGTAGGAACCAATATCAGCATTGAACTTATTCAGTTATGTGCAAAAACATGTCTTCATTTATAAAAGGCAAAGGGGTCTTCATAACTTACTGTAAACACAGGAGAGTAAATATAAAATTAGACACTAGATGTTAAAAAAAAAAAGAATGTGTTTATGAAGAAATACATACAAATTATCATGGCTACTGAGAAGTATATTTTAATATATTTTCTGAACAGACCACTGTGAATGACAGCAACTGAAATTTAAGGAGTAAAATCAGCAATGGCACATTAAGAATATTTTGTAGACTTGTCTCCTGTTTCAAAATGGAATTGCTGAACTTTTTTCTAATGAAAGAAATCACAGACTTGCTCCTCCTGCTTTTAAATGCAGCCTGGAAGTTCGGCAGTGTTCTGAGCTAAATTTTCCTGATGAAGGTGAATCCTTGCAATTAACAGTCTTAAATTCACTTTTTCAGTGAATCTAGCAAAATAAATCTGCCATTTTGCATATGGTAGCACATGTGATTGTTCAGCATGAATGCTGCCTTCATGTATCTTAGTATAGTTAATTCAACTCTTAGTATAATAAACCCAAATGCCAAAAAACCATAAAATTGGCTGGATTAAAATCATGAGACTTTTACACATAAAAAGATCTTGTTCCCACCCCTCCCTATTTTAAGATTTCTGATCCTGAGCTCACTTTGTAGAAAATAAAGACCAAACTTCAATAAAATATGAGGAGGTCTTCTAATTAGTGCCTGATGGGAAATGGGTTTTGATTTGGGCTTTTGGGGGTTTTTTATCTTCTGAATGAGGCAGACAGGCTTCTGACTCTTCCCAGTACAGGTGTCTTGATGTCTGCCTTACCCACTGTGCAGGAATAAATTTCTGCCTCTCTCCTTGCTGTCTCCCTCATTCTTCCTTTCCACTCTTACTTGTTTTTTTCTATCCCTAATCACATGTTTCTGCAAATTATTCCTTCTAAATATGTTGGGTGTCACAAGATTATTCGTTTTAAGGTCATGAGATGTCAAGTTCTGCTTTTTTTTCTACTTTTAATGGGCCTCTTATAATTCACCCCATTAAGTTTAACTCTTCTGAGTAAAATAGAAGGGTTCAGTATTGGTCAGACCTCAAATCTCAAGTGAAGTTGGTGATGAAATTCTGCATTAGAAAACAATTGCCCCAGTGAGGCCCTAGAGCGCCAGTGCTTGTAACCCCACACTGCTCCATCCCATAAGGGTTTGAGACAGGATTCCTTTCTTCTCCTCCTGAACTGAGCCACTAATTTGAGTGGAATTGTTGTTTGAATTAGGTGAGAAGATGGAGCTGAAGGTTTGTGCTTTCGTCACCGTGTTAACTGTGCCAAACTGATAGCTGAAGTGGTTCTTGTGCTGAACTGCGGCAACTAAGTCTCATGTGCTAAATTTATTTGTGTCCTGAAATGAGAAGATGGACCACCACCATGGTAAGACCCCCATGACACTTTCATTGTTTTGGGTAATATTTGTTATTTATTAACTTATGTAACAGTCTTGCAAGGAGGAGTTAGCCAATACAACTGAAAACAGCAGAATTTTAGCACTCAGAGTCTGTCTGTATCAGACAGTGATTTCTGAGAACATCCCCACACTTCCTGTGCCTCCATTGGCTCTGGAGTTAGATGTCAGTCTTGCCAGTCCCCTTGGCCCTGCTGCCAGCTCCAGAGCACCTCCTCAGCAAGAGGACTGAGCTGGTGCTGTGGCTTCTGCAGCACTGGGCTGTGTGGGCTATCCCAGGCTTCCCAAACAGAACAATTGTGGCCGTATTCAAAACTCTAGTGGAATTCCAAAGCTTGAGTTGGTGGTTTTAGTCAGGATTTCTTAATTAGTAAAAGAACAATAGCCCTCCTTTCTTCTACAAATCCATTTGTGCAGCTCTGTTTCTGTTAGTGGATCTAAGCTCCTCTATGTTATTCATAGGCAGGGTCTGTTAAGGGTTTGAAAGGCAGTGGGATGTTTGCACGACAGTGCCTCCCCCTGGGTTTAAAATTACATATTACAGATTTTTTATTAATTTTCCAATTTTTCCTTTTGATTTTTAGCAGTAATATTTCCAAAGTGTGTGAATAAACTATCCTGCAGCAGGATAAGTTTAATTATGGAAATACAGTGCTGCATTCTACTCTACTGAAAAGATGCTTTAGGATTTCCATTGGCAAATCTCATAAAATTTAATTTATCTGTATAAATCATGACACACCTTTTGATGCAGTAGACTAAATAATTGTATTCATAAAACATTACAGGGGGTGTTAAAAACTACCCCAAATAATTGTATTCATAAAACATTACAGGGGGTGTTAAAAACTACTCCAAACACAACAACAACCCTTGCTCCCCATACAGTCCTACGGGAGACCCTGGTGGTGGATGGCCCAGGTCATTAACCCCGTTGCTCAGAAAGCAGCTCTTGATTGGATTTCACTATGTTTGTTACTTAAGGGCTATCCTGGTTTGAAGGACAGGTGTCTGCTAAGGAAGGCAGGAGCCTCCCTTGGAATGGAGAATGTAAACCCCTTCCCTCCAAATTATTGTAATTTTGGAATTAAGGGGCTCTCAGGCAAAGATATAGGAATAGGAATAACAGTTCTTTACTAGTATTTATAATAAAGCAAACAAACAACAACTGCTATGGCATTAACAACAAAACAGAACCAGGAACCCGGTCCCAGCCCTCTGGGCCTGCAGGCACTGTCCCCTTGGGTGCAGTTCTGGTCACAGCCGGCAGGGGGCGCTGGTGGCGCTCGGTGGGCAGGGCAGGTGCGATGATTCCCCTGCAGCTGCAGGGGGCGCTGTGGCGCGAGATCCAGCAGCACGTGGCAATGGGGGCTCGGCCGGGACGGGGCGGGGTGGGAGAGAGAGAGAGGCTTTGCTTCACAAACCCCCTGGGGCAGTCGGTGCTGGTGCCTCAGCAGAACTCTTGGAAGCAGCAAGCTGGGACGGCAGGACGTCTCGGCAGGCAGGGGGTGCAGGGCTGCAGCGCAGTGAAACCCAGAGCAGTGCTGAAGAAGCCGCGGGGGGCGGGGCAGGGGCAGCCTGGCTCCCAGCAGGGCAGGGAGAGGTGAGCTCCGGATCCCGGGCACCCAAGCAGATGGCAGTAGGTCCCCCCTTTAGTGAGGTCGGTGTTAATAAGGTCTCAGTTCCGTGGCTGCTCTCACAAGCAGAGGCTCACCCCACAGCAGAAGAAGCAGCTCTGGGCAGGGACCCAGTGGCAGCAACGAACTCCTCTCTCCAAGCAGCACCTCTGAGCATCTTCCTCGGAAAACCCAGAGCTAGAGAGAGAGAGAGAGCAGCTGCTCCAGCCCCGCCTTTTACCAGCCCAGTTCTCGAGATATCTCCATCCCTCCGAGAGCAACTCCCAGACAGGAGAACTGCAAACAGATGCCTTTCTCCACTGAGCTGGGCCACTTCTTTTGTTCTTCTTAAGTACCTAGCTAGTGTTTCCTAGCAATTTATGGGAAAAAAATTCTATATGTAAAAAGAAACAAAAGGAAAGAAAACCTAACCCCCAACAAGGGCTCTGACATTAACTCAAGATTCCTTGCATGGCCTTTGCTCTATGCCTCTGTTTAGAGTTCAGGACCACACAGTGTTTGGTTGTTTGGGGGTTTTTTTAATTGAGATCACTGTTAATAAAACCCAGTATTTGTCCTTGCTACAATTTATTACCTTGTCTTTCCTTCATTTTGTTCTCTTATCTTGTATATTTGAGTTCCTCACTTCCAATACTTAAAAGATTAGCCTTCAGTGTGAACAGTTCTGTTTATCTTCATAATAGAATTAGTAACCAGATATATCAACAAGATAAACTTGTCTCACAGGAGAAAAAATCTCCCACTTTCTTAACCATCCAGGGAAGTAGTTGCTGGATCCTGCATATATTCTGGACGAGATCTTATCCCAAAATGTTTTTGTACTACCCTGATGCTCCAAGAGCTCATTCAGAGCAAACATGCCGTCCAGGAAACAACGGGAGAGCACTGTACTCTTGCCAAGCCTCAAATATTTGCTCTGAGCCAGCCCTCATCAGCTGCTTGCACAGGCTGCAGAGGGGCCAGACAGCAAAACATTGGCCTTCAGGATTGGCAACCAGATTAGGGAACTGTCATGCTTTTTTCAGACATGGCCACAAATATTTATTTTCTTGCTAGGGCAATGGCTTGAGTGTAAATTTGTTCCAAATTCTTTAAAACATCTTTTTTTACCTTTTGTGGTTAGATGATTTTCAAGAAAAAAAAAAAAAAGGGGCTTGAAATGTCCCAGAGTTGAGCAAGTACAGTAAGTCTGGTGGAGTAAGGATTACCACCCTGAGATACACAGCTGCTCCACAACCCCCGTGTGGGAGATTTGGTACTGGGCACAAATCTCCCTGAAAGGGTTGTGGAAATCTCTCTTCTACCACAGCATCCACCCTCCAGAACACCCCAGGAGAAGCCATTAAAGGGCTCTTCATTTGTGGCATGTCTGGCAAATGTTGAGGTCAGCTCTAAGTAAGAATGTCCCAGCTCTGAGCTAAGCAATTTCTGCCTGGGGGTGGTGTTTTTGTTGACATCAGCACAGCAAGCATAAGCACAGGTTTCATGGAAATTTGATGATCCTGATAAAATTATTCAGTCCAGAAGATAAACAGCAGCATTTATTTGGGTTCATTTAGTCTACCATTTTCTTTTCTTTTGACTATAAAGAAATGTGACTTGAAAGGAAAGAAACCTCCACACAATATTACAACTGACCTTGCAGCCTAACAACACATTTTGATCAAAAAGTGGATAATTTTGATTAGAAAATGCCACATGATACTCTGAGAAGTAGAGGCAGCTCATAACCAAGCTTTGTCTAAGGGATGAAACCCTCCCCCCCATGGCTGCAGATCCTGGCATCTTTCTCCTCTGCACCAGAAGAGGTCTGAACCTGTGGCACCAGAAATACGAGGGGCCAGCACTGCCATCCCCACAAAGCACCACACCAGCATTTCTGAATTTTAAGAGTATGCAGCCTTTTATTTGATTTTAAATTTCATGGAAAGCAGTCACTTTTTAAAGAGAAATACCTTATTTTATTTAAAGAGTAGATTTTATATTTATTTTGATGGGTAGATTTTGGATGGGCAACAGTCTCAGTTGCCCATAGATACTCTGCTGCCAGTGAAGCTTGGTAGGAGTGAAGATACTGATGTTGCAATTCAGATTATGCTCCAATGTTGGTAATCACAAAGTAGGTATCAACGCTTCTCTGCTATCTTATCTTTGAAGATTCCTTTGCAACTTGTTTCAATGGGTGTGTGCTGGTGAAGAGCACAGTACCATGTCTCTTAGCAAAAGGAGTTTGTTTTCTGGCAAAGCAGTTATTCAATAAAGCATATTTTGAATGTAAAACAATTATATAATAATCAGGTTTCATTTTATTTTGGAATAATAAAATTTTCTTAGACTGAGATAAAGTGATCAATCTAGACGTATGAATTTCATTTAACCTGGTAGCTAAACAGAGAAAATATCAAGTGCCAAATCCAATTTGGACCTGCAGCTTTGCAAAACCTCTGTCATGCAGCTGAATTTCAAAGTGATTTTGGCTGAGAGATGGTGGGCTTTTTTTTTGTGGGGAAGGTGATGTTTCAGGCTATTTCTTTTTGCTGAAAGACTCTCAAGGTGAAATTCTACCGTAATAAGCAAATTAATCAAGTCTAATTTTTTTCTTTTGTGAAATTTACTGATTGATTCAGCTCTTCTTTTAGTCCCATAACATACGAGGTAAATTGGAGGAGGCAGTAACTCTATTAATAAAAGATATAGAGGATGGCCCCTTTAAGTAAAGGATGGTTTACCACCTTAATAAGAGCCATGGTGTGATGCTTCTGCCCTTGAGCACTCTTTTCCTTCTTTGAAGTCTTCTATCTATTTATAAGTGCTCTGAGATTACAAGGATGAAGCACTCCATATAAAGTACAAGGTCGTTTTCTGTTTGTATTAAAAAAAGGCAAGACAATTTATGTTTTAAAAAGAGGGGGAAAGAATTCGGCAAAGAAATCAGCTTGCCATGTTTTGTTATAAGATCCGAGAAAAATTGATAAAGCTGACACACTTTTCCATTACACCCTAAATTACACACATAGCTTCAGAAAGATTCATCTGGTTTTCTACTCAGAGCAAAAGAACCTGAAAAAATAGAAAGTAAATCTTAACAATAAAAAAAAAAATGCTGAAAGTTGAAATGGATGCAGAACTGTGGGTTCCGGGCTGTAATTAGAGTCTAATTCAGGCAAACTGCAATTATACATAAATAATAAGTTGAAGTTACAGTGCCCTGTGGAGATGAAGTACTGAAACCAATCTCTGTTTTAAGGGAAGGTTGCTATGCCAAGTTGGAATCAAACATGCTGAAACAACCATAAAAATGCATGGTCTCTGCAGCAGACTTTATTTTATTAAATATGTCAAAAGTGATACACCTACAAATATCTAAAATAATGGTTCTCATGGCTGGTATAATGGATTTTTAATTTTAAGGAGCAAATCAAAACACAGAAGATAACTCCAGGATCTGTTCAACACTGTGTGACTTTTTGATGCTGTTTCCAAGGTATGTGAATCCACACACGCAGGTAACCAGGGTGACGACCAAACCACAGCTGAAATGCAAATAGATTTATATCATTACCTTATTAACAACACTGGGTGGCAGAGACACATGGGGACACAGGCTGCTGTAGGCTCAGCTCATCCCAGTGTCCACAGACACAGGGGGACACAGGTTCCAGCAGGCTCAGTTCATCCTAGCAATGTGTGTGTGTGAGCCCCTGCCTGCCCCACTGTATCAAAGTGGATAAATATGCAGTTTATCACAAGGCTGTGCTTTTATGGTCTCTGAGCTTTCGATTTCTCTCTCTCTCTCTCCATCAGGAGGCCCAAGTGTGCCTGTGGGAGTGTGTTATCTCTACACAGGAATTCTACTTCTGGAAACAGGGAGAGGATGAACAACACCAGGCATAATAACAGAGGTTTCCCCATTCTGGTATTTTTAGCATTCTCAGCTGCAAGGTCACTTGAGTGAATTTACCCCTTTGACATCCTTGTACTTTCAACCCTTTCCTCCTAACATAAGGCTTTTATTTTGTATTTCTAGGCTAGACCTACCACTTTTATGGTGTCCAAGTCCTCTTTGGCTGAGGAAAGCTATGGAGTTTATGAATCCTATGAGGGCTGGCAGGAGTCTTGACTTGGCTGAGTTTATATGGCCAGGCTCTGAACCCCTGCTGTGTCACTGAGGTTGGCAGGCTGGATGCCCTGCTCTGGGTGCAGCAAGCCCTCAGAGAGGGCCTCAAGCTGAAGACCGTCCCATCCATGCTGGATTCCATTCCAGCCCAAGAGGTCCATGAACATCATCCTTCCCTGTTCAGTGTGTTCTCTGGCAGGACATTTGGGGCAGTCCAGTTTCAAAGGGCTTCAAGCACATGAACGAAACAGTCCCAATTCAGCAAAGCTGCCAAGCCCATCCTTCACTGTCCTGCTGAATTACAAGTGAGTTCAGCTGTCTTGTTCATGTGTGCACAGAGGCCAATGAGACTGTCACACTGCCTACCATGCCAGGTTAGAAAGAGAAGATTAAAAATGATACTCTTTTTTCTTGTGTCACACAGATAAGAGGTTTTCCAGTTCCCTTATTCTTAGGAGTTTGGGAGCTGATTGAGACTGGCTGTTACGAACAAATCCAGTTACCTGATTATCTGCTTGAAAAGCACCCTAAAAAATACCAAGGATTTTGAAAAAAAACCCCAGCCCCAAGGCTTTATGTTGTCTTTCTTTGTACTTGAAGTTAGCTGTCAGTCCTCTGGCTGACATATATATTACATCAAATAGCAGAAATGAGTGGCTTGTTGGACATGGTGTTAATTTATTCTTGCCTAACTCTGGGCTCTGCGTGAGAGCAGCTATTACATGACAGATATTTGATATGGTGTGTGTCCTGCTACTGTGATTCTGTAAAGCTTCTGAGGATTAACAAAGAAAGGATGTAGAAATGTACTGCCTGAAATGTCATACACAAAAGTGAGAGAAAAATAAATATATAGGAAAAATCACTATATAGGCATATCACTACCTAAACCTTTTGGGGAACTAGACAATCTAGGCTCAATTTCTGATTCCATTATCAGTTTTTTATGTGACCTTGGGCGAATCGTTTAACTTCCCTCTCATTATTTCTCTTCTGCAAAACTGACACCAGGCTTTGTCAAAGGAAGGGGAAGGGGGTAAGACTTATTTCAGCACAGAGATCATCTCATGTGGACAATGGAAATACGAATCAGTTTCTTTTAAGCAAATAATTTATAATATATATTCCTCCTGATCTCGTCATAAAATATGCAGTTCTTAAGTTTTCCCTCTTTTCTGTTGTAGATCTCATATCTGAATAAAATAGATTGTACTGAAAAATAACTGCCCACACCACCCCATTCACTCAAATGAAAGCAGATATTTGAAGCATTAAAAAATAAACATTCTGCTCAATTTCTTCCCCCACTAAACTGATAGAGTTTTTCCTAGAAGAATTACCTTTGGCAAAACATACATTGGTTGTAAATCTGTGACAGAAATTGGATCAGAACCGTCTCTTACACATTTCAACAGCAGCTATAAAAATATTGAGAAGATGAAGGTATATCACTTGTCACCAGTAGCCTTTTGCTAGACCTCCCTTGGGCTGACAGCACTTTTAAACATTTACATGGCCTAGGATTTATATCCTAACTGTGTGCAAGTAAAAATTACCCTAATTGGTATCAAAAAGTCTTAGCGGATGTATTATTTTGGAAATAATTTATTTAGCTTCATGCTGAACTGAAATCACACGTTCTGGCTTGAAGAACTGCTTCTGTTCCACAGTTTACATACCGCGAATAAATATTTAAATCAGTCTTTCCTGTGAGCAAAACTCAAAGGGGAAAGCTTGGCCACTCTTTACCTCTTTGCTGCATGCTGATTCCTGAGGGCTCACAAAGAGCTGAGCTCCATCCCGGCCCCACCACGCTGTGGTCAGGGGAGGGCTTCATGCCTGGATTGCTCTGTAACCCCCTTGCTGTACATTTCAGAAATACCAGGGATCTGACCTGCCAAACAAAAAAATGCCTCTAAGCAGAATCAAATTTATGATAAAGAAAACAAAGGCATTTTTGAGCTCTTATACCATGGATATCTGGAATATCTGTGGGGGCAAAAAAAGCATAGGATTATATAAATAAAATTATCTAATATTGCACATACATAAAGACATTGAACAACGTTATTTACCTATTTCTGTCACTTCCTAACTTTTCTGTGTTTAACTTAGCATCTTTGGTTGCATCCTTGACTCTTCATGAGTCATATGTAAATTATCTGGGCAGCACATGCTCTCTGAATGAACAGATTTTAAAAACATCATTATTCATATTTTTATGAGCAAAACCTCCTTCTCAAACATCAGTATGTACAAAAATGACAGTCATCTGACTACTCATGGGAGAGGGATTGGAATGGTATAAAATGCAGAAGTTATGCTTTATCTCACCTTTCAAAAACTCATTCATTCTACCACAGCTTTTTATTTGTGAGTCTCAGGTCTACTAATTCAGAGAAAGTACAGCTCCACTGTTTTCTCAACACTAATAAAAGGGATATTTTTATGTGTTCATCACAATAAAAATGTACTCCAATTGTTTTTTAAGCAATGATTTGACAGCCCCTTTCTTTACAAGAATTCTTTCTCTTAGAAGTTGTCTTTCAATATATCCCTGAAATTTTTAGCATTATGCACTGATGTGGTACAGGAATAAGGCTGAATTGAAGGCCTTTATTCTAGGAAAATACAGAAGGTATTGTCTCCTTTCTGTCCTGAAACTGTTTTTTAATATTCCTTTCACATTTAAGGTTCAAGCCCTGAGGAATTCTTAAGGTAATATGCATTTATGAATTGCACATGACATGCTGACCTATTTTTCCATACACTCTATTTTTCAGTAGACAAATCTCCTTGTTTCTTTCTTTCTTGCTTTTTTTTTTTATTCATGTAAAGTTTGCATCCAGGCAAAGGATACAGTAGCACTCGGTAATCCAGGCCTATGAGTTATTCTGCCAGGTTCTGCCTTGTTAAATTTACACACACCACATCATCTTCTTGACCTCATTTACCACTCAAGAAGCAAGTGCCTGAAGCAAAGGATATTTAGTTTTAAAGCAGTTGTTTTTGCTTCATATTTTTAAACCTATTGAATAAATGTCTCTCTGTAAAAAGACTTGTGTCCCTGCAGTGACTCTTTGGTACATAGAAAATACCAGAAAGTATTATACTCTACTGGAACAGCAAGCAGGCAACCTTTGACAAAAACATGAGGACAAAACAAATATGTTAGCTATAAACATGCCTGTTCTTAACATTTCATTTCATTGCTCATAAAGAAAAGAAAAGTTTTTTAAAGGAGTTAATGTGCACGAATGGCACAGACATGATGTCTTCCTGAAGGCTGTGAGTCTAAATATAGAGGTGGGTGCTGGCAGAGGTCTGTTCCCCCTGGAATGCAGATGATCCACTATAGGATTTGCAAATTCCTTGAAGACATGCATTGAACCCATTTGGTCAGAGAGGGTTTGATTACATGGATAAGGTGTGCCTGCTTAAAAGGGGACCAGAACAACTAAACAGAGAGGTGTGGAGCACTGAAATGCAGGTAACTTGCAAAACAAATAGCAGACTTCAAAATAGCTCAGATGACATACAGCTTATTTCCCTGTCTCAAAATATTACTTCAGTTTCTGCAGCAGCTGGAGGGCTAAAGGCTTCTGGCTTCATCAGAAGGATTTAATCAGTCCAAGAGAGGTGGGCATATGCATCAAAAAAATAGTAACAGAAAAGGTAGTTACCACAGATGTAGCTTATTTATATGAAAACAAATGGTACTGATTCCTTCCTTCCTTCCTTCCTTCCTTCCTTCCTTCCGCACCTTCCTTCCGCACCTTCCTTCCTTCCTTCCTTCCGCACCTTCCTTCCGCCCTTTCCTTTCCCACCTTCCTCCC
>WEKY01032027.1:25759-99990 GCA_013390045.1 Picathartes gymnocephalus | reverse complement strand
ACCTTCCTTCCTTCTGCACCTTCCTTCCTTCCTTCCTTCCCCTCCTTCCTTCCGCACCTTCCTTCCGCACCTTCCTTCCGCACCTTCCGCACCTTCCTTCCTTCCTTATTTCTTCTCTTGTTTCCCCTCTGACCCTCTCTCTGCCCATTTCTTCCCCCTGACCACACCTGTCGAAGCCTTTCTCTATATTAATGAAAGCCAGGGCATTTCATTATAAAAAAAGAGAAATTAAGTTACATAGAAAAATGAAGTTACACACCCTGCAATGTGAGCCACAGGAACTGGGGCTAAAAAACCAGTGTAACAACTTTTCCAGTTTAAGGGACAAATCTGAAACTGAAAGTGTGTTTGACTGTCTCCAGTGAATCCGATTTATACACATGGTTGACATTAGCTGTGGAATCAGAATTAAATTGTGTCACGTTTTTGACAAGATCTTCCAGGGCACGAGAAAAGTCCAGAATTCACTCATATTATTTTTTACTTAACTTTTTTACTTCTTTAGGTATTAACACATCTGCACTCTCACTCCACATTAATTATTCTAGTTTATTGCTGTTGTTGTTTCTGGTTCTTGGTGCCTGATGATTAGATACATTTTTTTGTGGTTTAAATCTCATGGGTATGCACTGCTTGCCTGCAGTCAGTAATTGTGAGAACCACTGACTCCAGGCTTTTGCATTCCTACTCAGTCTGTGCATCTTCTGATTTTACTTTGAGGGAGTCTAACTCAACAGTCGAGCTGGTGACACACTTCTCTAACAAAATACACCTTGAGCACCCCCACAGCCATCAGACAGCTATGGGAATAATCTGGAACCAAGGTTTCTGTGACTAAGAAGAATTTTTGGGAAACAGCAGGTTGTCTCACTGAGAGATGAGTGTATATGTTGAACGTGCTGCCAAAACCTCCGGGACAGATTTCACCAAAGGACACTTAGTGAGAATTTTGGGATATCATTATTAGAAGCATGTCACTTAAGCAAACAGCCTGGCTTTGGCCTCAGCCAGCATTCACAAAGCGTTTGCCATCAGGAACTGCGCGCCTGTGGCAGTGCTCCTGTTCCATGCACACAAACACGCTTTGCCAAGTCCTGGCAGCACCTGCCTCGCTGGCTGCCACCACCTACACGCAGAAGAGCAGAGACAGCCTCCTCTCTGGCTTGAGCTGCTGAGTCAGGACTGTTTCCCTCTCCTGCCCCCAAACCATCCATGCTGCGGTGAACTAATACTGCGACTTGATTTTATGGCTGTTGGAGAACAAGGAACTCTTCTGAGAGAGGTGATGGTAGAGGTCACTCAACCTTCATCCCTCCATCTGTGGCAGATGTTTGTCATGCACACAGTGATCCCTCAGGAGGACACACACAAGTCATATTCCTCTCAGCCAGTCTCTAAAATGTCCTTCCTCTGGTGGCCTTTCTTTCCTCCCTGTGTCTTCTCACACCAAGACATCCTTCTCTCAGAAATTACTGGCTCCAGGTAAAGTGAGGAGGTAGGTGTTGAGTGTCCCACTCGTCAGCTTTGGGTTTCTTTAGGTGTGCTGTCCCCACCATCATTCTAGCACAAAATACTGGCTATATATTCTGGCATTTCTCGACTGCACCTTAATCTAATGCAGGCTAATTCACAGATTTGAGGAGAAGAACAAACCACATGCACTCACGTCTAATTCAGTCTTTCACTCTTTTCATAAACCAGCGTGTGATCCTTGGAAAACTGACTACATATTTTCTTTTGCAGCCACTCATTCTACCCTCATTTATGGATGTAATTTCCACCTAAGGTTTGCTTCCATGGCAGTGAATTTTCTGGTTTCCCTGTCTGACCTTTTGTTTGTCATCTCAACACCCACCCATTATAAAAGCCAGATTTACGACCTGAAACACAAACTCCCCATGAGCCAGCATCCGCTCTTCCACAATGGAACAATGAAGAAATGGATATATGTTTATATCCATTGATGACCTGTCTTCAAGATTTTTTTACATGAAGTTCTGCACAATTCAGTCTTTTATTGAAGCTTAGCTTCATTACATTTATTGCAATTCTTCTAAATATTATTTCTGTTAAAGGAAAGAGAAAGAGATGAGATCATCTGTGTAAAAGTATGACACTCGGGGGATGTCATTATTGCTTTGAGATTAAAAAATAACCACAAAGGGAACCAAAATGTTTCATATTTTTACAGGTCATAGTTTCATAGTTTTATTCAGTGGGTCCCACAGTTCCCAAAATCTCGCCTTCCAGGGACAACCAATTATGAACCTGTTAGTGATATAATGAATTTACTGTTTTTCAAGAGCATTTCCAGAACTGAAAATTTTCTTGCCCCTTATATAATTTTTACTTGTTCTATTATAGCTTTTTTCATGGATTTTTTTCCAGATTTTTGACCTAAAGTTGGTTATTTTAATAGACGAGTGCCTTTAAGAAGATATGACGTTGTTAGTTATGTAGTAAATTATATTAAAAAGCAAGATTGTTAATAATAATATAATGATAATGAGAAGATATTTATTAATTCTAAAGGCACAAAAGTCTGAATTAAATCTTATTAGGAAGTGTTAATTAATGATTCTGCTGTTGCTAATATCTAGCCTACTAAGAGATATAATATTATGCAGTGCACAGGAAGTGATTAAATTAAAGGTATAAAATATTGATATCTCCAGGCTCTGAGCTAGTAGTGTAGGTTAGAAATAAAACATGAAATATTGAGGCTAATAATTGTAACCCAGATAGTTTTACAGAGAGATTTTTGTCCTTTTCTACAGCCTCCATTTTTCAGCCTGTTTTCTGATGGTTGCCTCAAGAATGTAAACATAAATGTGAAAGTGGACAAGAGTCACTATGAGAGTGGGCTCCTGTCTTTTACAGAAAGACACTTCCCAAACAGGCAAATATATCAGCAAGATGTCACAGCCTTGAATTTGTGAGTTTTTTAAGTAAATGGCAGGTAGTGACCAATTCAGTACCGAAATGATACAGCAGCGGTGCTCTGGGGAGGTGATCTAAAAACACTCATGATACAGAAGGTATGTGGAGTAGGTTACGGCAACTACATTGACCTCTCCTGTATAGCACACTGAGATGAAAATGGCTGTGTCACAATTCAAGGAAACTTGATTTCCTTCTCAGCACTCTATGAATGCAGCCCCAACACAGGGATCAGCTCTGCCCCCAGCACTATCCCAAACTGTGGCTGCTTTGGCTGGCATAAAGTGAAATGAGGCTGGAAAGAAAAGGATGAGAGGATTATTCTACTCACAGATATGTAGCAGTAGACACTTAAATTGCTAGGATTCTTCAACTCCCTGCCAAAGTCCCTTTTTAGGTATTGGGATGGTGTTTGGGAATGCAAAGGGAGTCAAGATGTGATGTGAGGAACCAGGTTAATCTGTATTTCAAAGGCATTTATTGCCACTTTCAAATTTATTGGAGTCCAGATTCTTAAAGATCAAGGTATTAGTATTTTCCAGAATACAGATTAAAGATTGAGTCTTATCTTGATTTGTAAAAAAACCATATGGATAACACAAATTTCACATACACACTGGGCATCTTTCAAAAGAAGACATTTTATGAGCTTACCTGCAATGTAGATGTGGTGTGTTTATAAAACCCAGATGTGGTACATGTGTATGTGCTGAAAGCTTCAGTTATGTATTTACAGGCATCAGTAAAGGGTGAGTAGTTTGTCACTGACATCAATAGTAGGCTTTGCAGCTTACTTGAGATTCAGGCTTTCATGCTTGCAGGTCTCTACCAACTGAGGATCTTCCATATTTCTATGATTCCATGACTTACTAATGCCTGTGAGTGATGCTGAGCCTGTTGCACGGTACCTGTACAAATATGGATGCTTTTACACAAAAAATATCTGTTCCTTTACACTCTTTTTCAGTCGCATTTGCAAATTATGTCATATTGCAAAGTGGCTTAGAAAGATAGCCAAAATTCTGGTATTACTGTTTGCACCTCATAGTTTTGTTACTGGGGCAACTGGGGACTTTTGCTACAGAAATGCTGCTTTCAGACTTTGAGATATTGGCAGTGCTGCACAGACTTATTTCAATTCTTAAATAATTTTTAAAGATGAAACTGGAATTAATGGGTATGCTTTGAAAGAGGGTTGAAATACCTTGATGTAAAAAGCTAGGCTAACTACAGCAGCAAATTAAGAAAATGGCAGTAAAATGAACTTCCAAACGTTTCAACATAAATAAGACTAACTGTCAGAAGGGAGAAAATCTGTATTAGTAATTTGCTGGACCAAGACTTCAAATACAAATTAATTTCTTGAAAGTTATGGCTCCTGAAAGACAATGTAGACACGGAAAGAACATGCCGCCTAGATCCAGACCCACACAAATCTTTCATGGTCCTGATTTCTTATACACCATGGTGGGTTAAGACCCAAATCTCAAAGCTCATCTTCTCTCTGATGTGCTTTAACTGTGTGACAGAACAGGCGCGACAGCTTCAGAGCATCAAAACTGGAGCCCTAACTTGCTGGTATCACTGGAGTCCAGGCAGACCTCCTGCTGTCCTCCTTCAGCTGCTGTTAGGGGTCTGCAAAGGGCCATGTGCCAGTGGTCAAACACAGCAGAACTGTATGTGGTCCTCCTGGATCTTACTTGACTGCCAAAATCCTTCCCAGGATGCTGACTTAGGACCCACAGTGCAGTTCTCTGCTGATATTTGCTGTTACTCCAATTGCTGTCTACAGTGGCTTCTTCTTCTCCTTTGAAGAAATGAAATATTCAGTACAGAGGAATGAACAGAGGTGAGGGCTTTCGCATTTTTTTCTGACATCATTTTCTCAAAATGTTCCCACAAAAAAGGTGTCTTGACTTTAAATACAGATCCTTTCCTAAGCCACTGTTCAAACTGAGCTAAGTCTGAGGTATTTGATGGGACAGGAGAAAATAAGGAGTCATCTCACCTCAAATTATTATGAAAAGCAATGTGATTAGTATCCTCTTACCCTTGTTGTTTTCAGTATGGCTGCTTCCATTACAGCTAGTCACCCTTGGAGTTCCTGCAAAAATCAAACTGGGAAAATAGGCACCTTTATAGCTGTCACCTGGCCTATTTTATCTTTATTAGGCTGTTTCAAAAGTGATTCTTTCTCTCCATGAGCTAAACAGCCTAAATGACTGGCTCTATGCCGGGGATGCCTGCACTTAATGAGATGAATTCCAGTGTTTCTGACATTTTTTGCCACATAATGAAGACTCTCCTGATGGAACAGAGACACCAGTACCTGTTTGTCACCCACACTGCCATGAAGCATTGTGAGCAGGCAGTGGGAGGAAGTGATCACTCGCCATGCTATTTCTGGACTAAAAAGGCATGCCTTACTAGGAAAAGTGCAGTGGGATTTTTATCTCAGTCAGGATGGGTAGGGAGGGGGGAAAGTCAGCCAGCAATGGATAAACAGAGGATTTGTATCTCTGTCAGCATCAGTCTGACATCTCTCACCTTCTGTGCTCATCAGAAAACCAACTGTGCAGAGAAGCCAAAATTGTAGAAAATTTAAAACACAGCATGAAAATAAACTGAATGGTTATGTGAATTTCTCAGAAATATGGTTTCCAGAATTAAGATGCCTGTTGTTACCTATTCTTCCTTATATCTGATGCTTTCCTCTGAAATACCAAATTACACTGTTTCTCCCTAGGTTTTTTCTCATATTTGCTGGTTACTCATCAACAAAATCCTGTTTCTGAGTGTAAGTAACAGGAAAGGCTTCCTTGAAGCTTTTGTTTCACAGCTGGCAAGCTGGTCCAGCTCCATTTGAATCATTACGTCCTGGCTGGACTCAACCCATCCACGGCTTTTTAGTAAGGCTTTGTAATTCCTTTGGGGAGGCAGATGGGAGACAACCTGCCACCTTCTTGTAGGCAGGGACTTTCCTGGGATTTAGTCAACCTGCCAAAAGGTACTTCTAGGATTTGCTTTGCTCAATGTAAAAAGTGCCCTAGAGACTGCAGAGAACTGTTGCACTACCTAATTAACATTAACTGGAGTATTTTCCAGGGAAGGTCAGGGAAGATGTACTCCCATCGGTTGTTTGCAGGGACAAGTCCTTAATGTTAGTGGTCTTGATTCCCAGCAGGCTCTGACTCTATGTTGCCACAGCCAAAGGGAATGCTCTTGGCATATTGAAATCAGTATGTTTTAATAAAATTCTAATTTTCAGAGGCTTCTTTTATTCCCAAATTTTTTCAATCAGCCCCACGTTCCACTTTCATTAATGGGCCATTGTGGATCAAGCGAAATTTTCTTACAGTGGAGAATGCCTTCTGGGTTTCAAATGAGGATTTCAAATACAAGGTGAAATAGAAGATTGGAAATGATGACATTTTACAATGATCTTTCTCTTTAGTGTCGTGAAAGTTGCAGCCAAAACCTAACTTGACAGATAAATATATGGCTGGCTGATTGATCAATAGCCTGAAGATGCTTTTTCCAAAGTTAATTCATGCAGGCAGATTCTGCAGGGAATTCTCACACTATGAAAGTTTCTGGGAGGTAAATTGGATTGATGAATCTTCAAATGCTAGTCACATCTAAATGATCTAGTTTAAATTTTTCCTCTGTCTTGTACTTGCTCTAATTGCCTACAGACAGTAAATTGGATGCCATATCTGGGCATTGGTATGGTGCATGTCTGTGATGTAAATAACACAGAACAGATAACATGGAAAACTCAGTCTGTGACTGGCACCCACGTGCCAAGGCTAGAAGCACAGGGCTTAATTTAAATAGGAGTTGTGACAGTAAATTAGTGACAGCAGGGATATTGTTTTCTTTCACATGTAGGAATTACTGGCCCACTACCAAAGGAAGAATTAATATTCAGGAAGAAAAAACAGAAAGGAAGTGGTTGTTGTATTTTGTTACTCCTGATTCCTTCAGCATGTAAATGCAAAAGGGGAGAATCTTACAGCTCGCTCTCAGAGGTGCTGAGTTCTGCTCTGGCTCTTGCTCCAGGCTGTGGTCACTAAAATGAGAAGGCAAGAGGAGCCATCAGACACTCAGACCCAAGATATGCTCAGTGGTGGAGACAGGCAGGAGGAGCTATCTGAGCTAAAAAGTTTCTCAGATGAGATGAACCAAATCACTAAAAGTGAAATCTAACTGGAACTGTCTGCTTCTCTCAGTCACAGGTAAACATGAGCTGAAGCAAGACAAATATTTTTGGTTCTGTGTATAGACCAGCCATAGGTAACCGTGCTTATGATTCCTTGTGATGAAAGGAACTCGAGCCTCTGAATCTCACAGGTAGTCCCCCACTGAAAGAAGTTGTGTAGCTCTGGCTCTTAAGCTTCCATGATGCACCAGAGGGGAGTAAAACCTTGCCACATTCAAATGCAATCCTCAAGGAATGCCAAGATGAGCTTCCCCAAACCAGAAGAGCAACTTGAGGTGAGGTACTTGTCAGGGCACTGGTGGCTGAAAGTAAAACCCATAAAAATGAGTTGTGATCAACTCCTGTGTTACTTCAATTAGGCTTTTAATGCAAGAGGGTTGCTGGCTGCGTGTTGTTTTAGAACATAGGAGTGCTAATCCTAATGCTTTGTTCAGGGAATTCAAGTCACTAATAAAGGACTTAAAATATTGGATTAGAAAATCCATAGAGAATATTTTCATAGTGGTACATGTAAGTTTAAAAAGGATGTGTAATTTCAGGTAAATTCCCGCTTGCATTTCCCTTATGACTGAGCATAACTTGTGGAGGAGAACAGAGCTGGAAAGCTTTATAAATAGTGATCCCAAGCAAACTGGCATCCTGTCCCTCCTCTGCACAATCCCCTGGGGCTCACTCGCAGAAGTGAATATCCCACTGGATATTTTATTTCAGTGTAATTTTTGCAAGCTTTTTCTCAGTGTATAGATTTGGCAGCCTAGAAAGCAGAGAAGTTGAAGGGTGGGAAGGAAGGACTCAGTGAGTGGAGCACAAGAACCAAATTTAAGGCATTAAGTCTTAAATTTACTTCCTCATAGCAATGGCCACATCAGAGGCCAAGAAGCAGTGACTTCAGTCCTGGTAAAAGCATTTAATTTCCATGTGTCCTCACAGGGCGAATTTTGTTCCTCAGCAGATGTGCAGAGGGAGATCTGGTTATTTATACATTTCAGTGAGTGTGTAGAGAACAAATGTGAAGTGTTTGGTGTGACACCCAGACAGCAAACCTTGATGCAGATGTGCAGTGGGGACAGTTTGCTTTAAAAATATTTGTATCAACACCTGCAGTCATTTCTGTACTGCTGCATGTGTAGGGCTTGGACCTACACTTGCCCCCTTTTTGGAGCAGTGCCCTAAAGAGGAGGCTGATGTGCAAAAACTGTTCACTGCTGTCCCTACCTGCAACAAGACATAGTCAAAAAACCTTTGTTATAATTTTGCCTAATATTTCCCAGCAAATGAAGTCAAATTTAATGAAAGTAATGATAATTGTTTTTGAGATTCTAGTATTTTTGGACCCTGAATTTCAAAATGGGTAGGAAGGTTGACATTGCTGGCCATATGAAGTGATGTAAAAAGTAAACAAATAAAGATTTTCATGAGCATGAAGTTGAGATTTATCACAATTTGAATTCCTTTGCAGTTCATGTATACCACATTCCTGATAAGAAAGACCTATTTTCTCTCTGTTTTTACATATGAGTAACATTCAATCATCAAGTATCTTTCATTCTTCTTGTTCAAGTAATCATTAATATGGAATATGCTGCTCAAGGAATTTGAAAGGATTCCCAAAACCACCTGTAGATGTGCTATAATACAGTACCAAAATCCAAATAAACCATTCCTACAGTAATTACTGATTGTATCATCAGTCACAATCCATTCAGTGATGCCTGAATCAGATACTGGTAATAATTATGGCATTTTATATTACAGTAATTTAAAATCCTAATACTTTCTCACCAAGGCTAAAATAACACACTAAGTGGACTATTACCAGTCTGTTCCTGTGCTGAGGTGCACTTAAAATATTGTATCTGTCTGTAGCAAGGATACTGGCAATTTCTTCTAATAGCATTTGGCAATTTATAATTGCTATCTTCTGTCTGAAGACCTTCTGTCATGTTCATGCAATCTCTATCAGAGATTTCCAAACAAAATTATTCATAAAGAGCCATAATTAATTGGAAGAAAGCCAACTATCTAAAACAAACACTACCATTAGCATCTCTGGCAAGCCCAAAAATAGTCTCTACAGATGCCACCGTCACAATGAAAAAGATTTCAAAACATGATAAAGATGTATACTACACATTAAAGGAATGATTCTGCCCAGTCCAAGACATTGAGATGTTATATCAATGAAATTTAAGATGGACATGAACCTCTGGAGTGAGTCCAGAGGAAGCCATGAAGATGACCAGAAGGCTGGAGCACCTGTTCAAGAGGAAAGGCTGAGACACTTGGGTTTGCTCAGCCTGGAGAGGAGAAGGCTCAAGGGAGACTTTAGAGAAGCTTCCAGTAACTAAAGGGGGCTACAAGAGAGCTGGAGCATGTAATGACAGCACAAGGGGGAATGGCTTTAAACTGAAAGAGGGAAGGTTTAAACTGGGTATTAGAAAGCTATTCTTTACTTTGAGAGTGGCAAAGCATTGGAATGGGTTGCCCAGAGAAACTGTGGATGCCCCATCGCTGGAAGTGTTCAAGGCCAGGTTAGAAGGGGGTTTTAGCAACCTGGTCCTGAGAAAGAATGGAATGAGATGATCTTATAGTCCCTTCCAACCCAAACCATTCAATGATTTTATGATTTTATGATACTTAGAACACCATTTTGTGAAGCTAAGAGGACTACAACATTGCTGTTAGCTATGTAAAAGCTGTCTCTGATTTAAGGACACATTGCCCAAAGTTCAAAGGGAACCCTAAATGCCACCTTAGCTCAGCTGAAAGCTTCATCCTTGGAGCACAAGAAGGAAGGAGTTTTCACTCATCTACCATTTGCCATCATTTCGATGTATGTGGGAAGGTGTGGAGTGTGCAAATTCAGTACTCAATATTTGGGTGTGCAAACATTAGGGTGCACTGCAGAGCCTATAATCAGCCTTACCATATTTTCCTGTGGTCTGTCTGAATTATGGGAAAGGGCATGCACCTTAGACAAGCACGGAAGCATTTCACTGGTATTAATTCAGGAAAAAAACCCCTTTCAGCCATCAGGAGAATATTTCATAGAAGAAACCCACAGGAAAACAGATAAATGAGATGGAGGGTGTTATTCAAGCCTCCTTCAATTGAATCAAACATGCTTCATCAGTAACTTTTCTGATCAATAATGATACCAAAAATGTACATTGTTCATCTTTTATTATAATGGGCCAAATTTCTACTTCATCAGCAAAAGCCATAAGCAGAAAGTTATGGTTTCCTGGTCCTTTGCCCAACACTGGCTTGTGAGGTGGTCTGGGCAGCCTTGACACTGCTCGTAAGTGCAGCTGCTGGCCAGAGTCTCCACTGGGAAATTCAGAGCTGTGGGTTAGCTAAGTGCACAGTTTTCTAACCACATTTCCTCTCTGCCCCTTCTTGTGCCTTTGGAGGAGATAAGAGGGAGTGGCAAAACCTAGCTCAACCTATTATACACAGAACTGATAAAGTCATCTTCATGTGGCTCACTTGTAATTTCCTTAGGGTAAAAGACTTTCAGTCTTTTTTGTAGTGTATTTCATTGGTTAAGATATATTAACAGTTTTGTAATATAAACAATTAAGACCCTTACTATAACCCAGTCTTGTAAAGAGATGCTTTCATGCAATGTTTTTTTTTTTCTAAAAACTTCAACAATATTTGCTGTATTGAATATAAGGCAGTGAAAAGAGAAGGAACTTTATTTGTAGTGTGAATGTTACTTATTAGAAATTTGAATTAAATATTTTCTATTCTGTCACATTGAATCTGAAATTCTGCCCAAACTCTGTATGTGCATAGTGAAATTGAAGATATGTTTAAGATAATGATGAAAAATATATTACTTCTCTCCAGTTTTCTGATATACCAAAACAAAACAAATAGAGTTTTGTGGTAGATCTGCCTGCAGATATGTAATGTCATTTAGCATGATGCAGAAAGGATTGCATATAACTGATAAAGAGGAAAGGTAGGTGATTATGGGAACACTGTGAAGGGAAACAACATGTCCTCAGTGAATTAAAAATGTACACGTCTGTGCTGACCTATAGGTGTGCACATTCCTCCTCGAATTCCAAGAGGAAGTGCTAGCAGCAGTCCAGGGTGATGCTAGAGGAGATTGATTAGAAATTTGGTTTTTACCATTGTTAACATCACATTACCAGGAAATACAATCAAGCACCTCCTCTACCCATTTAAAAGGGATGCTGGTCTAAAATGTAAGCATGGCAACCATCAAAGGGTAAGATTACTGGGGGAATAGATTTCTAGATGAGTCGTGCTGATTAGCAGGCCTGTAAACAAAGGTTCATTAAAAGTTTGTTATATCTCCATGCTACTATCAAGCTCTCACATAGAACTAAGATATGGAGTAAAAATCAAAGGGGATTTAAAATTTTGTAAGATCTGTGTTTCGTCTCTTTCTGTACAGCTTTGAAGATACACTGTTTTGATAAAACAGGCAATAAAAGCAACACAGCTTTACCTCAGTGAACTGCTCCAAGGGAAGAGCTATTCACTATATGTTCACTTTCTCTGCATGCAATAATTCATCAGCTGCAGACTCCTTGTTTTCCCAGTAAACTTTAACCATTTCCTTGCCCGTTCCCTGCATGCAATAACACTAAACCCCTTCAGTGAAACTGCTGCTTCCTCTACAGGCACAACCAGAATGTGAATGAATAATCTGTACACTGTGACACAATCTTTTCCAATTCAAAATAAAAGCATTTTAGCAGCTTCAAGAGTGATTGACTAGCTTACCAGGGTGAATGTGAAAGTGTCAGAGTCCACTAGAGTACACTAACTGCATCTACCCTGACCTCTAAACTCCTCATTGTGATCCTACACCATTGTCCTCCTCATATGATGGTAAAAAAGACACATGAAGATGACTGATTTGCTGAGATTCATTCCTAGCCATTGATGTGATTCCTTCTTGGTAACAAATTAAAAGTGGCTGAAATCACTGTTGGTTTCTATGAGAAGATCTTAACTTCCATGTTGCAAAAGTTAGAAGAGGTATATTCCATTCACCTCTTGGTTTTATCCTGGATGATAATATTATCCTTTTTACTCTCTTCTGCTTTGGAAACCACAGAATTAGTGATATTGTCACGTCTAGTGCACTGATATGCTGGCATTGGAGCCGCCTTCCAATAAGCATAGCTCACTTAGGTTTGAACTAAGCAGGGACCCTCTTTCAGAGTCACTGCTAGAAGGTTGTCAGATGAAAGCGAAGGGCTCCGTGCACTTTAATTGTGTACCTTTTCATTTCTCCATGGGCAGATGGAGACTGAGAACTCATTAGCTTTCTTAAGTCTAATATGCATCTCTCTCTCTCTCTCTCTCTCTCTCTTCTCTGAGACCTAAGAAAGCATAGAGTGCAACTCACTCAAATACATAACTTCTTTAATTTTTAGGAATTTGGGATGTATCTTTGTAAGGGATCTCTGAGAAGGAACTGCAGGTCAACATCTCTGTCCAAAGAGTACATGGTATTGCTGAGAAAGGTAATGGAATGAGGAGGTGTCTGTGGACTGAGCAGTATTTCCCACTAGTGCAAACAATGAAACTACTGTGATGTATATTATTACACTGCTACTGTCCCTCTTCATTACCTTGTTTTGTTTAGGGTTCTTCAGAATGACTGTCTTCCAGCTGTTGCTGCACTGGTATCTCCTGCCAGAGTGAAAAACCCTACTGTGTCTGAAAAGACTTTCCTTTTCCAGTGAGAAATTGTGCTGAAATGAGTTATCTTTCCAACACAAGAAATGTTACAGGACATCTAAAGATTTAATTTGACTTTGCTCTAGAGGGTTTTGCTTAGTCAATGAAAACATTTAGACTGTGACCTTCCTCTGTAGTATATCTTGGTGTTTTGATTTCAGCCTACTGATAAGAATAAAAGGTCTCCATTCCTTTACAGGGAGATGGGAAGTAAGAAACAGTTTAAACCATGCTCTTGTCAATAGAAATTGGAAAGAGTGAGAATCTGATTCTTCTTATCTCAACTGAACCATTTTGCATCTGGACTATAGCAAAGTAATATAATCAGTACCTTATGTCATCTTTTCCCCTGGCTGAAACTGATGAAGAATGATAAAGCAGATATATTCCTGCCTTGAAAGAGGAATTCAGCTCTTCAGATGGCCCTTTACATACTGGTATACCTTGCTCCTAATAGTGCCTGTACCACAGCTTGAAATTCTGGCAGTGACTGAAAACTACACATTAATGAACCTTTGATAAAAATTGTCACACAGATCCTGCTATTGATATTCAAAGAGTGAAAAACATGTCAGGAACTATTTAATGGCAGTAGTTCTTCAATTATTAGGAGAAAATGTTAAATACCCTGCATAAAAACTCATCTGGTAGGAAGTCATCCTCATGAAAGACTTTTTACAATAACAGAATATAATAAAGATGTAGGACCTAAGTGAAACGTTACTAGTACTATGATCTCTGATCTCTGTCTCCTGTGGCATCTTTCACATCATTGTAGTTATTCTAGTGAAGTGTGCTTTGTTTCATTTTTCTTTCTTTGCATCTACAAAGGAAAAAGGCCCAACTAAAAACCTCAGTTCTGTAATGAGAAATGAAGTGTTCGAGCCCTTGTACTTTGAGATCCAAATGTATCAGACTGCAAAGTGAATTCACCTTTAGAAAACCAATTTAAATTCAAATTAAGGTCATATCTTATGAATTTAATATGCAATAGTAGTATTGTTTTCTATTGAAGTCTACTGATCACTCTGTGAAGAGTGAAAACAGGACTTTCCAAATGAAAGTGGTCATAAAAGGGAGAAAGCTGTCCTGTATTTCTTTAACAGAAATCAGTTTAGAACTTAGTTGAATATTTATATTAGCCCTCCTTAAATTTTCATACTCTTTTCTTTTCTCTTTTTTCTTTTCTTTTCTTTTCTTTTCTTTTCTTTTCTTTTCTTTTCTTTTCTTTTCTTTTCTTTTCTTTTCTTTTCTTTTCTTTTCTTTTCTTTTCTTTTCTTTTCTTTTCTTTTCTTTTCTTTTCTTTTCTTTTCTTTTCTTTTCTTTTCTTTTCTTTTCTTTTCTTTTCTTTTCTTTTCTTTTCTTTTCTTTTCTTTTCTTTTCTTTTCTTTTCTTTTCTTTTCTTTTCTTTTCTTTTCTTTTCTTTTCTTTTCTTTTCTTTTCTTTTCTTTTCTTTTCTTTTCTTTTCTTTTCTTTTCTTTTCTTTTCTTTTCTTTTCTTTTCTTTTCTTTTCTTTTCTTTTCTTTTCTTTTCTTTTCTTTTCTTTTCTTTTCTTTTCTTTTCTTTTCTTTTCTTTTCTTTTCTTTTCTTTTCTTTTCTTTTCTTTTCTTTTCTTTTCTTTTCTTTTCTTTTCTTTTCTTTTCTTTTCTTTTCTTTTCTTTTCTTTTCTTTTCTTTTCTTTTCTTTTCTTTTCTTTTCTTTTCTTTTCTTTTCTTTTCTTTTCTTTTCTTTTCTTTTCTTTTCTTTTCTTTTCTTTTCTTTTCTTTTCTTTTCTTTTCTTTTCTTTTCTTTTCTTTTCTTTTCTTTTCTTTTCTTTTCTTTTCTTTTCTTTTCTTTTCTTTTCTTTTCTTTTCTTTTCTTTTCTTTTCTTTTCTTTTCTTTTCTTTTCTTTCTTTTCTTCTCTCTTTTCATCTTTTTGCTGTTTAGACAGAATGGATAATGTGAATAGGAAGACATTCCATTATATATACTCTACAATTCACTTATGAGTACTGGATTGTAGGAAATGTACCACAATAGAAAACAAAGTCAATAATACTATTGTTTATCTTATAAAACCATACAACAAGCAGATACCTGCATATAAAAATATATATTTTCTATCTTCTCAGACACAGTAATTAGTGTTTGATGTATACACCTTTATAATAATGAAAATTTTAATGCATATATATATATATGTCTGTGTATATATATACACAAGTTAATGAGAATTATGATAGTCATAACCCATCAGACAGATATGGCAAGTATCAATTTGCATTAGACTTTGCTCCTAGTGCTTTCTTGACTCACCATTAGATCAATTCCTTGCCCAGAAATGTTTTGTCTTGTATCAGCGAGCAGGGGAATGGCACGAGGGATCAGCATCAGCATCGAGCAGCAGAGGTTTCACCAGCACAGCAGAGGAGCCTCAGGCATGGAACTTTTCAAAACCTGAAATTAGCAGCCAAGGGCTCATTCACTGATTTGTGGCCGGTAGGAAGGACAGCAGAGTCAGTGATTCCTGTGGGATATCTGAGCTCAGAAGGGCTGAACTTAGCAAGGCTGATTCCATTGACTGGACCAGGCTTCACGCTGGCAAACAGAACTGCTGCTCTGGGTCAGGCCAGCCTTGCTCTAAATTAGAAGCTTGACTCCAATACTGATTTAAACCTTGAGAGGAGGTCAAATAAGAGCTATAAAGGACAACAGCAGGACTCACATAGCCCATGGCATGCTTTCTTCCAGTCTTTCATATTTGGAGCTGTCCCTAATGAGGCAGATCACAAAGCAGATTGGATCCTCTCACAGATTTTTATTGTTTGATGTTATTTTTAAAAGATCATACCTAAGAATATTGTTTTTCAGAAAAACACAGAAATATTTTGACTTGTAAGATCTATTCTTATAAGAAGTTGCAGTTGACAGAGCTCCCCCACCCATAAAAGAGACAGAAGCCAATTTCAAATCTGGAAACTCTGTGAATAGAAATCATTTGCTGAAGAGAGTGACCTAATTAGCCATGCTAGAGGGGAATTTTAGCAGATGAATGGTATTCATCATTACCGTCCAGAATACAGATGACCCCCTTCTCCCTTGTGCCCCTCCCACACGACCTCAGGGATGTCTGTGTGACTTTTGATCTCTGACACACCCTGTGTGCCTGCGTTTTTTACATCATCTAAATGTTCCACTGTTTATTGTCAAGTAAAGTTTTGCCAGTTTTGAGAGTGCTTCTGGGGACTCAAGTGGCCTTTTTTCCCTTCTTATAAAAAAGGCAGAGCAGCCGTTTTCACTTTGCTGTCTGTGACCTGTACTTTTCTGTGTGCATGTGTTTGCTTGTGCAGTTTGGGGGTCATGGAAAATATGAATGTGAAAAAATTCTATTATGAGGTACTTTCTCTAATTTATTGTGTTCCTTTGGTAGCCAGTATCACATTCCATACAAAAGTTATTTTGGAAAAAATAATTTCAAAGAACTCTGACACAGAATTATGACATCTCTATGTGTTAAGGATAACAATAATCGCATAACAGAGGCACTTTTTTTAAGTGCCCTGAACTGAAGCAAGCTGGATCACTTTTTCTGTTTCCATTGTTATTTTCTCAAGCTTCAAACAGACTTAAGAAAAAGAAATATACAAAATATCCTTTTAGTCACAAAAGAGCTTTCAAAGTTCTTGAGGAAGCAAGAAATAATTCATAGAAAGTTCTTGATGATTACAAAAACCTTTGGAACTTTAGAATGACTGAAACGCTGATGGCTGAAATAGAAAGACAGAGGTTAAACCTTGAGATCTGCAGAAGCTTGGAAAGTATTTGGTTGCTAGGATGGCACATATTTTTTAATTTACTATATAAAAAATACTTTGAAAGATTTCAGATAATTTAATATATTTTCTCAATTTACAGTTGTTTTTATTATTTGTCTGGCTTTTGTTGATTTGAAATGATAGTATCAGCTGCTTTATATCTTGCAAATATAAAGTTAAACATTTTAATTATGCTTCTAACACATCTGAGATTATGCCTGCAAATGCATGTTCACCCATGTGCGTACATATGGGCCATCCCATCAAAATCAGTGGGAAATATGTAAATATTACACAAAGTTTGTCACCTGTTTCAGCTTTCCTCAGAAATCTGTTTCCTTTACCCCTTTTTTATACTAAAGGCTAAGAACAACCTATCAGCAAATTCAGTGCAAATCCAAAATAAGTCCCCCAGATCCACTGGAATCATCTGGGATTTACACCAGAGTGTTCAGGGAATGACAGCACTTTCCCAACGTCCATGGCAGGAGGAGCTCACATGCAGGGCTGCAGAGAGCTCAGGGAAAACCCAGGAGTGAAGGTGGGCAGTCAGCGGGGTGGCAGGTCCTGGGATGGGTCTGTGAATCCAGCACAGCCCTGGGGGCTGCTCCTCATGAGAGAAGGCAGCAGGCTGTGCTCACAGCATCCTCTGCCTAAGGCAAATACTGCTACAGCAAATTTCCCTGCTAAACTGCATGAAAATAAAACCATCAATAAACTTGAAATACTTTGATGCAAGGTCGGCTTCACATTCTTTCTCCAGTCTGGCTATAAAGTGACATCAGCAATGAACTCAGGCTTTATAGCTGTTCATTTGTCACCATGCCCAGAACACCCCTCCTAGGCAGTGTAGTTTATGTAGCACAAACCAGATCCCCAACATGATGGGTGACTATCTAACAAGTGATTCAGATAACTATGTGAGATTGAGGAAAGGAAAAACAGGACCACATCCTAAAAATTTCTGCCCCAAGAAAGAATCCAGCAAATAGTAACAGAGAGAAAAAACCTGCAGTGATCTAATATTCCTATTATGTTATGATTATCTGCAGAGCTCGAGCTCTGCAGTCTTTCCCTCTTTCTCTTGCTCTAATCTATGTGGGCATTTCTATTATGCCTGTCAGCACAGAGTCTGAATGTCTTCTAAGCAAGAAGAAATAGCAACTCTCTTTTCTCCCATCAACAAAATATGGACTTTATCTCAGCTAGCATGAAGTCTTCTAAAAATGTCAGTGTGCCGAGAAGGGGAGCATGGAGATTTATCATGGATACAACACCTCATTCCCCAGTCTGCTTTCTGCTCTGTTTTTGCATTTCTTTGAGTCTCTCTGTGATGATGGGAACGAGCCCATCTATGGTGTTTATAGGATATTTATAAAAGGAATGGTGTTTTAAGTACCGCAACAAGGTTAAGTGTGTAGCAACTCAATAAGTGCTTTTGACAGCTGAGTACTGCTACCCAGAAAAGCATTGTCTGCTTTATTTTTATTGCAAATGCCACTCAAATGTAAAATTCTTAGCAATACTTCTTGCAGCACTAGGTCTGTCACATACAGAAAGACAGACATTGAGAAGTGACGAAATAATCACAAGTCATTGTGTAACAGATGCTTTAGTCAAGTTTTATATGATGTAAAACCCATTTTAGAAGTGTTCACAATACGTTATCCTGCCCTGATGGTGCTTTGATTAAGGTTTTACCTCAGTCAGCCTGCCCCTGCTCTGTTGCTGGCCAGAGCAATAGGTAGAACCCTCTTACTCCATTCACGTTTCAAAATGAATGAAGCTGCCAACAATGTTTTGTTTGCATCTTCACTGAACAGAGAGAGGGAGACAGACAGAGAGGGAATGTGTAAAGGTCCTTTTAATTCTAAGAAAATATATTTTATGCTCATACTTCATATTAGTAATTCAAACTGTCATACTTTGAGAACGAGACAGGAAGGAGCTTGTTCACTTTGTGAGTTTTTCTTTTTTTCTCAGAACAGTCCTTTGAAACCTTATTTGCATTGAAAATACTTATTGAAAAGCTGAGTGTTATGTCAGGGTTCCTATTCTACTCAGAGGATGTAATTTTGCTTTGAAAATTGGTCTCTCATCTTGAATGAGCAAATAAGCATCCTGGTGGATGCCAATTAGATGAACTTTTGTATCCCAAGCAGAACTGCTGAGAGCAATTTTGATGGAGTGAATTTGCATCTGAATATGCTTTCAACTGGATCTAAAACACATTGTAAAATCAGATTGATCTCTCCAGAGTTTCTCCAATGGGAAAGATTCCAGTAATGTAGTTTTATTTGGAAAGATTCAGAGCAAGACATTTGGATTTCTGTTTGGTTCCTAAGACTTTTCTTTTTCTTTTAACTACCTAAACAACATATCTTAAAAAGTCAGTATGAAAGTATTTCATCTAAAAGCAAACATTGAGAATGGTTCCAGTTTTTGTTCTTGTGCTCATGATACTTATCTTCAAGGAAAAATCTGTAGTACTGATTCCTATCAGAATCAAGTCAAACATTGAAATCCTGAAATTCTTTTGAAAAACAACTTCCATTCTCAGACTTAATCTGTAGAGGGAGAAGCATTGATTGCTTAAAATGTTTCCAGCTGCAATAGTCTAAATCAGGAATTTAAAAATATTTTTGATAGATGCTGCCTTTGGTAATGGCAGCACTGGGTATAATCACTGACAGGAATAGCACTGATTACTGGTATCAGGCAAAAACACTTCTAGCTCAGACTGTCTGTCTATCCTTCAGAGCCAGCTTCCATAACATTATGCTTTATGTTGTGATCCCAGAACTGCTGAAATTTGTACCAGGGTTTTGGGCACTAGAGTGTGTACTAACCTGGACTTTCACTGTCTCCTTACATCTGAGGCTTATGTTAAGGGACTTCTAAGTAGATTCAGGGAAACTATTTCTGGGAGAAGCTGCTGATCACCATCCTTCCATGAGCAGGCAGGATTGGCGTGCACATTTAAAATCTGTTCCTCTGCATCCTAAACATTCCAGGCTATGGTAGAAGTGCATAATTACTTCATCTTGCCTTTAGACAAATGATATACCAGTTTTTTGCAGTAAAAATACTTTTTTCTCAGCTCCATGGAGCTACAGATTGGTGCTATTGATGTACTGCCGTAATTCTTGTTCATCTGGACTCACAAAAAAAACCTTTTTTTTTTTTTTTTGAAGCCTCCATCAGGGAAGATGAAAAGTGCTGTACTGCCTCTAAAACCTCTTGTGAATTGTTCATTCTGCTTGGATTTAAAAGATCAGCTTCAGCAGTGGTAGGCTTTGAAACATAAGGACAGGCAGTGACCAGTGCTCTGTGATAAAGAATCACACCAAGTGAACAGAAGTTATCCAAGATGTGACTCTTGTGTATTCCCTGAAGTCTAAAATAAAATCCTGTATTAGAGTGAGGCATTAACGCCAGCAATTGCTAAAGGAAAGACACCTTAGTGAACATATAGAAAGTCTCCTCTTCCTAAAAGTAACAATGGTAAAATTACTGTGCTTCACTGAAACAGGGAGGATGAGCAGGAGATGCCTCTCTCCCTTCAGCAGTCTCCTTTATGTCAAAGTCATTTTTCTAAGGAATTGCCAACATGACTAATCTTATCCCAGCACTAGACCTGAAGGAAGCCTGATGAAGATATTAGGTGGCTACTTTTGTTTCCAGTATCAGGATAAACCCAAGTGAATCACCCCTTTAAAATTAGCAACCAGAGGCCAAGGGGAGGAGCCATTCTGTGGAAGCCTCCTCCTGTGTCAGGCTGCAAAGATCACTTGAAGAACAGCTCTGAAACCCGGGCCCTCCTGAGATGGCCCGTGGCTCCCACAGCCTCAGCTCCCAGCCCCAGCCTCCCCCCTCTGGTGGAGTTTTCAAGAGATGGAGTGTAAGTGACACTGCTCCTGAGGAGCTGAGCTGCTTTTACTGCCTCTTACAGCACCTGTGTGCACTCGGGAGAAATGAGGAGGAAGGAGAAACATCTTTCCTAGGTTTTTGCTTTTCCTTTTGAAGGGAGATATTTCTTCAGTCACCACCTTTACTATTCCCCTGTCCTCCTGTGCTGTGAGCTGTCTCTTTGTAGCCAAAAGGAGGGTGAATTTATCAGATGCTCTGTTCAGCCACTAAGTCTGTGCCGTGATGAATGTTGCTGTGGGCAGAAAATGTAATGGCAGGGAACCTTTGAAGAGCCTGCAAGGGAGGGAGGAGAGAGAACAGTGTCATCTTGACATCTCAAAAGCCCATCAGTTTCCAGGAATAAAGAACACCCATATCCCTTCCCCACCCTTCCAGACAAAGCCCTGGCCTGTGCTGCTTTTGAAGGACAACCTCACATCCCTCACAGAGGTTACATAAAGACCCGATGCACACAAAGGCAGGCCTGTGTTTATAGTGGCAGCTAAACAAACTCATAAACAATACCTCTCCCAACAGCAAAAGTTCATACAAAATCCCAGTCTTCAGCAAGCTGGAAGATAAACATGAATCTGTGTTTTTCCTTTAAATAGAAAATTCTACAGCAAATGATGGCTTTATCTCTTTAAATGACTGCTCCACAATTTTGGGGGATAAAGTTTGAATCCTAATTTTAGGTTACTAGAAGCACAAGAAACAGTTTGCTACAGCTAAGAAAACCTTTCAGATGATTAAGAGTTTAAAGCTTCATGTTGTATATACTCCTGGGTTAGCAGCCTCCTAACTGTGCTGTATTTTTTGTAGCTGCGGGAAATGGCATGTTGCACTTCAGAATCATTTGGGAGAAAATATATATTGCATACAGTTGGAGAGATTGGAAATTCTTACCCATAGGAAAGCTCTGTGAAATTGAATATATTGAAAGCAACCATTAACCCTTTCATATGCTCATATAAAGATGCTTCCATACATGCACACATGCACATTTTGGCTCATCACATTTCTGCCTTATGTCCAGTGACAGAGCTTCATCTTGTGGGCCAAGATTTCTTCAACCGTTTCTTTTTCAGAGACACCTGGCTGAACATCTTCACCTCGCTTGTTGTCAGCTAGCCTGCAGAGAGGTCAAAGTTAGGGTTACATAATTTCCACAGACCATATAATCAATTCTAGGTTTAGCAAACTATGATAGGATGATTGTAGTCAGCAAAATTATCTAGGTCATCTTGCCCTTATGACAAATGGGGAAAAATGAATCCTTTCCAGAAGGTCCAAAAGTCTTGCACTAAGGACCTACATAGCAAGGTCTTTTTCGGTATCAGATTCTCCTTCAAAGAGGTGTCTGGATTCCCACTTATGTTTAGAAAAGTCAATCTCTCTGCAGCAAAATCTTCTCTACAGGATTTCCTATTGACTACCCTGAGTTCCTTCTGCTGCATGCTGGCTCTTGGTAGCTCCCTCTCACTTTGTAGGGAACTTTGCCACTATACTCAGGGGACTGAATTTTGCTTCAAGAGCTGCTTGTCCATGTCTAAATCCCTTTCCCCTGTGTAAACTGCAGCATTCCCCAGCACCCAAGTCTGGATGTCTGTCTGAACTACCTGGATATGAGATCCCCGACCTTATTTTATGTTCTTAAGAACCAAGAAATCGAAAAGCAAAGGCTACCTCTGAATATGCCATACTTTAAAATCAATGAGTCTCTTTGCATTTTGCTTTCTACTTCTTACTCCTTCTCAATCTATCTGTTGGATCTGTACCAGCAGACAGAACCACATGACTCACACTACAGGATGAAATGACTTTAAATGGCAACGTGGCACTAGTACAGCAATAACATCTCAGCAGCAGAGTGTGTGAGATTAATTGTTGTAGGAAGTTATTTGTATGCTCAGTTATTTGTATGTTCAGTTCATTAAGTTCTTTGTAATGGTTCATTCCAAGATTTTCCCCCCTAATGTGTATGGTTTGTTCTAAGTTTATTGACAGCTTTCCCCTCCCGTTCCTTGCTCGTCCCCACCTCTCTTACCCTTGTCAATCTCCCCAGTTCTTCCCCTTGTTCAGGAAAGTTCTGTGCTGCCCTGTTTATGATTGGATCCCCTTTTATGGACACACCTCTTTGTCATTGTCATTGGTTATTTGATTTGTATGTTATGTTGTAAATCCCTCCTTACTTCCATCCCATTGGACCTTATCCTTTACTCCACCCACTCCCTGAGACCCTTATCAGCTTATGTTCCTTATTGTTTCTTGTCTTCTGACCCAAGCTCCCATCAGAATAAATTCTTCTGGTACTTAGCTTGGTCGGAGTCCGCCCTGTTCTTTTGCTAGCCTGCGCGCAGCCTAACAGCAGCCTCTACGTGGCCTCGGTTCTCCCACCTAGCAGCCTACAGGGATCCTCCCACAGAAGGAGCCTTCCCTCACGGCGTGGTGACCTGGACTCCGGGCACACAGGGCACTGTGTCAATTAATGCCACAATTAGCAAGTGGATGTTTGATATCTTAACCTCAAGGATTCATTGGGCTTGTAAATCTGTAGGGACTCAGCTGAGTTCTCAGTTGTTACAGATCACAGAAATAATAATAACAGGCATTTACTGGGGTCTGGTGGAACTAGAGAGTCCATGCTTGCTTGAACAGTCTTCATAAAAAGTAGAAATCTTATTATAATATAAACAAAAATGTATATGTATATAAATATTGTTTTATGGAAGAAAATTTAATAAACCTAAATTCAGTAAGCTGAAGTTAAAAGCAACTGTCTATTAAATATGGAAAGGAGAAAACAGCAGCTCCTTCATACTTGTGAGCTCAAAGATGGCAAGAAAATATTTTGGGCTTAATTCCTCACTATTCTTGTCAATCTGAACACAAATATAAAGGAGAACAGCAAAATACCTGTACCTGTGCTGCCCCTGAGCTGGAGAACTGAGGCATGGCAGGTATGATTGAGAGAGAGTTTTCTGGGTGCCCACAGACCCCGCTGTGTCCCTAAATCAAACAAAACCCACACACCCGGCAGGGTCCAGCCCTTAATGACGGGGCTACTACTGCTCTCTGCTGGTGCAGTCAGACATAGGAAAACTCTGCTGAACCAAACCAACTCTGAGAAGACAAATGCTGCTGCCTAGAGCCTTGCAAAGAGTGGGCATTCCCCATCAGGAGGGTTCTGACATTTTCAGGCTTTATTTTTCTTTCTGGTTTTAACAGATGCTGGTATATCTTCACACCTGACAAGGGAAATATTTGGGATCTATCAAAATACTCTATTACANATATTGTGTAATTAAAAAAACTATAAAAAAAAAAAAAAAAAAAAAAAAAAAATCAAGCTGTTTTTCTGAACTTTGAAACTTTTCTGTTAAAATATGCAAAATAAAAAAAAAAATTAAAATTAAAAAAACCCCAAAAAAACCCCAACACCAAACCAAACTGTTTTGACAGGGAGAAAATGGGTATTATTTAACCTGAAAACATACCTGTCCATTTAATTCCCTTTCCTCTGACTCTGGCCACTTTCACCTTCTTTCCATAGTTCGTATTCTCTGATGTCCCAAAACGGTTGTGGAAGTATTTTCTCTACCTCATGTGGATTTTCAGAGGGATATTTATGTAGAAATTCAGATTACTTATAGTATGAAAAACACTGGCTGAGAAAGAGCACTCAATTGATAAACAAATGATAGTTTGTTTATTCCAAAGAAGACGTGTAGAGTATGTTATAAAGATCTAGATGTCATTTTATTTTCATGACAGTTCTACTTGCTGTTTCTATTTACCTAATGGCTTTCTTCTTTTCTGATGGAAGTACATTTGAGTAAACCACAAGACACTATCCAACAGGGTCATTATTGATCCCATGTAAAATAAAAAAAAAAAAGAGACAAGAAAATAAACCTAGTCATTTTCCCGCACATATACATAAAAATATAGTGGTAATTCTCGAAGAGCCAACATAAAAAATGACTAATTGCTGTTCTATTACAAATACAACATACAATGAGCATCAATTTTAAGCAGAACTCCTAAATTAGGTTATACTGGCTTTTCAAAAATAGCACAATAAGGTATAAAAAAGTTATAAAACCAAAGTAATTATGTGGAAAAAGTATCACCTATAGTACATCATGTTGTTGATGTTATGCAGAACAACCCACTAACATCTAATTTATGGTGAGCTCTGACCAAAACTCAGTGTCATGACGTCTATATGGTGGGTGTAGCTCACAAGCCAAATAACTGCCTATTTTACAAGGGAAAAAATACACTTAAGAGAGACATGAAGGCTTCCTTTTTGCAAATCTCTACTTTTAACTGGAATTAACATAATGTCCCCTTAAGCTGCAGCTCTTTACCACAGCTTCAATCAACATGCACAAGTTGTAAAAATATCCTCAGATCTACTATGTTCTTTCTGCTCATAAACTAAAGAGAGTATCAGTCTATCTCACTCCTCCCTACACATCTTGCTATCACAAAACCACCCACTGAACAGTCCTGCTAGGTAGCAAATTGTAGTTAGTATTTTTTGAGTAAGATCTGATATGAATGCCTGTCATAGCTGAATAATTTCATTTTACAGCTCTTGTCTCCTGTGTGGACAGGATTTGCACCCAAGGGTAAACAGAGCTAACAGGTTTGATCAATGTGTGTTCTGCACGTAAGTGCCCTTTGATCTAAGGCCTCAGAGGATCCTCGTATGTGCTACTTCAGAATTTGTGATTTGCTTTTAATGGGTTGTAGCAGGGACAAGAAGCTTTCACAATGCTCATCCTCAGAGTCTCACTGCCCTGTGATTTATATGCCGTTCCTGTGCTTTTAAAATGTTACAGAAAAGGACTGTATTTATGGCAGGTTTTCTACGATGTTACAGAAAGCGGTTTCAGAACATGTAATGCATCATATAGGTACACATTATAAGAAGGGTATGTTACCTTTTCTGAGTGTCTTGCTACTTTCATTCACATTAATCAGATTTATATGTCCCAGTGGATGAAAGAATGGACTGCAGAGATTTTAATTCAATCTATTAGGACAAGTGGCTGACTCAGAGCTGAGAAGGAGCATGACCTTTCCTCCTCAGTTTTCTCTTAGGGTCAATGTAGAAAATTTTGTAATCCTTAGTGAGAAAAATAAACTTTGGGCCATTTGAGTGGCCTTTCTGGCCATTTTGTCCCCAGTATAGCTTGTGTGCATACAGCACGTTTCAGTCTATTGGAGACACCTTTTCTTCATCATTCTCAGCTTACGGGATCAACTTAGTTTCTAGCTAAGGCAAAAATTGCAGTTAGTGTTAGGAATTGAAATGGTTTCTATCATTTAGTGCCTTTTCTAGTGCAGACACATTCCTGAGAAGATTTTCAGAAACCTCTGGCTATCTTTTGTAACAGTATACCCTGTCTTGGTACCAGGCTGGGCTGCCTGTCACAAACCTCCACCAATAAACCCACCCCACATCACTGATGTTGGCACTGCCCAGACTATAACCTAAGACAATGAGATGGTAGCCCAGGAATCCTGGGAATTCTAAGGCTTAAAAGGGAAAACCACAGGAAATAAATTCTCTGTTTGCTGTTCACCCCACCACGAGGTCAGCTGCCTTTTCTTTGTCTCATCCTGTGAACCCTGGACCCCTCACATCTTTTCTCTGGAAGTCATGTTTCATGTTTCCATTTAATCTCAAAAATTTCTTTTCCTTGTGAAAATTTCCTGTTTTCAACAAGAATATGTGTACATAGAGAGAAAAGAATAAAAAATCACCATGTACTAAACCACATAGCAGATATCACAGTCTTCAGTCTTCTTGCTGTCCTCCACTACAGCCTGGTCACCATAATGCTCCTCACCCCTCACTTTGTGGCCCTTCTGGGGAATTCAGACTGAGTTCAGGTTGCTGCAGGGCTGTGCAGGGTCAGGCTTCAGTGCTGGGTGCCAGTGCTGGTTTGGCACTGCTGACCACGGGTGGGAGTCTGAATCCAGAAACGCAGTGACCCCACAAGGTACATTCAGAAATAATGACCTTAAAGGATTAACCAGGATTGAGAAGAAAGTGATCCTGCTTGCTCTCTGGGGTAACTCAGCCCAAGCAGGTGCAGGTGACCTGGATTTTGCCCCAGGCAGTAAGAGCTGTCAACCTTGGGCCCTTTTCCTGCCTCCCTCTGTGTCTGTAGGAAGAAATTAGAGGGGTCGGGAGGCTGCAGCCCTGGGCACAGCTCAGCTGCTGTTCCTGCCTGGCCTGGGGCTGTGGGTGGCAGCAGCAGCCCCTGGAATGGGATTATTTGGGATGTAGCAGAGGGTTTGAGGCCTGCTGCACACAGCACTGGGTACAGGCACCCATCCCAGCCGAGTCCCCGAGCGCCCTGAGCTGTGCTGTGCCCCCAGCTCAGTGCCCTGGGGTCCTGGGGACACTGCCTGCAGCCCCTTCTCCTGGAAGGTCACAAGCTGAAAGCTCACTCCTCTCACTGGCACACTTCAGCCTGCCAAACTTCTTCCTCATGAGCTGGAAAGCCAATCCGAGCACTCTTACCTGTATGAGCTTTGAGGCTGTGGTGTAAAGCCTCTTTGACTCCTCAGGCATTAGCTTGAAGAACGTTTGAGACATGTTAATTAATGGATTTTTTTAAAGACCTTGGCTTTTATTATGCCATTGAGGCACCAAGAATTAATGTTGATGTCACCTAGTTCAAATTATTCATTTTAAATTAGATTTATTGCTGGAAATGAATCCAGAATCCTTACCACTGGAAATCCATTACTTTCAATACAAACAAGAAATTAATCAAGTCAAGAATTACACATGAGGCAACAGCAGAAATCCAGGCAATGTAAAATGTATTTGCTCTTCACTTGCCACTTCTTTTGGGAGACCAACACACCCTGATGGCCCTGCTCATGTGGACACCTTGCAGGATGCTGTTGTTCAGTGACCAAGTTCCCTGTTCTAATTAGATTAACCAGAACACAGGGAGTTTATGGTGAAAATTAGGTTGAAATGTATTTTAAAAAAAGACAAAGGCAGAAAGAAAACCTTCATCAATGATTCTATTTTAAAACTGAGTGTTGTTTCAAGGCCGAATTTCAAATTTCAGTTGAGTATTTTTAGAACTCTGTCATGCTCAAACTTCAGCTGTCAAATAAGTACTGCACAGCCACTTGCTCACATGCACACCAAACCCTGCAGTGTGATGAGGAAGAGAATGAGGAAAAGGTAAAGTCCATGGGTTGATATTAGAACAGTTTAATAATTGAAAAAAAGCAAAATATAATAATAATAGCAATAATAGTAACAATAAAGATAGTAAGGAAAATGAAAAAGAGAGAGAGGAATAAAACCTAGGAAAACCAAGGGATGCTCAATGCAGCTGCTCCCTACCTGCTAACCCATTCCCAGCCCATCCCTGAGCAGTGATCAGCCCTTCCTGACCAATCACCCCCAGTTTCTTTACTGGGCATGATGTTGTGTGTTGTGGAATATCCCTTTGGCCAGTTCAGGTCAGCTGTCCTGGCCGTGCATCGTGTGGCACCTCTTGCTGGCAGAGCATGAGATGCTGAATAGTCCTTGATGTAGGATCAGCGCTACTGAGCAACAACTAAACCATCAATGTGCTATCACTATTCTTACTCTAAATGCAAGACTCAGCACTGCGACAGCTACGAGGAAGAAAATTAACGCTATCCCAGCTGAAACCAGGACAAAATCCCATTCTGTTTAAAATAACCAAATATTTTCTGTAGTTAGTCACAATAAATCAACAGGAGTTGAGGGAGGGCAGTTTTGAATTAGTAAGATCTTTGTGTAGACAAAGGTGCTCTGTGCCAAAGTCCCAAGGATGTGCTTTTGCCATGAGAACTGGTGGGTTTACATCTGCTCTGCAGTGGTAGAAGTCCTGTAGAGTAGCAGGATTATTAATTGCATTTTAAGAAAGTCTCATATTTAGTTGTAAACCAAAAAAATGTTTCAACTTGCCTTTGTGGCCTATGCAGGAACTGACAGTTATTATAATTTCTTTTCCTCCTTAGGGATTTAAAAAAACTTGCCTCCATCTTACTGTGTTTAGTTTTTCTCAAACTGGGTAGCAGCATTTGTCAATTTTGTATGTCTGCAGTTTTTATGCATGTGTGCCTCAGCTCTTCTCACGAAACAGTATAATTAAACATTCAGATCTGCACTGCTCTTCATCATACAGCATCTAAGTCTGGAGGGGTTTGCTTTTGTTGAATAAATTGCATGTCACTTACAGTTGTTTAAGTAACACAAATACAAAACAGAACTTAAATTATGTATTGATACTGTTTAAAGCTACAGCTTTCTTTAGGCCTCAATTATAAATAAATCAGTTGTCTGTTATGTATTATCTTTTTTCATCTCATCACTAGATGACACAGGATACTGAGGTGTCCCCAGTTTCCTGAGAAGTGCTGATTGCCTGGTCTAGTGGAAGATGTCACTGCCTGTGGCATGGGGGTTGGAACTAGATGATCTTTATGGTCTCTTCCAAACGAAAGAATTCTATGATTTTATCCTATTGATTTAAATAGGAATGTGACTTTGATTCCAGTAGGATTTATCAGCAGCTGTCATCTTTATAGAACAGGAACAATTTTTTCAGTCTTCTTATGATATCTGGAAGGTCCGTGCTGGTCTGCAATTCTCAGGCTGTACCCAAGGCTTCAGCTGATCCTAGCAGGTGCCTAATTGATATAGTTTCTTATCTAGAGGGTTTTTTTAAATTTCAGTCTGCACATCAGATGAAGAGGAGAAAGTGGACTGAGGCTCTGAGCAAGGGAATTAGTAGTTAGAAAAGCCCACAGTCTTTCAGATTTTCTTTGATTATTATGTCTGTGACTGCATCAAAAACAAATTTGACATTCTGGGTGTCTGTGGCACAGGTCAAGTGACAATATATCTCTTTATCTTGTTTCCTTATGTTCAAGTCCAGAAATTGTTTCTTGATGTAATTTGCAGCATCTTCAAATGTATTTTGTCCTAGTGGAAAGAAAAAGCAAAAGAAGATGCATTTCAACTGGTACTTCCTCACAACTGCAAAGAGACAAGAAATAATGTTTTCTGCATTTTAAATTTTTTTTCCTTTCTATTTGAATTAACTTCATGCATCAAGTATGAAAATTTTGTATCTAAACTGTTTTTTCTCTGGCAATTTCTGACACAGCCTTATATATTCTCTTGCATCAGCTGGGAACATCTGGTGTTTTTTTAATGTCCAGTAGACATACAAAAAGAGACAGACTTCACTTATGGAATGAGTTCTTAAAATAGGGACAAAAATCTAGGATTCAGTTGTGGTGTATGTGTGAGTGATAAGATACTGACTTGTGCTGAAATATTGGCTGAGTCCATCACAGCACCATTCAGCCATCAAAACTTTTGAATTGCTCGGCTTCCTCTACTACCAATGGACAGAAACAAACATCTCCAGGGTGACATATGAACCCACCCAAGGATAAACATGGTGAGTAGGTGAGATGATCTGAATTCTGGCCGTGTTTGTCTCATATCATTTTTTCATGAGAAGATGCTTAGATAAGAGGCTTAGTATTTAAAGGATGATGTATAGGTGACATGAGTCAAAATCTCAGTCTTTAATGCATGGCCTACACTAAACATCTGAATATGTTTTTTCCTGAACACCCCAAACTTACCATTATATTCAGGAAAGCAGATATTCAGGTGAACTTTTGTTATTTTCTCTTGAAAGAGGTCTTTTTTGTTTAGGAACAGCACAATGGAAGTGGCTGCAAAGCACTTATGGTTGCAGATGCTGTTGAACAGATGAAGGCTTTCGTGCATTCTGTTCTGTTGAGATGCAAAAGGTAAACAGGAGACTGACAAATCTCATCCCCATATGCCATTTTTGCTGCAATGTTCTTTACCGGAGAGAACCTATGCATCATAATAGCCTTCAAATGGTTATCAGAGAATGGGAATATTTCTGATGTACCATCAGAGACTACATTAAAACTTAGAAGCAAAAAGGGCTGCTTGTCTGTTCTGACTCACCACTTCTTTATCTTCCACCAGAACCATGTCATAGGCACTGAGTGCAGCACAGAATATGATGCAAGTAACTCCTTCAAAGCAGTGAATCCACTTTTTTCTCTCTGACCGTTGTCCACCCACATCAAACATCCTTTGCAGAAAAAAAATGACGTAAGTACAATGTAAAGCACTGATAGGGACCTAGTCATGCTTTTAATGCACAGAGTTCAAATGGAGATGAATGACAAATATCCAGCTTTTCCAAATATTGGTCTGTTTCTATCCCAACAGGTCAAGGAGTGCTGTGTGTTGTTACTCATGGCTTTGTAGTGGCTATAAAATGATATATAAAGGCTTAAATACCTGCATGTAGGATTAATACTCAGTACTTTCCTGTGGCACTTTGTCCTGGCCTGAGCCCCACTTCCTCAACATAAAGACTTGCAGGCTAGGATTTATTCAGGGCAGAGTTCGGAGACATCAATAGAAGACCCTCAAATCCAGTATCATTTACTACTTCTTGGTTTTGCTTGCAGTGCCCTGACATCCTGATCAATAAGGCATAGGACTGAAGGCCAGTCACAGACAGACCCCTGGTTGTGCATGAGTAGATGCTGCCATCTGCTCACTGCCCTGGAGCAGTCACTGAGCTCGCTACATAACCTGCATCACACCTTGGGACGCTCTCTTCCCTGCCCATCTCGTTAGCTGCTCTTTAAGCAGCAATTCCTGGAGAGCAGGAATCCCTTCCTTTGTCCAGCAGGAAATGTAGAGCTGTCCTTCTCTGCAATAATTTCCTTCCACCTTTGCCAGGAATTGTTACTACCTTCGGGTGGTGTCATATGAACTTTATATGGGCTCTCTATGGGATCCAAAGCCAGCTGAGCACACCTAGTTAGGGCCCTTAGCCCTAACTTCCAGAACTCCCACTTACATTTGCAGTTCTTCAGTGATAAGGGCTAGGGCTTTCTTTTCACTATTTTTCTGAAAAAAAAGGTGCCAAAACTGAAGATTTTTCAAGTGTGTTGGAAAGCAGGGAAAACATAAAAAAATCAAATTTATCCTGCCCTTAGGTTTTCTGCTTCCTAGTGTGCGTGACGTCTTTTCCCTGTGCTGCCTGTTGTTGAACTTAATACTGTAAAACCTAATCCCCTGTTGGATTACTCCTTCCTTCAAGAATATGCATTAGATGTCTGGATCCTGCAGTATCTGAAAATTAAACACAACTCAGTTCTTATAGCAATGAGTATAATGGGATTCAGTAAGAAACAGTCATGTCAGTAGTAAACAGAACAAGAATAATTTGTTACTGAAACATTGTTTTTTGCAGTATCTTAAACCTCTGTTTCCTTCACCATCAGCAGTGCAGTTGATGTTAAAAAAGATTATTTTTTATAATTTTTCATCCTTCTTTCATCCTTTCCAGTGCTCATAATGAATTGTTTCTGCAGCTGAAGAGTAATCAATTTTTTTTCCAGTACATTTCATCTTTTTTATTATTCGTTGTCTATAAAAGTGAATTATTTTGGAAACTGGGAAACTGTTGTGGAGCAAGATTTTGATAACAGTAACGGCATTCTTCCAAGCATATCTTCACTGAGTTCAGAAGGTCTACTGAAGAGTAGGGGTCAGCATAAATAAAGCATCTTGACTTTTGTCTGTGATAAGTACTCAAAAGCCACCTATAATTACATGCCTTTCTTGATTTGTGGTGTATAACTCTGAAATCAGGGTTATGGCAGGAAAAAAAACTTAAAAGCTTCACAATATAGTCTTATGGAAAGTTTTGTTTCAGCATACATAATCATGTGGATCAGTATTCACTTCCCATGAGCTTTTAGCATATGGCTCTTTGAATGTTCATCAGAAGTCAATTAAAAAGGCCAAGACCAAGGCCAAAGGCAATGCTTATGGGCAGTTCTTGTTGTACTGAACTTGGTTTGCTTTGCTCTTCTCAGCATAGAACTCAACACACGCACATGTAAAACCGAAGTCCCTCCATAAATGGTAGAAAATGAGGTGATCTTATTTTACCAAGATAGGAAAAGTTAGACTAGAAATCTCTATATTTTCCCAGAACTGCTTTTGAAAAATTTAGCTGCAGATACAGAATTATCTATATACTCATTCAGTGGTACACACAGAGAGGGCTGAAGACTAAAATGAAGCTTGCTTGATTTCAGTCAAACTCTTCCTAGCACACCAATAGAAAGGACACTAGAAGATGACCTATGAAAATCAGACCTTCTTTGAAAAACATTTAAATATTTTCTAAGCTCTAAGTCAACGTTAGCGAAATAAATTGAAGAGCACATGGAAGCTAAATTGCACTAAACCAGCAAAGTAACCACTAAGCAAGGTGCACATAAAAATTGATGTTATCTGTGCAACTGTAATTCAGCTCCCTGAAGCAGTACTGAGATTTAGACTTTTACTGCACAGATTCAAAGTGTTTTCTGTCTCATTCAGTAAAGGGACAAGTGTTTAGTGAATGAGGCATCTGTTCATGGGGTTTTTGTATCCATGTATGGCTTGTGACCTGAAGCCCCATCAGTACATCAGCCAAAACTCACTCTGAATGTGTAAGTGTTCCTCTCTTTATAGATGTTTCCATGGTACTTATCAAACTTGGTGTAGAGACATCAGGATCCTCCAGCTGTTTTGCATTGCTATGGCAATGCAAAGTAGCAGTAACTGGCTGGAGAACATGGATTTATAATTTTTCTGCACGAATTTAACAGCTCAAACCCTTCAGACTCCTTTGTAGTGATTTTACCTAATATTACTCAACTGCCTGAAATGACCAATGAATTTACTCACATAACACTACTGTGATGCACAGCATAGAGGGTGAAAACAGTGGGGCTTGTGTTTGTAGTGGCATTAAGAGCTTCCCTCTTGTATGCAGACACTCGGATAACTAAATTCTCACTTGTGCTGCATTTCAGCAAGACCCAAACACTAATGCTGATATCTTCATATCAGGACTGATAGCATCTATGCCAGTGAGAATTTGCACTCTGGTGGTTTCTTTCTCCACCCTGAATTTATTTCTTACATGAACTATGATTGTAACTGAAGGCATTCAAATTTCCAATGTACAAAGCTGTCTGGAAATACATTAATCATTGAAAAACAAGATGATGTCTATGACATTGCAGTGTAGCATTTGTGGGCAGCTCCTGAATTTTCACAAGTGACGAGAATATTGATAGATGATAATAATTTATTTGTAAGACATCTACTTCAGAATCTCATTTGTGTGTGTAACCTCTGTTGTGTTAAAGCATCTGTGTGGTAGCATAGATGGTTTGGGGAATGCTTAATTGGCACATGAGGAGAAAGAAAGAAGACAAATGAAAAATGTAAAAGTTATAATCCTCATGCTTAATAAATCTCTCTGTCTCTACAGGCAGTTTCTTGTCTCGACTGCATTCCTCAATATGCGCCCCTGTTTTAAATTAAGAATTAAGTGGATTTCAGTCCACAGAGTAAAGCATTATAGAACTCTGAAGTGGTAATAATTCATTCAAATCCATTTCCATGTGCAATTAGATGTTTTTAATTGGTTCACCAAGCATAACAAGATCTTGAGTATCTGAAAGTGTAAAATATTTCAGTAAAATTTCTCAGAGGTATTATTTTCAAAATTTTTTTCTGAACATTTTGGTTTTCATCTTAAATGAGCATGAAGGCATGCTTTATAATGCTGAAATTTCCCATGGGACAGAAATATTTTTTTTCTTGCCAACTCTAGTGCATTCCAGTTCTAAGAGTAGTTATTTCCATTCTCAAAAGAAGAGTGAAAGGTTGAGAGTGCATGCAAATTGGTAGACATCAAATGTTTTTTGCATGCTCCTGAGGACATCTAAGCAGGCAAATTTCATAAATGTCACAATTATTCAAATGGCAGGATATAACTAGTGCTTTTTAGACATTTACGTATGTAAAAATGTCCTTTTAGAACCTAGTATACTGTGATCTGTTTCTAATGCTCCATTATATGCTCAAAGTTGGAGTATTGATAATAAAACATCTTGCTTTTTCAGCTGTGTAAAAATGTTCAATAAGAGTGGATTCAATTATAACACAATGACATAACCTGTGTAATAAGTCAATACCTGTTGAAGAAAATACTTAAGAAAGATAAACTCAAAGAAGACTGTAAAATAGGGCTTTCATACCTGAAGTTTAAATCCTTGAAAGAAAACTGGGTCTCAATAATCCCAGTTGTCTGGACTCGGGAGTGCAGAACATCTTGCTCAGTAGGGACATAATCTGGCATTGCCAGCCTGTCCAAATCGTTGAGGTAACTAGGGAGAGTAAGAAAGAAATGGTGGTTGGTGAATTCAAAAAGTGAAATGTCCATTACATAACTTCACCACACTGAGGCACTTTTAATATGTAATTGAATTACACATTTAAATACAATACTGTTGGTTTTTATATAACTGAGTTCCACAATCCAGAGCCTTTCTTTTTTTTTTTTTTTTGCTTGTATATAGAAGTGTAATTCAGTTGCACATAATTAATATCTTTCTGAGAACTGCAGCTATGGAAAATCCTTATTTTCCTTAGGGATGCTTGAAAACCACCTTGTCAGCAAAGAGATTTTGGCCATTTTCTCTCAGCAAGTGGAATTGCTACCCCTGGGGAATAACCACAAGCATCCTGCAGAAGCAGATGCATAAGGAATCACCTCAGCCTGTCAGATTGGTTGCAACAGTATTTTCCTTCCTTAGTGAAAGGGAGGGCATAATATTTTGGAGGAATTCACTTTTAAGGACTGTTTTCCCTGTAGACCTCTCAATTTACAACAAGAAGATACATGGTGATTTTCAAAAATATATTTTTTAGTCTAAACCAAAAGCTTCAATGAAGCTGAGGATCGTCTGGGTTAGTATTCTGATGAGCCCTTGAAAAACTGTGGATTATCTGCTTTTACTTCTGGTATACAGAGATAAAACCTGCATTATATGAGAACCCAAACCAGATCTCTGAACCATGTTTTTGTCCAACACTTCCCCTATCTCTTCTAGGGGCAGACAGCTTTCTTTAAATGGCTGGGCAAAGCCTCTGAATCCTGCTGGCTGGTCTAGGAATCTGTGTAGAAGGATTATTTATTGACAAAAGGAAAAGATGATGCCTGAATAACTTCCTGCATTTTAGCTACTAATATTCAAATAAAGACCAAAGCCAAAAGCAAGAAACCACACAACAGCTGAAGCAATTCAGTGTCCAGTTGTCACCTTCCTATTTGTAGCTTCGTGTCTCTGACAAACAAAAGACTGTGTCTCCTATGTCTATTAGGCTCAATGCCTTTTTTATCCTCTCTACACTAAGTCTGCCCAGCAGGAAGTTCTGCTGCTCAGTTTAACCAGGATCTTCCAAAAGAAACCTCACAGATCATCATCCTTGTCTGCAATATTTAATAGATTTGTAATTAAAAAAAAAAGTTAAAAATAGAAGAATAAAATTAAATTAATAAAATAAAATTTTAAAAAGCTAAAATCTTTCATTTGGATGTTTCCAAGTACTGTTTGGAAATGGGATTTTCTTATTTTAATTTGAATAATCTGTATCCAGTCTGCAAGGGGTGTTGAACCTGATCTGAGTCATTCAATATTTGCCTATTATTTGAGGCCAGGAAACAGTCTTTAGGGGAAAGAAAAAAAAGCAATATAGCTCTGTTTCTCTGAGTAGGGCCTGAGGCAAACTCATCTCATCTCATCTTACCTTTGTGGAAAGGAGAAACAAAAGACATTTTGTTATTTATAAAGCATGTAAGCACTAAAATGAATATAGCATAAAGTTCTGATAGTTCTTAGCCACAAATGCCTAAATTCAATTCGACACAGCCAATTATAATTGCATAAAAAATTAGACCAAGTCAATTATCTCGTTACTGGAGGAGGAGGCAATTTCAAGCTCTTCCTAGAGCCGTAGGCAGCTCTAAGGGGAGACTGCAGACCTTCTCTTCACTGGGAAAGGAGGGAATGGAAATGGGTAGGTCAGTAAATGCTGATCTTTCCTTGGCCTGGATGAGGTGATGAAGACAGATTAGTAGGATTTTCAAGAAATTAGCAGAAATGTTCAAGCAGATGAGAAACATATTACTGTAGTTGGTTGTAATGTAAATCTAGCAATAAATAATAACTACAGACACAATCTATATTAACCTCCCTAAATACTGAAACCTATTGCAAGTTAAAACAGGACACAAACAGTTACACTGAGAGGAAATTAATTTAGGTTCTTCTATCTTCTTTTTAGACAACAAAACCTAATCTGCCTGGCAGAGTGTACACAGAAGAGTGTTAACTGGTAGACAGGGTTAATTTTTTTTTTTTTTTTTTTTTTAAATTTAAGGAGTAGTTTTCCTTATGATGACTGGCTTATTATGGGCTTTTAGTGATGGAAATGGCAGTGGGACCTGTCAGAAGGGGTATATTAGAAAAAAAATGCTCTGTACCATTCCTATAAAAATACAATGCTGCTATAAAATACTGTCAAATCAGGCACAAATCAACACACGGAATAATTTTGTTTCGGAATCTTGCAAAAAGTCTTCATTCTTCTTTGGAAGATATAAAGAGATGGAAAATTTTTAATATTTTACTGCCTATGCCTTGCACTATCTGCAATTACTGAATTATGTGTGCCTTCAGGTTGCCTCCTGAAGTCCAACATTAAGCCATGCCTTTCTTTTCCTGTCATGTCGAAGGGACACCCAGCACCTTGGAATGCTTCACCCTGCAGGCGCCCTCAGCCTGTAGGAGGAGCTGCAGGAGCAGGGAAACCTGCACCTGCAGGTCTCAGAAGATGGACCTCAGCTGGGACAAACCTCTGCCCCAGGCCTGGAGTCAGACTTGGGCACTGCGGGAAGACTCTGACCCAGTGACCCCTCCCTTCATGGCCGCGTGTGAGCTGGGTGAGAAGGCGGCCGAGCAGGACTGGAGCCTGCAGGAACAGCAGCAGAAACAGCCAAGCCGGGGGCTCCTGAGAGGTCTAAACTCACTGGCTACATCTGAGGTGAGAGATGTGCCCCAGCTGGACGGCGACCCTGTGTGAGCTCGGGGTCAGCCCCCTGCTCATGGGCCTGGCACCTCCCGGGGCTCAGAAAGGGAGCTGGGCTGTCAGGCTGGAGAGCGGCTGCAGCACCTCTGGGTCGGCTGAGGGAGCAATGGCCCAGGGAGCACCTGTCCGTGCAGCCGGCTTAGTTTAGAGGAAAGCTTTCAGAGTTTCCTCTGGACTTATAATTAGCATCTCGCAATATATACAAAGTATCACTCCAGGTAAAACCTAAGCTCTTTCAAGACACCTTTCTCTCATTTTGTCAATCTTAGAAATACTCAGAGGGAGAGAACACTTTATTTTTTTTAACCATTCAAACAAACTCACAGAAACAAATTGTTTCTGAAACCTTGTTTTCAGTTGTTTCCTCCAGTTAAACATTTCTGATATATTATAAACCTTAGCATCCCCGTGATTTTTTCAGGTTAACAAGCAATGGTTTTCACAGGCTGTCCCGCAGGAGGGACAGTGGCTGGTGCAGCAGCAGCCAGCTGTGCAGCAGCTGGTGTCACCTACTACGCTGCCGAGTCGCTGAGCTGGTACTCTGCCGCCCTGGCGAAGCACGCCTGGGTCCCGCCGTCACGCCACAGCTGTTTGATGAGCTCAACCAGCTCAGAAGACATGCTGCCATCCTCCAGAGTTGTTGCCATGGCACACAGCTTCCTTTCATCTCCCTAAAGAGAAATTCCAGTAAATATCGTGCAAGCACGCTGTGCCCCCTCACCTCCTTGAAGATGTGCTTGGTTTAGAATGAGCTGCAGGGGCAAAATTTCTTATTTTCACTGTTTTTGTCCAGGTTGCTGTACTCGCCTGTGCATGTAAACATCCTTTTACAAGCTCACTTCCCTTTAAGTAGAGGCAAGGTTAGGCTGAAATTGTGATACACAGAGTGTTCATCTTTTTAGTGTTTTGTTTTGTTCATATGAGAGCTCAGTTTCGTCTTGCCATAATAATTCACAAATAGTCCAACTTGCATGGAAGGCTTTTATATAAAAAGAGAGTAATAAGCTATCAAAAATTAAATTAAAAAGGACGTTTAAAGTTAAAACTTACTATAACTATATCAATGCAGAAATCTATATCTGAGTGTTTTTGAATGTATTTGTAAGAAAAAAATTCTAGCTTTAGACCCCAGTAAGAAACGTGACATTGTGAATATAATTAGTGAATGCATTTCCCATATGTGGGGAAGAAGAAACCTGTACAGAATAAAATCCCAAATATTTTAAATATATTACTCTGTAGTTTCTTCCTTTTGTAGTCAAATGAAAATATTTTAAATAATCTATTTCATTAAAAATATTTCTTTTCAGTAGTTAACAGCTTAGTAATTTACTGTAAATAAAGAGCATGATTAAAATTGTCATTTGATACCCTGCCACAGCAAAGGATAATTACAAAATATAATTCCTTCCTAGTTGTAGAAGTAGACAACTCAAGTGACTTGCAGTCAATAGTTGCAAAAGTACAAATGGATTCTGACAGACACTACTTTGGCAGGGAGTATGTTTTATTCAGAATCAGGAAGCATCCTCACAAAATTTTTTAGCAAATTTATTTTAGGAATGTGCTATATCTTTATGTCTCAAGAGGAATGGCAGTTTATGGAAACTTTATAAAAGTCAGAGACAGATCAAAAATGAAACACTGCTTTTTTTTCTGAAAGAGAAATTGAGTAGGCATGTTAAAAAAAAAAAGAGAAATTGGATAGACATGGAGGAAAAAAAAAAACCAAAAAACAAAACCAGGGGAAATAACCACTAGAAAATTGCCTTTACTGGAATGAGGGAGGTGGACAGCAGGATAATTGCCCTTCTACATCAAACAGCACCAGCTCCATTTACACCCCCATCCCCTCCTGCAGTGCTGGGATCAGCAGAAGAGAGTCACGCTCTCTCGTGTGTGCCCCGCATTTGTCTGCAGGGTGCACACTTGTTCAGCTGCAAGATAAGAGTTGGAATGTTCTCTGCTTCAAGATATGACATATCACGGAATGATTACAGCTATCCACCTACTAGGCTGTATTTGTAGGTTGCATGGCCTAAAACAAGAAGCCTTGAGCTCAGAGTCTCTAGGTGTAGAGGGTTCATTGATTATTATGCAAAAGGTGGCAAGTGTGGATTTTGGTGCTTACATAATAAATGAAGATAACAGCAGATTGAACTTACTTATCACAAACCTGATTTGTACAATTTTTTTGGTTTTTTTTCTGGCATTTACAAAGACTTCAGATGATTTGCATACTAAAAATAGATTGGAATGATATTTTAGAAAGGAAAAATTACCTCCCTCCCCAGAAGAGGTATCCTTTAAATAAAGTGCTGAGGCCTTTTCCATGCCAGTAAGATGTATTTGCAGGCAGACCTGGAACACGGATAAGCACCTTGCTTTTGGGACCAAGATAATCCTTGTCCTTGAACTAGATGACTTTGACCAGCTAAATCTGGACCAGAACAAAGTCCAGATGAAATCAAAGCTTATATAAAACAACTCGAGCTTATCAATGGCTTATGATTTTATGGGAAATGTAAGCCAAGTTTTTGGAGATTTTTGGAAGAAAAGGCAATGTTTACTGGTAATTCAAATAAATGTGACCAAAATTTCTATTTTCTCTAAAAATCACATCCAGGTTGCTCTTCTGTGCTTCTGGAGGAAACGAAGACAGGCACTGCAAATGTTCTATACAGCTGTATTCATCTGTGTTCCTAGAGGCCTATTCTGCAATGACAGCAAGAGTGAGCTAACTGTGCTATGAATGAGAAACTTACAAAAGCTGTATTTTCTGCATTTGGTTATATATAATGCTAAGAAATGGGCTGGGCTATTTAACAAGTTCTCCGTGCTATGAAGTGCCTTGAAAAGGGTGTCTATGAAACTGGCGTACAGTGAGCCCCATAGATAGCTCAGAAAATTTGTCAGGGCTGAGGAAAGAGGCTGAAGTACTGGGGCACAGGGAGAAGAGATCTCAATAACAGGAGGCAGAGTGTAAACCACGTAGTGGATATCACAGGCTGAGCCAGGCAGGGCCTGTGGCCAGTGCTGCAAAGTCCAGCTGTAGCCACGGCTTGGGCCATGCAGGGTGCTTGACAGCTCCTTATCCAGTACAGCACATTAACACTGCCCTGTTTTCTGTGTGCTGCTTTTGGGCCTGGTTACACTTGTCTGAATGACTTGCATTCGTGGAATATATTTAATTTCTATTTTGTCAAATTCCAGTATGAGCTTTAGTAACCTCTGAAGATTTTGTTTATAATTTTTTAGGTCAAAGTACCACATGTCATTATAATGAAATGTAGACTTCTGGAACAAGTAAAGCTCTTTCAGATAAGCAGATGTTATTCTCTCCAAGATAAACCTCTAGGGATTAGGTAGAATTTGCCAAAACTGGAATCAACTGATATTCTGACAGGCATTTGAGAAATTCTCAGCAAGATCTGAATTACAGGATAACAGACTAAATTGTTGCATGGAGAAGAAAAGTTTTTCCTTTATTTCTGTCCTTGAAAATTCAGCATGATTGACAGAAGGTAACAGGTCTTCTTCCTGTGGCTTTGCCTGCATGTGCCTGTGCAGAGGATCGTTGACTGTGTCGGGAATGCTGGACTCCACTTCCCTGTGGTGCCAGTGTGCCAGTACTGCATCCACACAGCAGGGAGGTCTCTGCTCCAGGAGCAATGCCAGACTGAAATGCTCCCAACATGTCTACATGTCTACATGACCTCTCCTTACATGGCTGAACCCCAAGGTTTGGTCATAAAAGGAAAATATTTTTTACATTTCCCAACAGCAATAAATAAGTGACTAACCAGCTAAGAAAATGTTCTGGGTTTTATTCTTTTTCTGTTTTTTGGGGGCTTTTTTTAATGTCTTTGCAACTTGAACACTTCTTTTGTAGCAATCAAAATGGGAATTTTTGCAAAATTCAGACATCAATTTTAAGAAAATATAAATAAGTAAAGACATTTTGTCACATGTAACTCAAATGGTACTCCAGTACCATTTAAGTCATAAAGAAAATACCAGACAGTTTCCACTGTCAAAAAGAAAATACCGGACATACTTTGTTCTACTAGTCTCTACTAGTATCTTACAAAAAAATGTGTTCCAATGCCTATTTTGAGAGAAAGGGTGTCATACTCACAATTCTAGCAGGGTTTTCATAACTGATTCCTAACTTAGTCATTGCTTTCACAATAGTGAGGATAGACTGCACTGCGTTACTGTAAATGATAGGTCTGAATTCCATGCGCTCCTGGTAGGTGAAACCATCTTTATGGATGATCCTGGTGAAAAAAAAAAAAACAACAACAAAAGGCTTATGGGATACATTTAAAAAAGAAGAAAATGAAGAAAAAGAAAGTAAGGAAAAGTTAGAATAGGTGCTTTCAGTGTGAAAGAACTGAAACCATTTGGCCCCCGGAAAAACCATTTATCAATGGTTGATCTGCCTATTCTGCTGGAACAGGGAAATGGCAGCTTCTGTCTATTTGAGGTTAATTGTCTGCACCCAGTCTGAGTAAAGAGATGCTGTTTTTTCCTCTTGTGGGTAATTTAAAGCAAGGTATGAGTCTAGAACAGGAGCCAGGCGCATCCCTGAAGATATAGGGCAAGATGCATTTCTGTACTTAGATCCCAATCTTTTTATTATTGGAAAGTACAATGTTAGTCATGGTCTGTCATATTGCTTGTTCAGTCATTCTAATTTTTATTCAGAATCTTACCTAGATAGGAAAATTACTGGAAAAAATGTTTCAACAATGGGAGGCAGTTATCAAGAAAACAAGAAAAAAAATCTTTACTATTTCTTTGTGCATCAGCTACAGTTTCTCGTTATAGCAAAGTCTTATTCTTATCTCCAGGCTTTGGAGACATACATTTTACTCCAGAGGGTAAAGAGCCTTAATAATCAATTTCAGTAATCTAATTCTGACAGAGGAACTGGAATTTCATAATCCTCCTTGACTGGACAATGGCATGTGGTTACAGTTCTTCAAATCAGTGTGCAGATTATATCATGGCTTAGAGACATCTTTTTCCATGATCTGTGAAAAAGGATGAAGTCTTCACCCACTTTGGCCTGGTGTGCCCTCAATGAACAGACACTGAAGTGCCTTGGCTGCTGGAACCAAGGCTCTATTCTTCCTCACCTCAGCTGGTCAGAGATGAAGGCCAGGTTATTAAATAGAGAATTTTTGGGCTTTGAGGTTTGGTGTTTTACCCCATCTTGCCTGGGATTCAGTCTGGACAAAGCTACCCAAAGGGCCAAGTCAGCCCTGTCAGAAAATTATTCATTCACATACACACACACACAAAACCCAGATGACAACTGATGTGTCATAACACCTCTCTGATTTATGGATGTCAGAAAACTCAAAAGTTGCATTCCTGTGCCTGTAAGAATAGCATCTGTAGGAAAAATAGTCTCTAAAATATTTTTCCAATCATTTCTAGATCAATCAAATCTATGAACTATCTTTTGAAACTTTGGCTTTTTTGAATGCTGTTTGCATCTTGAATTCAAATGAATTCTGCAAGGTTCAAAGGAATCGTATTGAACTTGGGAGAAAGAGAAAAGAGGAGCTAGAGGAGCAGAGATCTCCCTATTCTATGGATGCAGTCTTCTGAGGTTTTTATTCACAAAAGAAAGGCTTCTCATCAGATAGGTGGCATTGACTCGGTCTCAACATGCATGATGAATTACCAAATGTTTTGCTTACTTCTTTTCATTCACTGAAATAATTGTAGAAGCTTCGTACTCCTAACTAAGAGCACAGCACCAAGAGATGAAGCTTGGCTTTAAAAAAGCTAGACCACACATTGGAAATTATGTAGTTAGAAGCACAGAGCTCTAGAGATTTTTTTTCCCCCTTTAGTAACTCTCATAACTATCCTCATCTTTTTAGGGCCTTGGAGCATATCTATATTTTGAGTATCTGAAGATATTTTGTAAAGCTTACTGAATGGATGTAACTTTGATTAAGGCTGAAAAAAAGAGAGATTTATTAATTAGAAAATTATATTATTAGAAGTAAAATTACTGTGATTTTGGTGGAAACTATATTTTCAGCAAAATTATTTCTTTTGTAAGCAGCTATCAGTGTTCTTTAGAAAATGTTATGCATCACTGAAAAAAAATTAACAACTAATATTGGGGGTTTTAACTGAAAAAAAATCCCTTAAAAAGAAGTGCTTGGTTGTGACAGAAAGATGACATTTTATATGAACAAATACAATTTTTGTGAACAATTTTCCTATAAAATAATTCATGTTTGTGATCAATTTGAAAGCTCATAAATGCACAAGTCTTTAAATATAGCTCTCAGCTTTGCAGTGTTCTTCCCCTCCTCCATGCTGTTAAGGCTTATGAGCCTTCTTAAAGTGCTCAGTTCAGAGGAACATCTTTAATTTTCTCTTGCTTGGGGAACCTTTGAGCATAATACACCTCAATGGTTTTCTGAATAGGGAGGGTTTCCTGAATGGAACTCAAACCAGAATTAATTTATCTACTATTTAATTGGAAAAAAAAAAAAAGGAGTTAGCAAAGTATTTGGTGGATGGTTCTGGATCTGCTTTATTATGAATTGGGTTGCTTAAATAGTAGAAATTTGTTCTTATGACAAAATATTTTTTAAAATGCATTGGTGAAGATAACAAACAGGTAGGGAAACTTAAATTCAAAATTACTGATTTTGTAAACAGGTTGCTTGATTTTTATACAGGAAGAGATTTGTGCTTACAAAGTGGAATCAAATCTAAACAGCTGCCATCCCTGTGTAATTTTTTCTGTATTTGGAGAGGTTTAGGAATCAGACCTGGACCTCTCTGAAAATAAGGCTAGACAAAATAGCAATATTTTATCAGGTTGTGCAGTAAAGAAGGACATTTGCCATCACTGCATGGTCCCTTGAACTTAGGTGGATTATTAATTTAAACCAGATACCTAATTAGCATTTGGCTGCCCTTAAAAGAAAAAACTTGTATGAATTTAGTTGTAACCTGTTTTACTGTATATGAAAATATTGTCAAAATCAATTTTAAGTCAGCACACACATGTAGAGAGCTATGACCTCCCTCTGAAGCCAGGGAAAATGAAGCTCCTGACTTCAATCTGTGAGGCACCTTGTGCACTTTGAACAAACAACTACAAGTATTCTTGCAGTAGATTTATGATGCACTCACAGTATCTCTGTAACCCGATAGTCAGTCCAAATTTGAACAGGGATTTCTGCATATGAGCTTGTACAACCTGTTTATTTTCCAGATTGATTATTGTATGAAAACGTTTTGTGTTAATTTTCTTACTAAAAGCAGTTCTTACATCTGTCCCTACCCATGGTATTGTGGGTAGCAGCTGCTCACTGTGCAGGCTGGTGGCTAAATATGTTCTCCCCTGGCCTGTGGGAGACCGTTTTAACCTTTGGCAGGAGCTCTGGAGACCAAGAATGATCTATAGAGGCCAATTTGGGGAAAACCCAATGATACAACAAAAAAAACCCACCAAAACACCCCCCCCCCCCAAAAAAAAAAAAAAAAGCAAAACCCAAAAAAACCAGGAAGAAAACCCTCTCTGTTCTATGGTACAATGTGAATATTTTGATATTTTCTCATGAAATACAGTGAAATTAAATTAAGAGGCACCAAAATAAAATTGAACAGAGAGATCATTCACACCAAGTGTAATTAAACTGTGGAACTACTCGCTGTAGAGTGCTGTGGATGTTATTAGCTTACATTGGTTCAACAAAAGATTCTGGGGTAGACATGCATTAACTGAGGGCTGCTGCAGAGACAGACTGGTGCTGTCTCTGGTTCAGAATGGTTCCCAGGCCACAGGTCATCAGACACTGCCAGGGTATCGAGCACAAGCGTGTTGGCTTGGCTGCTCTGATGATCTGCAAACATCCTTCATTGGCATCTGCTGGAGACGGGGTCTGCCAGGTGCATCTGCCACCACTGCTTGTCTCATACAGTCACATTCCCACCACAGCAACTCCCACCAAAGCCAAGGAAGCAGATTCCCTGCTCTCCATGTGTGGGCCCAGTGCTTGCTTTGGTCAGCCAGATTTGACTACCAATCCACCTGTGTGTCTCAGATACTTTGTGATTTTCTTTATTATGTGTTGGAACGGAAATTTGATTTGAATTGTTTCTTTGTATTTTATTCAAGTAAGCATAAACATTATAATAAGACTTTAGCTAGACAGCTTATACTACCAATACCAAATTCAACAACTGATATGCATATTCAGATACTTACTTCATTTGCTTTACAATAGTGCTCTTTCCAGACTCTCCAGCACCTGCAGAAGGGGAATATTGAGAAGATATGATTGATAGATGAATAAGAAGCAAGTATTAAAAATAACTCCCTGGAGCACAGAATTTTCTATCTATGACGAGAAGAGAAGCGCAGATGTCTTAGTGTCTCATTGTATGAAGTGTAAACCCTCCGTAATGTCCATTTGGATTTAAAAAGAACAAAGTCTGGGTAAAAGTATTAATACTGGAAAGGAAAGGGACACTTGAAAAGAGGTGAATATTCAGTCAATTAAAGAAAATTACAGAATTTTTAATTAGCAAGTAAATAAAATATGGATAATATTTTGATTTAATCTCTGGCAGATGGGCACGAAAACATGAACAAAGTACAGCCTCTGATAGTGTTCCACTTATTACCTGATTTGTAGCTGCTCATTTAATGTGTATTATGACCTTTTGTAAGCCATGTGAGCCAGCTCCAAGCCCTTTAGCCAGCTTCCATGAGCAACTGGAAAACCAGAGTGTAAAGACTCGCGTGTGGTCTAGCTCATGATGCAAAGGCAGCACACGAGCAAAAGCCTTGACACTGGTTTTTTTTGGTCAGTTCCTCTGTCACATGGTTTTCTGCCATGAAGTAGTGTGGCTGGAAGTAGGAAACCTGCAGAGCAGTGCAACAGTTCCACCTTGGGAATAATTCTGCAGGAAAACTCCACAGCTGCTGAGGAGGTGCAGAATTTGCTCACACAGACAGTTGAAGAAGTAGGGCATAGGTTTGGCCAGATTATGTACAACTAATTTGCCCTCTTATCTCATGGAAAGTGGTTAATCACAATGCAGTGTCTCCATTGCAAATCATCATGAGTGACTATCATCTTTGGACGAGAGTGATGAGGGTTGGCAAAAGCTGACAAAAAAGAGATGGATTTTAAAAGTACTTGAAGAGAGGATTTTACTTCGTGAATCCATGGGACAGGATTCATAGAATCAGAGAATATGCTGGTCTTGCACCAGACACCCCAAGCATCATACCCTGTGCCTGAGAGCATTGTCCAAACACTTCTTGAAGTCTGTCAGGCTTGGTGCTATGACCACTGCCCTGGGGAGCCTGTTCCTGTGCCCAGCCATCCTCTGGGAGAAGAGTCTTCTCCCAATATCCAACCTAAACCAGCCCTAACACAATTTCATGCTCTTTATTTGAGGCTGGCTACCGGTCTCGAAGTGAGGAGATCATTCCTTGCCTCTCTGCTTCCCCTCATGAAAATGTTGAAGACTGCAAAGAGATCTCCCCTCAGTCTTCTCCAGGCTGAACAGATCTCAACTGCTCCTCATAATGATTCCTCTCCTGACCCTTCACCATCCTCCTGGACTTCCTTTGGATGCTCTCTAATAGCTTAATGGCTTTTTATATTGTGCTGCCCAAAATTGTACACAGGACTCAAAGTGACAAATATTCATCATAATTTTAGGAAACTGAACTATTAATTACCAGAATTTGTGCTCTCTTTCCTGGCTGGCAATGCTGTGCCTGAATCCCCCAGGACAGGGTTGGCCCTCCTGGCTGCCAGGGCACTGCTGGCTCATGTTCAACTTTCCACTGACCAGGACCCCCAGGTCCCTTTCCCCAGCACTGCTTTCCAGCCTCTCATTCCCCAGTCTATGCTCAGAACCAGGGTTGCCCCATCCCAGGTGCAGAATCCAGCACTTGCCCTGGCTGAACTTCACATGGTTGGTGATTGCCCATCTCTCTGATTTGCTGAGATCTCTCTGCAGGGCCTCTCTGCCCTGGAGGGAATTGACAGCTCGTCCAAATTTAGTTTTGTTGAGAAACTTCCTCCGTATTCCTTCAAGTCCTGCACCCAAGTAGTTTAAGAAGATGTTGAAGAGAAGCAGGCTGAGGATGGAGCCCTGTGGAACCCCACCAGTGACAGGTCCCCAGCCTGATGTCCCCCCATTCACTGTAACCTTTGTGCCTGAGCCATGAGCCTGTTCCTCTCCCATCCTGTAACTTGGTTTTCCGGCTGTGAGCTGGACATGTTATCCAGAAGGATCTTATGAGAGAAAGTATCAATAGCTCTGCTGAAGTACAAAAACATTGATCACTGCTTTTCTCTTTGTAGATTACCTTTTCCCTCATGGTATGGTGTCAAATACTTCTGACAAAACCAAAATCCGAGGCCTAGGTTTTTTAATCAAGGACTTCTCAGTAAATGGAACAAACTGATTACAAACTTTTCAAACACATTATGTAAAGGTAAGAGTATTCAAATGACAGGGATTAATTTTCTCAAATGAATCACAAAAGACAGCAAATCATATTCAAAGCATTTTCTGAAACCCATGATGTGAATGGTGGAAAGTGCAAGAGAAAAACAAGCCCATGCAAAATGGACAGATGCTGCCATCTGCCACAGTTTGGAAAAAATGCAAATTCGTTGCACATCATTTGTTATCTTTTCAGTGACCTTCTAAAGAACTTGGTAAAGCCCTGTCAGCAAGGTAGGGTTTGCTACAGTTTTTGTAGAGAAGAGAGGAGGCTGTACTGAGAATTCATACATTCACCTCGTGGAAAGATGCCAGGAAACATAATATAGAAATTAACTTCTCTTCCGGATCTGAAAGATGGTGTTAAAATAGAGTGAGAGGCATAATTTATATCTTTTGGATGCAATTTTTTCTACCTCTGCTCATCTTTAATTTATGATCCAATAATGCTTTTACCTAAATAACAGATGACTTTCAGACTTTGGCTTCACCATGGAGTATCATCTTACTTGTAGTCGCATTTTCACCCCAGGAAGTGGGTCAGGAACAATTTGTTTTGCACCTGTATTTTTTCATTCTTTCCCTTCACCATGCAGCCTCCTGCTTTGGCCCGTCCCTGGTGTGGGAGACCAGGGTTAGGGCTGCATTTCCATCTGCTGCAGTAGATTTCTACTTGCAGAAGTAGTGGCAAAAGTGCATCACAAACGACCTAGTGTGACTATACAGGGAGCTGAAGGCATCTTCTTCAAGCCCAGATTTTCTGAATCATAGACAAGAACTTAGGACAAACAGTCTTGTCCTGAAGCTCAGAAAGAAATGAATTAGACTTTTGAAAAACTGTCAGCTGTGATTTATAGCTCCACCTGAGAGGTACTAGTGATAATAAGTCATTGATGATATTTCTCATATTTAAGATCTAGCTTAAATTTAGTTCTCACTTCTGTCTCTATTTCCTTGACATGGATAACTGCACCAACAATACTGGCATAAAAGTCTCAGTCAGCGCCTGAAACTCTGTCACTGTTCCTGGGAGCTGAAAGATCTCCCCACCGGCAGTAACATCGACCCTTCTTCCCAGAGATCACCTCCACCATGCCACGCATTCGCCTTCAGTGGGGTGCTGAGCTCTGCCTGGCTGTAACCTGCATCTCTTCTTGCTTTGGGTATTCCAGAACTGCATCCCACCACGTCCCAAGCCCACCATGGTTCTGGCCACCCTGGGACTGAAGAGCTGGCTCAGGAAGAATGGCCAAGCAGCAAGGCTGAAAAAGAGCCCTTCCTCAACAGCTTGACACAAATCTCCCTGCTGCTCTGGGGGTGCAGGACGCTAAGGCATGTAGACAGAGCAGAAACAGAGATAGAAGCAGAGGTGCCTGGAAACCCAGTGAGAATATCACAACTTCAAGGGGAAAGAGAACCCAGGCCCTCAGCTGTGATTTGACATTTTTGTTTTTCTAAGCAAAATTTGTTGGAATAGTTGTGGAGAGTATAAGCTTTCAAGACTAGCATCTGCTGAGACATTGAGCAAAGTTCTTATATATTAAGGTGCTCTTGTGTCTCAGATAATGAATTGTTATCTCTTTATAGTTATTATCCATGTGGAAGGAATAGTTTAGCTTAGGAAAGTTTCCAGAATTAAACAGAAGGAAATAAAAACCCCCTACTGAATACTTTGTTTGAAGCCTGTCAAAAAACCCACTGACAATGACATAAATCAGCAAAAAGCAGGGAAAAAAAAATTCAAATGAAAATCAGAACATGTTTCGCACTCCTGCCTGAGCTTTGTCTGTGCCATTCAGAGCTCTGGATATTGTGAACTAGAATGGAAATCATATCTTCCTAGTCCTCTTACAAGACCCAACAAACTTAGTCTATGAGAGAAAGAAACTCGAGAAAAAAATTATAAGATCTAACCCTCTTCAGAGAATAAAGTCCTTAAATACTGCCCTACCCTCCAAAAGAGAAAACAGATATATTCCCATCAATAGGATTATTGGGCTGTCTTTGTGCCCAAAGCCTGTGTTTCCAGGTTAGGTGTTAATAACAGGAAGTTAAGCTTCAGTACTACAATAGCTGATCCATTTAACTGGTGTTAAATATGTATACTATAAATTTCCACATTCAGACTACTTACGAGAGTCCTTTTATAATCAGTGGAAAAAAATATTTGCTACAAAAACTAAACCAAACTGCTTCAATTTCTGTTTCCCTGAAGCAGATGTTTAAATTAAATTGTGTGAGGTGTGCCTCAAAAGGGAGTAAAGTGAGATGAGGATGACCAGTTCTGTTGAGGGTGGCTTTTGTCCTGACACTGAAAACTGCAGACAATGAGACATGGAGTAATACTTTAAAAAGAAGTAAGTTAAAATTGTAATGATTGTTTAAACTGAACCTAAGCTCTTATTTCTGTGAAACATCACTGTGAGCATCAGCTATTTTGGCCATGTTTGGAATGTGCACTGTACTTTGCTCTCCTATAAATTGAAAGCTGGCATCCTGCAAAGTATACACACTACATGTGATGTGGCAAGCCAGGTACGGCCCTGATACAAAGGAAATAAAACTTTCACCTTGGAGTTTGTTCCAGACTCATAAAACAACCTGATCTTTTTGAAGTATAAATATGTAGAGACCAGATTTGTGGACATTTTGGGGGATGGGATGTCTTTGACAGCATGGGAACACCTAACAGAGAGGACTTAATGCTCCTGGCTCCTGGCCAGCTTGTAAGGAATGTCAGAAAGTGACATAATTTCCCCCCTCCCCCAGTTTATATGTGCATATCATATAAACTGTAAATCATCTCAACCCAGATATTGCGTTTACCCAGGTCATAGAACTTGATATAAACAAACTTGGTGCCTTTTTTTATGAATATAATTTCTATTTTTTGTAAAGGGATCTACTGGAGGCTGTAGAGAGTCCACACTAGATTTTAAATAATCCTCTAGGAAAATAGTCAGAATACATTGTTTTTTAAATATTTTAAGTGTGAGGAAAAAAGTGATTACACTGAAAATCTTATGATAAACATCTCATTTTTTTTCCTGAGTATTTTCTACCAATCTGCCTATTGTAAAAAGAAACTATGACATTCAGTTTGAAGTATAAAGGCAACATAAATTCTGACTGATCAGAAAGCTAGGACTAGGTAGGACTAGGCTGGCTTGAATAGAGCTGCCCTTGATTTATGAAGTCTAAAATTTGTATAATTTCTGATATCCCCTCAGAGGTGTGGAAAGATAACAGGTGCAAATCTGAACATGATGGATTTAATCCATTCTTATCTGGCCGTTTCAAACAGCCCCTATGGAAGGATTGATATGGTGCCCCTTATGCACATTGCTTCAGCACCTCTGGTTCCAGGTGTTCAAGAGACACTTCCACTCTGGCAGTGCAACAGGCTCCAGATTCACAGTTTATTCACCTCTCATTTTTTTAGGAACAACAAAATTGAAGTTATTAAGAATATTATATTTTTTTGATCTCTTCAATATTTTGAAGTCTTTTCTTACCAAAACTTTCTGATTTATTGTTCAGGAATAAAAAAGCCTTCCAAAACATTACCCACTGACAAATTTGAATTTTTTATCATGTGTGACATGAGAAAAGGAAGATATTGTAAAAATCTATAAAGAAATATTTCAGATCCAAATGATCATCTTGTCTCATGAAAAGAGTGCTTGTGTAGCTAATGAAACTGAAATATGTTCAGGTTTGAAACGAACAAAATAGAAGTCTTTTTCATGTAGCTTGCATTGAATTTCGAAGTATTTTACTAAAAGTATCTCAAAGCTGATATTAATAGTGTCAGAAGAAGACTGATTATATACATTAGGAAACATTTAAAACTGAAGTCCTTAACACTAAATATATACATATGATCAGTGGGGAGGGGGGTTAATTTACTTGGTATCCTGGTACGAAACAGCCTTCCGTAATACTGTAAGGACATAAAAGCTTGAAGATAAAACTGCTTAACTTATAAATTCCTTTTTATCTCAAAAATTCCTCTTTATCCTATACATTCCTCCTAAAGGATTTCCTACTTTTTCCTCATGGATCAAGTTGGATAAGGTCGAAGATGGAATGCTGAATTAGATGGATCCTGGTTCTAATTCAATGTCCCAATTTCTTTTTGTAAAAATACATATAAAATACATATAAATTTATGGAATTTTAAATATTGTTCTGTTTCCTTTTTTTTTTACGAACTTAAGTTTTCCTCATTAGGAGCTATATTTTATATTACTCTGGCACAGAAACTCTTTGTATTCCTAACTGCACTGAAAAGCTTTGTAAGCCACAATCCAAAAACTGATGGCACATAAAGAGGGTCAAACTGCTGCTTTCATATTATGATTTGAGAAACCTGCATGTTCTTCTCTTATTTAGTTTTGAACAATAATTTTTCGATTTTAAACAGGTATAAATAGACTTTTTTCATAAGATACAAAACAACAGATTTCATTTACTTTATCTAAGGGATCCAGGTTTCGCTGAATAAATGTCAGTTTAAAAGCATTTTCAAGAACTGCAGTTACAAGAAAGACAAAAAGAGAAACACTCCAGTGATCAAAGACTGGTTTTCTATTCACTGGGAGAAGCCATTGTTAACTTTTACAAGAGGCTGTTAAAAAAAAATGTTAAGACAGCGGTGGTGTTAACATGGTCTCAGATATTTCTTGTAAGCTGCACAGCACTATGGGAAAAAAAGGACAAGAATAAAGCTGCATCAAGAAAAATAATTTCTTTTCTTTTGCCATTACAGCCTCTGGCTGCTAATAAATTGATCATAGTGTGGATTAGAAGTAGTAGTTTGTGATATTTGTCTGTATTCATCTCAGTACTTTTCATTCCACTGTCCATTATATATCAAAAAAAGCCATTCTAAATCACTTCCTGCTTCTTTAAAAATTGGAGTAAAACACTTTGCAAGATAAACAATATCAATATTTTGTGACACCTGTAGATTTTTTATGTAACCATTTATCTTACCTAATCCTCCTGCAAATGTATGCATATAGATCAATGAAAAAAAGACGTGTGTTCTGTGTAAGTTTCTATCATAACATTTATTCTAGCAGCAGGTTGTAATCTCTTAAACATATTCAAAGTAAAGGATTTATAACATTTAAAATTGAATACATGAAGTGATATGGCAATTTCCAGCCTATTCCTTGTGACTTCATGAGCGGCCTCAACCAGAAAACATTTTAAACATATATTACAGAATTGTCTTATTCAAATAAAATACTGAGAGGTGAGAAATTCACTGTACCGAAATGTAACTCCAGAGAAAAACAACCCCTCAATGGAAATTCATTATGAGCAATTTTTATTTTATTTACCCAACAGTAGTAGTTTGACTGTCCTGGCTTCCCTCTCTGCATCTTCCTGTAGTTTCTTTTCCAGTTCTCTGGATCTCCTGGCCGACTCCTTGCTCTCTGAACTGGCTCCACCGCCCATCTTGAGATGTTAAAAATTCTCTTTATGCAGGAATTTACTTCTTATCAGACCAGTTCCTTTAATTCAGAAGGACAACCATGAGTGCTTAAAGAAAATTTTTAAATCCCAATCGACCTCTCTGGTCAGCCTTCAAATCAAGTGGTCCTTTTTCACCTGTCACATGACCTGGAGACGCTGTAGTCAAGCATTTACATAGGGACACAAATTGGAAGTGTTATGATGTCATAGAATTAAAGTTATCCATTCAAGATCAAAACAAAGTATGGATAGATCTCTCTTCTTGTTCAGGGAGATTTTGTTTCACACACTCCAAAAAAAATGTACAAAATGTCTTGAAACAGGATTGGAAATAACTATAGAGTAAAGTTTTCTGCTTGTGAAGCAGTGTGCATGCCCTGAATCCAAAAACCCCAGCATTTACATTCTACATTCTTTACAGTTTCATCTTTCTGAGTGATCTTAGCTCTAAATATAGGTATTCTTTATTTTCAAAGGACAGAATTTGAATTTACATAATAAAGACATTTTTGATTTATTATTTTTGATTTATTAATTAGCGTGTGGAATGTTTGCTGCATTTTCATATTATGGCAAGTACATTTATATTCTTTGAATTGTAAAGGACATCTTACAGTAATTTGCAATATATTTGTAATAATTTTGTGCAGACATTCCTTGATTAATGTCAGAGTCTTTGACATCTTTAAAAATAATTTTATTAGCAGTTATCAGTTTTGGTTGAAAGCACCACACCTTTTCTTATGTAAGAAAGGACACAGGTCAGATTCTCCCCACTGATGTAATAATTTCATCTTAATTCCTTCAGAGTGCAATAGTATTATAGAAATATTTTATGTAATATGATGTAAATATTACTTGGCATGTGGTGTCAGAAGTATATTGAGAAAATATATCTAGTGTAATAGTGTGGCAGTGAAAAAGTGTAGAACTACTGTCAGAACTAAAAGGAAAAAAAATACATATTTTTGTCCCTTCTCTCCTGATTAAGGATTTAAATAAAATAAATGTCACCAGTGTGAGTTATTCACTTTATAAACTTTTTTGGTTATATGAAATTATATTGCAATTCTACACTTATTCACTAATACTAGTTAATAATGCTCTAACTTCACAGTATGTAAATATTTCAGTTTCAGCATGAAAATAATGTTTAAGGGCAAAATAAGCATGCAGGTTGTTTTGATTTATGTTAGAAGTATTTTTAGGTCAGAAGATAGATGAGGAAGAGGGCCAGAAGCAAAGTCATCCCATCCTTGTGAAAAGAAACATCCCCATGGCAAAAGTGTGTGGACCCCAGATGTAACAGGAAGGCAGCTGGTCCTGGGTGGGGAAGATGAGAGTGGGCGCAATAAATCTCTCCAGTGCACGCATGAATTCTGAGCTATCAGTGCTGGAGGGAGCTGTCTTCTGAAAAAAGATGGGTCCTTTGCTGTGCTCATCCCATCCAACACTGTCTTAGGCTTAATTTGCACACCACAAGCTGCAGTAGGCACAAAGTTCTGGTTTGTCAGTGTGTTCTTTGTCAGCAGCACACGAAGCCATGCAATTTTCAGTCTCCTTGCACCAAATTGCCAGAAATGAACAATCAGTGCTTGCTAATGGCTGAATTTTTGCATATGTATTTACAATGCAAGAAAATTCTCTGTTTTGTTTTGCTTATATTCCTACTTTGTTTATTGTTTAAAGTAGGCCATCATAAGATCTTTACACAACCATAATAGTAACTGATTTGTTTAAAAAATGAAAATAAGCAACTTTGGAAGTGTGATATCAGTGCCAGGTGTCTGTTTATCAGAACTGTAGGCAGGTACAGTGTTCCTATGGATTTCAGGGAGGTTGAAAAGTAAGCATTTCTGAAAAGTAACAGAACTAAACATTAACTGTTATCACAAATCATGGAGACCAACATCATCTCCAAATTACAGGCCCAATGCACTACTGAATTGTTACACACATTTACAAGTACAACTCTATTAATTTTGCATTTAATTTTTATGGTATCAAACTGGAAGCAGGTAAGGGTAAACCATTCAGTTTACTGGATGGGTGTAAATGAATCCTCATTTACATTATTTTTTCTAGATGGAAAACAATGGAAAGTCAATGTGCATCCCGTAATATAATTTTCCTAACATTCTCTGTTATTATGACTATGTACAGGAATTGGCTTTAAATAAGTAGGTGTCTAAATCAAGAAGACTGTCAAGAGAATGTGCATAAAGATAAAACCAATTATTTCATAAACATGTAGTGTCTATATCATCCCTTTTATCTACTCAGTTCTACCTTCAAACACTTAATAGTTTACGGAAAAAAAACCCCACCACAATCTGTTTCTATTTCTCTAGAGAATAAACATAATTCTGTCTTGCTTTAGACATCCTCCTCCTCTTCCTCCTCATCATCACTAATAATGTTTAGATGGAGAAAATTTCTGCTGATGATTAAGCCAAAACTAATAGACAATGCCTTACAGAGTTCAGTCAATTCTGAAATGCTTTTTGGTATCTTTTTTTGACCTCTCCTACGTGCAATAATAATACAATCTCACCTTACTTCTCTTTGATTGTTTCAATAACCTTTATTTGGTATGAAAGTCATTGAAGGTAAGTCTGGCAAAATGCTCCTTTGAAATGAAGTCATGCTTTGTAAAGAATATTAGTTTTGGGGCTGGAGTTGTTTCTGGTGATTCACTCTAGGTGGTGCTGATAATATAGAGTATTCACTGAAGCATTCTGCAGCTGTACGAGCTCTCAGACTGTCTGAAGGGCTGTTCCAAGTGATCTCTTCAGAATTCATGGATGGGGCATTTTGGATTACATTTGCAAATTTTTGTTTTATATTAAAGTTATACTGGTCTAGAATTTTCTTAGCAAATAATATAGATAGTCCTGGTGACAGAGTTCTCAAGTAACTTAAATTTTCATTTTCATTTTCATTTTCAGTTTCAGTTTCAGTTTCAGTTTTGTCTGAAAGTACTAAACATGTCCCAGTCAAAGAGAGAGGAATAGTTAAGGAAATTCATACCTTTAAAGTTTTCTTTCTTACTTTCTCTCTAGGTCTCTGAATTTACAACCTGTGCAGACTGGAATTTGGTAATCTTTTTCACATTTACACTAAAATGAATGTTTTGCCTTTTCCTTGATAAAATTTAGCGGAATGACATGGATGAAAAAGGAGGAATTTTTAGAAAGAATAGATTTCTCTAAATTTAGGAACTTTCAATACAAATCCTTCATTATGCTTCTAAATAAAGGAAGCTTGAAAAATCTTCAGCCTTTTACAGTAAGAGAAAACTGTCCATCTCTTTTTTCTGGCTACTGAATATCTTGCAATGGGCCTCCCAGTTACACACTGGCAACATTTTAGTGGGAAGAAGGCCCACTGAAATATTGACAAACCCATCCAGACTTTAGCGATTACTGGTGTGCAGAGAGACCTGCTCAGTGACAGATATTTTAGCTTTTGAGGCCTGTTGAGAGCCTTATCTCTGGCCCTGGGCCGCAGTCACGGGTTGGGATGTTTGTGGAGCCGCGGCAGCGTCCCCACGCGGGGCTGTGCTGTGCGAGCTGCGCAGGCCGGATTGTCACCCCGCACTGCCTGGTTGTGTGAGCCAAGTGCCAGATGCATTAGTCCTCCTGGGAGCTTTGCACAAGAACGTAACGTGGAGCCAGAAGAAGCTTCATCATTCAGCAATGAAAAGCCCTGAGAAACCTTAAGCTTGAACTTATTTCTACTTTGAGCTACGGTTTCGACTAGAGACCACAGGAGGTTCCTTCCAACAAAAATAGTTCTATTGTTTTGTTAGAGAAATCTCAACTACTTTTACCTTACCTTAGCTTTAATTTAAAAAGCTTGTCTATGAGTTACTAAGGCCTTAGTTTAGCTTCTTTTTTTTACCCTCGATATAAACAAAAAAATAAACCTTGGATTATTTTCTTTTTATTTGCTCTGCCTCTTCCTAATTATTTCCTCTTCTCTTTTCTGCATAGGATATAAATGTGAAAATCTAAGTGAAATCTAAGATTTTTGTGTCATTTCAGCCCCTCAACCTCTGATTTGTCATCTTCTCTCTAGGAAACCTTACCCAATAGCAGAAGGAAAAAAAGGAAATCTTGGCCCTTAGCTCTACATTAGTACAGTGATGATACAAATATTTGCAAAGCCATTTAATTCTGTAAGAAAGGTAAAAGGAACAACATGGTCATTCATTTTTAGTCCTTACAGAAGTGAAAAAAAAAAAGAAGGGTAGAAACAACATTACAGATGACAAAAGAAAATATTTTAAAAACAAGAGAGTTCTTACATTTTCAATCCTGTCAAACATTTTTTCCTCCAGTAAGCAGCAATTCTTTTCCCTTTTTGTGAAAATCTCAGTCCCACTATGACATAGGTGAGCTGTAGTGGTTTCAGTACACTCATTATCCTTTGTTCTGTAATTGCAGCTCATGCTGATTCAATGGAATGCAACATCGTGTAAGAAAAGATCACTGAGCACTAGGGGGGACTCACTGGCTGAGAATTGGTCCAGGTAAGATCCACTTAGTTCTGACAAGTTTGCCAGTACTTCAGCTGAAACACTGTCTGTGTTATCAGTGAACCTACACTAATTTTTGACAGTAGATGTATGGCTGAGCTGCTGTGTTCAGATTAAGAACTGATCATTCCCAAATGCTGAAACTTGATATATATATATTTTGTTGACCAGTGAAAAAAAAAGCAACATCCAGTGCAAAGCTATAAAAGCCCAAACCCTTCAGTGTCTCTTGAACCAACACTCTTATTCCAGTCTGTGCTTACAGGATGCCCAGGTTTGACAGAGCTGCGCTGAGCATGGCAATTTCCCGGCTTCTCGCATAAAACAGCAAATATATCAGGCTCTGACCTTTCTACAAAAACTTATCAAATGATCTCTCTGCTATGGTAAGTTTAATTTTTTTTTGTGGCTTATTGCTGATTCACACAAGAAAATGGAAAAAAAACCAGTCATGAATTAGTGCATTATAAAATGATTTGTGGTCTTTGAACTCCTGTGTTTCCCACTGGATTGTCCGAGACTGTCTCATGGTGATTCCTGTAAGAGGTGCACCTGGTATTTTTTGCAGGGGGACAAAAAAGAAAAAAGGAAAAAGGGTATCTTAGTCGGAAAATGGGTGATGTCTTCCATCTCTGATGAAAGGATTAAGGTTCTAGTACAAGGTGAACAGTCAACATGGTACGTTAAAAAAAATAAAAAGAGCTTAAAACAATGGGGAAATACTTTGTCAACATCCGACTCTGAACAATTCCAATTCCCAGTAGAGTCATATATTAAGACTCATCGAGTCCCATTGTGCCTTGATAGCCAGAAATTAATGAAGAGTAAAAGCAAATACCATTCTGATTTGACTTGTAGAACCCTTTAAATAACAAACATCTTAACCTTTACTCTTAGTGTCAAACAAACATGCAACACAAATTATGGAAAAAAATAAGGACATTTTTCCCAGAAGATTAGCATTCCTTCTCTTTTATTCAGCAGATTTTTTCCAGCTAAGAAAACCTGTGATTGCAGTCCCCTCATCAGAATGCATGCAGCTCTGTACTTACACAGCTGTGTAGTGGCTGGATAAAATCTGATTTCCGAACACTTACAAGGATGTAAGTGTGTAGTATCAGAGCTTGGAGTGATTTCCAGGATGTCAGCTAAATTGAACTATTCTGTGAGGAGTGTGTCCACAAAATTTCCATAAGAGGTGTTGCCATATTGTAACAATACTGATAGAAATGACTGTAGGAGAGCTTTTGCTGATGAGCTAATGCACTTCTTCTGTAGAGATCTGTTTTATTCTGCATAGATTCTTATACTACATACTTATGGAAGCTGGCTGATATCTGCTGTGTGATATTTATTCTTTCATTCACACTACAGGATGTAGTAACTAAATAAAATCCTTATTTTGATAGGTTTTTTAGAGAGGATTTTTTAAAACAAATTTTAAAAGTTTTTACATTTTTAAGGTTACATTTCATTGTAACCTTAGGTTAAACCTAAAATTTAAAAGGCTAGAGCATGGCACCTAAATGTGGTGAGGACGAAGGGAGAGATTTCCTAGGAATCTATAATATTGAAATAATTCTGGGAAAACTCTTCTCTCTTGCTCAGTGTAACTTCTGAAAGAAAAGTTATTTCTCCAGAGAAGCAAAGTTGTCTCTTATTATCTTTGTGGTTTGTAACCCTTTTAGTCTCTGATTTAGTCATTGTCTTCTGTGGTCAGATCTCCCTAACTATCAAAGGTCTTCAACTAAATACCTAAAGTGCTTTCTGTCGTGATGGTATCCTGCAATAGTGAGATGGTGACATATTATCCCAACTCATGCAGCATACACTTGTAATAGTAGGAATTTTAACTCTTTGGGAATTTTAAGGATTAATGATTTTTTAATATACTTCCATTCTATTTATGAAGCAGAGTTTTAATTAATGCAATTCTAGCTAACACTTCCCCTAGAAAAATATGCATTGTCCTTGGAAGAATTCAAGGCAAAAGGGAAATTATCTCATTCTTCTCAGCTCCCACTCCCCTTAGAGAAATGTTAAAAAGTTGAACATTTCTTCCTGAGCTAGGCTGGCCTCCACCCCAAAATGTTCCATTCTTACATAGGGAAGGAAAAACAAAAACAAAATATTTTAACTACTCTCCTGAATGGATTGAGCCCAGAGCAGGCTCCCTGGGTATTTGGGAAGGGAGATCCTAAGCACATATGTTAAGAACTCCATCCACATTTAATAAATTGATGGGAAAAATGTGAACCTCTGAAACCTCAAGTCCCATAAGAATTGAGGTCAGGACATACGTGCAAAGGAAAGGGAAGAGTATACAAGACTAACCAGACATTTTGTGCATGCCAGTAGTGTCTAAGTGTTGTTCCTTAAGAAATCACAGACAGGAGTGTGTCTCCATCTTCAATAAAGGGTAAAAAGAATTGGGTAATTATAGAATGAAATGTTGAGACAGGGAACAATACCGTACCTTCAGACAGCATATTAGTCTATGCCTTCAGGGATGATGTTTTTTGCTTCTCCAAGTCAGACTTTCTTTTCCAGAATTAAATATCCCTCCAGTTTTATTCTCAAAGTTACAAATTTAAGTGGGCTTACATTCTAGTCTTTTGAGATCGTTTTCTTGGCAGCTACAGATGTTTTGTGAAAATGTCTTCTTAATTTCTTCTCTTTCTAGCATCTTTCATGTGTCAAATTTAGCTTTTATCTGAGTCTTCCTCTAACTGAAGTGCAGAGCAGAATCTGCCAGTTCTTTGTACAATGTCTATCTTCATATTTGCTTGTTTGAGTAATTTTCTCTTTAGAGATTCTGCAAGATAGGGCTGCAGGTGTTTAAGACACACTGTAGCTAGAGTTACCCCATGTTGTAGTGCCCAATGTCCCAAACGTTTTGTTTGTTCTGGCAATTGATGTTGTGTTTTTGTATTTATTACTAAATCTGTTGTGGTAGCACTTTTATGGGATACAGGGTGACATTTTCTTCAGGAGTCACTGCAATGCCTCTCTTATTTTAACGTGCTGTGCAGCTGGCAAGCTGTGTTACTGATATTTCACACAAGTCTGTCAGGCTATTTATCTGCATGCCCTCTGCTGCTCCAGAGCCACCCTGATGAAAAGTCACCTCTGGGTTGAGTTGTTGGCTGGATGCCAGGCATTGCCCTGTGCAATTCCAGCTCACATACCTGTCATGGTCCTTCCGGTTAAGCAGTCATGCCTCGTGCTTCTGTGTGGTGCTCTGCTTGGGTCTTATATTTCATTTGTACCTGCTCAGTTTTTAAATCTCCCTGAAGCACAGACACAGCAGGCTGGACTCCTGTGTTTGTGATCAAACTTCTCATAAGTATGTGTTCAATCCCACACTCCGTGCAGATTTCCACTTGCAGTTAAACCATCCCTCACAGACATGGTTCCACAATGCATGTTGCTTTACCACATGACCTGCTCTCATGGATTATCTTGTGGCATGTGACAGGAAGAAACACATCTTCTTAGTCAGTTATCCGTTGAATTTATAGGCAACAGCTATATTAATAAACCCAAGAATGCCTGGCAATTTTCCAGGAACTGGATTCTCCGTGCTTGTACGGCTTAGGACAGTCCCCATAAAGAATTTGGTGTGTTTATGACATTCCCATAACAATTCATACACTTGGCCAGACAAAACTGGCACAACTAAAGGCAGATTCCTTACAACCTGTTTGGTTTGAAGACTGTGACAGTTTATTAATAGACTTGAGCTGGACTGTAATAATAGTTCTCAGTTCCTATAGGTGTGAGTCACATGTTCTGGAGCTTACATGACACTTCTGTTCAGATGGCTGCAGCACCCTACTTATTTTACAGTACCATCTATCCCGATCCATATGTGTGGAAGGCAATACCTGTGTGACTCAGGAACACAAAACCTACTCAGCAAAATGGTCCTTCAGTGTTCTGTGGGCATCTGGCAGCTCCCTTCCACTCCTGATGAAACCCTATCAAGCAAAAAGCAGAGCAGCCTATTTTCCTATTTTTTCCCCACCAATTTATTATTCTTCTCTGGCTTGTGGAGAATTCTCAAGGTCAACACCTGGAAAGTCCAGTGTTCAGAAGAGAACAGGCAATGATCTGCTCCCTGGTAATCTGTTGAAATTATTGACCTGCCTGTAGTCTTTATCCAGAATTTTTTGCTCAAGGTACTGATCAGCAACCTGCTCAGTGTCCTCCCTGTATCACCCTCTTGGGCAGAATGCTCCTACACAGTAAGGGTAAATTGTGAAATTGTCTTGCCAAAGAAGGGCAATGGATCTGGGGAAGGGTCTGGGGCAAAAGTCTACTGAGGAGCAGCTGATGGAGCTGGGGGTGACTATTCTGGGGAAAAGGAGGCTCGGGGGGGACCTTATCACTCTCTACAACTGCCTGAAAGGAGATCGTAAATGGGTGGAGGTCAGTCTCTTCTCCCAGGTTAAAAGTGTCAGAACAAGAGAAAATGGCCTCAAGCTGCACTGTGGGAGGTTTATATGTGTGTGTCATATAAAATGTAAATCACCTCAACCCAGAAAAGGTGTATATAAATTTGAATTCTATATATTCACTTCATTCACTTCAATAATGAAAAATGTGTTATAAGAATTTACAAATACATGATTTTGAACAAAAATATTGTACATGCAGTATCCTGTCAAACAAATCTCAGAATTCTCTACCACATGTGTACTTATTAACAAACAATAATAAACCAATTATCTTTTTGGTTCTTGATGAACATTAAATAGAATTCACACCCCTTACATGGCAAATACACACATATATGAGATTGACATAAATTATTCAACGATAGAATGTAAATTCTCTCTCTCTCTCCCTCTTTAATTCATCTCTTCATTTCTCCCTTCCCTTTCACCCTACCCCTTTATCCAAAGCATACTATTGTGTGCTTATACAGTAGGCCAGGGACTAACATACCAATTTCCATGCCAAGTGTGTAACTTATTGATAAAACTGAGAGGTTTTGCAGTTTTTGTATATATGTAATAATTTATTGTTCAATTTTATGTTATGTATACTGTTTATTTATAATTAAAATAATGAATGGTTAATAAAACTTTAATCTGTTACTGGTGTTATAATCTTGTATGTTTTGACATGAGTTGCAGCTGTCTGCAGATGCCTACAGTGTACAAACCTACATCTGGACAAGTCACCTTCAGTCATTTTTAGTAGCAATAAAAATAATAGACACTTCCACAGTTCCGTTTTCTCTCACACTTGAAGTATGCAGTACAGATGACTCATCTTTTCCCATCAAAAACATTTAGCAAGAATACTAAAATCTTTTTGTCCCACTTATATTGTCACAAAAGTTCTTCTGAGCCTGTTTCTCACCAGAAGAAAATCCTTTGCCTCAGAACCCTCCTGGTTTTTTTTTCACTGTTCTAAATTCAGCAGTTCTCCAGGGAGACTTTTAATAGTATCCTTCTCCCATGCAAGTAGATGGTGCAGAAGCTATGGATGAACTGATTTTCTCAAAGTTGTTGGACAACTGACAATGTCAGAGATGTCCAGAAGGACTCCAAGAGACAAAGATCAGCTTTCCATTTTAGGGAAACACTGTGTAAAGGTCTTGACGTTAGGAGCTTTTCCAGACCTCAGTGCATGAACACGTCTGTTACTGGCAGTTGCCTGCAGAGGTTACTGGAGGCTACCTGCAGAGGTTGGTGGCAGCCACGCCAGAGACATCCTGATAAACTCCAAGACTTGCTGGTAAAAAGGTCCATGTGAAACTCATGAGTACTCCAAAAAAAGTTTGTAAAATTGACAGAAAGTTGGACAATGGCCAAAGCCAGTGATAATTTCCAACATGCCACAATAGAAATGAAAAGATGTAGTAATTTTATTGATAAAATCACGTATTTTGTTAAAATAGTCCAGTGCTTGATCTATGAACACAAATTGAAATGGTGATCAAGGGCAATGGGTGACAGGGAATATGCCTGTATTGACAGCCATGTTTATCTTTGTGTTGACAATCTTTGTGTGTAGGGTGGTTGGGTTCTTTCCCTATTCTTCATGCAAGATAACACATTTAATTTCCCTTTACCAGATTAATTGTATAGTTTAACGATTCATCTAGATGTCACTTTTACAAGGACGGTGTTATGTCACAGGTTATATCTAATTGGTAACTAGGAATGAAGTCCATCTCTGGGATAAATTCTACCTGCTTCATTATCTTCCAGTCTGAATAGTAAAACATTTGTTCAGAACTCACATCTTTCAGAATGAAAAAAAAAGAGTCAAAAAACCCAAACAAACAACAAAAAAAACCAAACAAAACAACAACAAAAACACCACCACCACCACCAACAAACCAAAAAACCAACCAACCAAACAAAAAACCCAAACCAACACAGCCCCAAAAAGCCAATCCAACAGAAATAAAACCGAACTGTTTTTTCTAGCAGAAAAAGAAATATGAATGAACTGCACAGGCAAACAAAATTGGTTACCATGTATCTGACTACACTGAATTATGATCCACTGTAGGAAAAGCTCTGATTTACTGCAGGGCGAGTTCTGAATTGCTTTCAGTCTGTGTGGGTGTACATGCAAATCACATGGGGAAAAAAAAAGAGAAAAAGCTTTAGGAGGAGGAAAATATGGAAAGTCTCATTTCTCCATATATACTAAGGGCAAGAAGAAAGTGGATATACAGAAATCATCAGAATATGATACCTGTCTTAGAGTTACAGATCTGTCATATCAGGCATACCTGAAAGGAGTTGTAGCTGATAATATCCAAGTCAACATCATCAAGGAGCGTGCTTCCCAGAAATAACATTATGTGACTGAAAGACAGGTGGAGTTTCAAAATACAAGGGAAGGTGCTCAGTTTCATCACATTCTTAGTGATACCTCTTAGAAACAAGTGCAGAAACTCTTAATGGAGGCAAAACTCTTTTTTCTCTTTGTTACACTTTTTCTGATTGAAAATGTCAGGTGCACTCTAGACAAAAATATTGTGTACATTCACGTTACCACTTTGTAAATAAACACCAGCCAAATGTAACGGGCAACTGACTTCTGCTATGATCTAATTATTGCAAGAAATACATAGAATTTTTTAAAGTATTTATCTAGTATAATATATGCAATCTGAATGTATAACCATAAACGTTTTTTATTTGTAATAGTTTTAGCTTAGATGTGTTTTTTCACTATTAAGTGATAAAGAATATGCTAGGGGATTGTAGCATTTAAGTAAGAAATCGAAGACAAGTTGCATTACGCATTAGAAAAAAATGAGCTTATACAAATAATGTTCACAGTGAAAATAATAAAAAAAAAACCCACAGATTTTTTTAAGTTTGGAAAATAAGCTAACAAGGATATTAAGTTTGAAAGTGCTCATAATAGTCTAAAAATACCAAACATGCACTTTCAAGAGAATGAAAATCAAATGCTCAGGTCAGGAAAAAAAAAAAGTCATAATTTAAGACAGGGAAGGTTTCTATTAGATCTCATGAAAACTTTCTAACTGTAGTGATAATTTAGCACTGTATATATGAAGGTTATGGAAATCATAAATATAATAGTCCCATATCATACAATGCTATGGCAAACTAAATCCAGCATATTTAATGCAGAGAGACAGAATGCAATTTTTGGAGCTTTTGAAGTCCTTTGTATTATTGCATTTCATTTCGCTTGTCATTCAAGTGAATCCTAGTGTGCTTTTACAAAATTTAGCTAGCTCAGTGACTTCCTCCTTGAACAGTTCTTTTGGCTATCTACAAAGATCCTCATGATTGTTTCTCTTTGCTTCCTGAATGATACACTGAACTATTGTACCATATGCCTTAATATATGCCAGATTAGAACATATACCTCTTTACTTAAAGAAAATTACAAGGATTTGAGAAATGTTTTTTAGGCTGAGGATTTTTTTCTGGAGCCTCCAAATACGTGGTCATTCATTGCCTTTGACAGGATTCCAGGACTCAAAGGGGAGTCCAGAGTAAACAAAACAGTATTTAAAAAAAAAACAAACCTCCCCACAAAAAAACCCAAAAAAACCCCCAACAAACAACAACAACAAAAAAATACAACAAACAAACACAAAAAACATCCAGCTGTGCATGACATTAGTGCACATTAACTGAGGAGTTCCTAGTTACCTCAGTACGCAGTTGCTGATTTCTCCCAGGTTCAAAATGCCCATTCAAAACGACCCAGACCATCTGGATTAGCCCCCCCAGTGCATCAGAGCTGACCTGGACCTGTGAGGTGAGTCACAGTGCGCAAGTTGGGCAGCAAGGTTCCTGGTGATTACAAGTCAGAGGTAGGAATCTGTCACCTCCAGGAGAGCACCTGAACTCTCCAAAGCAGTGTTGAGTGTTAAATTTAGTTTAGACTTTTCTACCAACAACAAAAAATGATAAGAAGGAGATAATAAAGTAAGATGGCTCTGTAGGCTGGTGGTTCAGTTCTCTGTAGTGGATAGGCACTGAAGAATGTATGTGTTTTTTCTTTATACCTAGTACTTGACTACTGGTAAAACCAGAATAGGGATGTTCTCCCCTCATTTTGGACAGTTAAACTCACCTTTTAAAGTCTGATTGAGGATGAGAGTTAGGTGGAAATATCCATGGCTGCTCTGATCGTGATTACTTGAAGGACCTTATGGCATAAAATATAAATCTGAACCTGACCACATTCAGGGGTACATCATGTTGGACAGTGAATATTAGGATTCTTTTAATTCATCCCAAGATTCCTAATTCTTCTTCAGGTTTCTCACTGGCACCAAAGTAGGTGATCTGAAAATTATCTTGTGTGTTTTTCACAATAGGAGTATATAAATTTGTGTAAACCTTATTACCTTAGGAGATATGAATGGATCTTTACTTCAGAAATTCCTAGAATATTTTGGTTTTTTAAGGATGTATTCAATACTCAAAAACAGATATTAAGATAAGGAAATTGTTTAACTACTTTAAGCTACTTTAACTACTCCCTGTTTCCTTCTTTTGTTGAGCATTTAATAAAAACTAGAGCATTGCCTAGGTGGTGATAGAAAACACAGGTCTTGGGCTGAAACCTCCTCATATTTAGAGAGATGTGCTCATTTCATTGTTCCTGATCTTCCTTCCCCTCCATCTCTTATTTTTTCACTAATTGATAATTACAAAGACCCTGCAGAGAGAGTTTTACAAGAGTGCAGCTGTTCAAACAAGATTTCAGGGAAGTCCTATGTCTTCTTTTATCCAGTCAGAAAATATATTCATAATTCAGCACTAGATTTTCCAGTTATGGACTGGCTTGTGCTGCATTTCTGCTCAGCTCTACACAAGAAAAGGCCTGATGCCCACTTGGTGCATTTAAGTGCAGTGGTAATGCCAGGCATAAAAACATGGTTAGTGATGTATGTCAGGGTCCCTAATAACTCAGGGAATGTAGGAGCTGGTTCCTTACAATAATGGCAACTAAATGACCAGCAAGAAATTTATAAGCAAAAATGCATGCCTTTCTTCCAAAAAAGCTTTCAGCAATTCCACTGGCAGTGTTTATAAAGTATATTGCTGTACATCTTTTCTATCCAGCTCACTTGCTGCTCTCATGAACCAGAACGTTTGCTGTATTGTTTCTTCGAGTGCTTACATGCAGTAGAAATGCACTTACCACTTTGTTCTAATTTTGTATGCATTGCTTCCTTTTCTACATATTTTCCTTAACTTCTGTCCCTTAATTTCATGGCATTACACCAGGAAGTGGAAGAATCCAAAGATAAAACAGGACTGGACAGGGGGCTTTCTGAAGCCCTGTACTGATACTGGATCTGAAATGAGGGAACCTTATAACCAACCAGATAACATGAGGCTCAAGAGCAGCGTAAAAAGGAAATAAGATAATGAGTCAGTCCACACTCTGCAGGCTGTGAGTCCCTTTGCAGCCCCACTTATATAAGTTTCTCTTAAGAACTAGGAGCACAAGGAAAGATAAGAGTTTTAGATTACAGTACCCATGAAAGGATATGGACAGGGAGTGTTGGCCACCTCCTGTTTATCTCAATTACTCAAACCACAGCACTCCCATCCCACTTCTGCCGGACCATTACTCATACACATTCAAATGACGTGAGCATTCAAGTAACCTGAGAAAATATGTGGTTAACAGAGAATCAAGCTCAGGCTGACCCTGTGGTTTTGATGCTTATCTGTGTTCAGATAGAGAAAATTCTAAAAATGTCAGTCAAATTACATGATATGCTGGCAGTCTGGAAAGCCTGCTTTCAATCACAGAAGAATTACTCCTCTGCCAGATTATGCTGTTGAGGAATTCAAGGAGTTTAGATTAAACTCATAATAGTTGAAAATTGAAAAAAAAAGAATACTGAGAAATGTGTTAACTTCTTTTTTTTGTACATCACTTCACAGGACCTCAGAATAACAATCAAGTCCAATATTTTGGTGTGGTTTTTTAGGCAGCCAAAATAGGAGAAGCCAGCTTTGCAGCATGTATTCCACTAGAGAGCTCCAATACAGCCGCAGCAGAATTTGGGATTCTATCATCATCATTCTGGTTATGGGTTCTCCACATCCTCCCTAGAAGTTTGTTCAGACGTATTCAGTGTGGGGCCCTCCCAGTCAGGGACAACAATGACGACAACAGTTATACATGACTAAATTCTTGTCACAATACACCATGCAGGTCCTTCTAAGGACTTTCAGGGTTTATGTTTGAATAATATGAAGTGAATATATGACCACACCTCAATCTACAGCCCACCAATATAGCTCTCATCCCCAAACTGATAAAGGTTTTCTCTCTCTCCCTTTCCCCTACAACCCCTTTTTGTTTCTCTAATTTGTCTCTTAGGGTGTTTTTCCTTAGATGTGAGATTAGAAGCAAAACCAAAAAAAGGTGTCTGTTAATGTTTTTTAAAGCTGAAATCAGAATTTTACTGGACTTTATAACATATGTGACTGAAGCTCTGATATTAAAATACTGTTAAAGTAAAGTCACACAAGTCATAAAAAGATAGAAAGGGATGGAAAAGCAGACTGGGAAGAAACTAGTGAAATTCCCAAGCCAAGTTTTTTCACATGTTTGGAAAAGTACTAAAACAGACACACAAAACTACATCTATAATAAATACTTTTATAAGTGCAGTTTTATGTTAGGGTGAGTTTTAGGAGTAGTCTCCCAAAGACGAGAAGCGTTATGTCCTCTAATGGAAACCTAAAATTAAATGAAAAGTCTGAAGCTACCCTTAGACAGGTAAGGGCAATGCAATCCTCTAGGGCAGATTTCAGAGAAAATAAGATTACACTATCCTCATCTCATGTTGTGCTACATCTTCCCTTTTGTATGTTCTATAAACCAATTCATAGGAAATGAAATGGAACTATAGGATTAATCTTTATTTATTCTGGAGTCACATTTTTCCTTCATGTTGTCTCTCAATGTCTTCCTAGACTCTAGCCTTACCTGGCACAGCAATTCCCTCCACTGAATATATGCAACAAAGATAGGGCAAGCCTTGGAAGTAATACTGAATTTTGCTACTCCAAGAAATAGACCTGGGAGGAGAGGTTGGATGGGGCTGAACAACACTCCCTACAAGGAGGGAAGAGGAAGGTGGTGGGAAAATGTATCAAGCTGGACTTGCTGCTACTGCTCACTCCCAGGAGACAGGGAAGTAAAGGATGGTGTCTGATGCCTGGTGCTGGAGGGAGCTCCTCTTCCCCCCCTCCCCAGCAATATGCACCAGCCCACTCACCAGAGAGAGACAAAACACCTTCGTAAGGCTCCAGTTATCATAAACCATGGCAGGGAAGAAGTACAGATGTTTGAGGGGTTTTTTTTCTGTCTGTTTTTCTAAGCAGCTGCTTACATTGCCCATGGGCAAATCAGCCACCAATAGGAACGAGTTAATATCCTGTACACCTGAAGTGTGATTTCTAACTCTGCCTGTTAGAGAGAAGAACAAGGCAATCTGGTTTCTCAAAACAACATTGACAGAAATGGCTGTGGGCAGCTTCTCAAGATATCATCAATTTATCTCAATATATTTCTGGCAAGGCAAGTCTCCATTTGAGAAGTTTCCTTTTGGGAAACTCATCAGGTATTTCTATAAAAACTGCAAATCATTGTGTTGCTCCATTTGGAACATTTTGTACTGTGGAAGCCCTGCCTAGAACTTTTTCCTGCTACACCTCCTTTTAGCAACTGGCCCCCAAAATGTCAAGACACCTTCTCCTTTCTTGGTTGTGCAAATTATCGTTTTTTCATCTTTTGCATTTTTCTCCATCATTTTTTTAAATTATCTTTTTACTCTTTTTATCTTATTGAACCTTCAGGTCCAATAATAGTTTGAGATTTGTTTATGTTATAGGAAAGGGTTGTAAGGATTAACAGAGATAAGACAAAGAATTTATTGGTGTTTTCCTTTGAGCACAGTCACATGCCTCTGACTGCAGAGGCTGGCACCCAGAAATGCTCAGAAGGCCCCTATTTCATAGACAAATGTATGTCCTGTGCTGATGGTTAATTGCTGTCACTGAAATAACACACCATTGCACATTTTTCAGTCAGAATGCACTTCCACCCCCTGGTTTTAAAACTTAAGTGGATTTTAGCAAGTCTGAGTAATGTAGTTATGGCCACTGTCATGGAACATGGCTAGTGTCCATAGCCATTCATTCATGGCTGGCATCCATCCACATTTTCAGAAATGATTAAAAATCTGTATAAATTTTGAATACACATTACATACTGACCGTGATTCTTGGAGGCTGTAAACAGAGTCAAGGACTTCCCACAGATGATTATCTGTTGCCTTAGTGGTGATTCTCTTTAACAGTGCTTCTAAAATGTTTTTGCCCGTTATGCACAACTGTTGGAGATTGCTCTCTAAAAAGGAACGTACTGGTGGAATTTCCTTTAATGAACTAAATAACATCTCTGGCTGTTCCTTCTTATTAGTATTTTCTAGTTGACATAGTGAATATTTTTATGTACTTCCTGAGATGCTTTGGAAAAATCATAATTTCAAATGCTACTCGTCTTAATTTTTCATACTACTGCTTCACCTGAGCAGTGGCTACATCTTCTGCTAGCAACATAACTCTATGGTTATGTCTTTAAGTATTTTTGAGAGAGGCTACATGGATTTTACTTAGAGAAACACAGTTGCCCTGATGTTTTTATTTTAAGGAACTGCTGTACTATGCTACTACAAACATCATAAAAATGACAAAAGAAATTCATGAACTGTGTTTAAATGATTTGTATGTATCATTTCTAGCAAGCTTTAATGTTCTAGTTGTATAGAAACTGGATTTAAACTAATACAGGCTAATACATAGTGTCAGCTCACTTCTGATTTATTTGCATAGGTTTGTACCATGAAAGCCAGTGAAGTAATTAGAAGTTCCTGGAAAACATAGATACTTTCTGTGAGACTTTAATTTCTTATCAATCTACTTTTTGAATGAAAAATGTATATTCGTAGTTGTCTTCAAAATAATTCTGTAACTTTGATGATACTGTAACTATTGACAGGCAGGCTTGTTATAATGTCTTCTTTTGAATAAATTGTTTAGGAACATTTTAATTTTCATGTTCCAGGTAAAAATTCCTGAATTTAGTCTTTTAATTCTCACTGGACTGAAGTTTTGAAACCTTCTTTAGCAGTAACAGATACTGGAGAGAGCAGGATTATACTTTTTTACCCCTTCAATTTACCAATTTGAATCAAATGACTTTTCGTTACCATGCCTGTGAATTTTTCTTCTACTGCTTTGTATGAGAAGTGTAGATGCTACGATTTGGTGAAAAAAGAAACAATACCCCAAAAAATCCACTTCAAAACACCAAACCCCCAAACCCATTTTCAGCTGTAAAGGGACTTCCCAGATTTGGTTTGCTGTTACCCATGGGGGACTTTTCAGTTTACAGAATCCTGCTTATTGGAGCTGCTTCTCTATAAATGTGACCAGATGCGTGTGATCATGCTTCCTTACACTCCCTCTGACTTGCAGCCACTCAGACCTTTGCTGTCCAGACTCCTCTGTCCAGCACAACCAGCAGCATCTAAGTTCTGATTGATTTTTTGTCATCTGCACAACATTCCCTACTAACGACTCAAACCAAATGGATCAAAAAGACGTTAAAAGATTTGGTTTTCTATTTAGAAGTGGAGGGGAATATGGAACTTTTCCAGGGGAACACAAAGCTTGGGGAAGGGGATATATTACTTTTATGGGTTATTTAGATGCTTTCTAAAGACTGAGACAGAGGCTGCTGCGGTTCTTATGCTTTGTCATTTCATTGTAATCTTTGAAAGCAGTGTTAAAAAAAAAAAAAAATTGAAAAGAATTCCTGTGACCTGTAATGAAAACAAAAAATCCAAGTCAGGAAAGCGAAGTCTGAAAAGATACAGAAAGAAAACATAGCAGTGTTTTTTTTTAAATAGACAAAATGAGAGCCTGGTCCAGAATGTTGAATTACTGCTACACCATATTATTCTACTCACTCCAGGGAGTTTATTCCAAATCTGCTCTGTATCAGTGTGGAATACGCTTCTGTGCCCTTAACTGTTAAGGAACAAGAATATCAGTGGGGTTGCTTCCATGCTGAAGCTGCAAGAGTAGCAGAGGGTATTTAATTGTCCTTAACATGCTCATATATATGTAATGAACACAGTCACGGAACACTTCGTGGTTTCTGTTTTCTCCCTCATACTCAGTAACTAAATGTAACAGTGAATTTGAGAAATTTATTACACTATAGGTGGATATAAGGGAGTTTAAGTTCTTTGTAGTTAATTCTTGCTATCCCATGGTCTCACAGACAGTGCTTCAGAGGAGCAGTTTTCCTGGTTTCCCTGCTTTTCCCACAGCTATGGCTCAGCAAACCCCAGGCACATTACTAGAGCACAGGTCCTTCCCCTGATTGCTCAGTGATTAGGAGCCACTTCCTGCTTACTTAACTCAAAAATGTGATTACTCTTCAAGACGCAGGAAGGTTCAAATTTAGACACAGTTGGAAACTGCACAGTTTTTTTCCCTCAGTAAAACAACAAGGACAAGCTGTTTATACAAATATTGACACGCTGTTCCCAGCAGCACTACACAAATGCAGCTGGTTGCTGGCAGTTCTGTGCCACTCCCAGGGGCACAGCTAGAGCCATAGAAAATCCTGTTTCTACCAAGCACTTCACAGACAGCCCGCTGCTTTAAAGGCCACAGCAGTCACCTATCATGTTTTCTTTAAAATAATAACCACAGTTCCATTTTATTGAGAATTTCAGTCACTGTTCCTTTAAAAAAACCCCCTTATTTTAGAATAAACACGTGTGCAATTGCTGGATTACACATTTCAAAACGTCTGACTCAGCAGTAAACTCATGTTACATCCCCCACAGCTCCCTGCAAACAGTGCTTACTACAGTGACCCACCACAGCCGTTGTAAAATTCATGGACAGATCTCTGGATCTGTGAAAAGCCTTTGCTAACGGCAGAAGGGAATTCATCATGCTTGGGCAACTGAAGAATTGAGTTCTTTAGCCTCACACATTTGATATTAAATAATTCACCTAAACTTTGATTTAGAGTATTTCAGGGTATGTAGCAGAATATAATCAGCTCTGCCCTCCTTAATGAAAAAGGGTCTTTCTGGCCATGTTCCACTATGGTAAACAAGATATCTAAAATCAAATCTTTGCATGCTCCAATTGTGTCACTTTGCCAAGAAAACAGCACACTGGATTAATAATTTAAAGGGTCTGTTAGGGCAGCTGATAATTTTCTGCTGTAGCAGAACACTGGGAAAATGCTGATGCTAAAAAATGAAAAGCTCTCCAGTTTGCTGTCAAGCAGGTGAACAGCTCCAGGCTGCTCATCTTGCTGGTGTCCTGCTCTCAGCCACACTTTTTCTGGCAGCACTTTGTGCTCATATTTGCCATAGGAAACTTTTCAGATGTTTACTATATAGATATTTAAATTATA
>WEKY01032027.1:2998-21577 GCA_013390045.1 Picathartes gymnocephalus | reverse complement strand
CTTGGATCTGACTTCAACTTGCCACCGTTTTATGCACTTTGCAATGTGACCCAAGAACACACTTTGTACATACAAATGTAAGACTCCAACAGTAGTGACAAGATCCTAGCCATTCATTCTCGCCATTTAAACCTAAGACAGTTTGACACGCCTAATGCTTGTGTGGAAAAAGTGAAGTCCAGGATGCACTAGATACAATGTCATCTGCTTATGAATTCTTCTGCCTGTTGCCAGCAAACAAATATTGAGCCATACCCTTCGTGATTGAGCAGTGCAGTTGTGCGTGATTACACAGTACTTGTTGCCCACATCTCTTCTGCATCTGCATAATCCTGTGTATTCCTTCAAAGCTATGGATGAGAAAAAAACATTTCTCATCTGGTATCATGCAACTCTCATTAAGAAGGTGGGGAGCGTTACCAATAATAATTAGGTTTAAATGACACTGTAATACAGAGCACTAACAACTCAGTCCTATCCTCTCTTTCAATTTTTCTTTTTGGTTTTGGTCTTTTTGTTTGTTTCGTTTTTTTCTGTTGTTGTTGGGGTTTTTTTGCAGTCTTCTAAAGTGCTTTGTTTTATATTCTTACTTATTTCACTTTAGGTTTTTTTTGTTGTTGTTTTTTTCCTCTTTTTTTTTTTTCCTATAAATTTTTTTTAGGTAAGAGTTTTAAGAGTTTTGGGGACTCTCATTTTTACTAAATCAAACTTTGCCTCCATTACACAGTTGTATTTCACCTGACAAATTATTGCTGAGCCAGTTGAATCCTGAATTCCAGCATGCTTGGGCTGAGCAATTTGAGCTGGGAGATTAATCATGGCACCATTAGCAGCAGTTTGGCCTTGTGAAAATGATCCTTTAGACAATAATCTACAATATATACAGGTATGGCTTTTTTTTTGTCTTGGTTTGTTTGGGGGTTTTTTGGTTGGTTTGTTGGTTTTTTGTTTGTTTGTTTGTTTGTTTGTTGGGTTTTTTTGGTTTTTGGGGTTTTTTTGTCCCCTGGGTGAGATACTTTGGATTCAAATCTCTTTCTAGATCTGATCCCTAGCACAGCAATGAAATGCTGCCCTTTATATCAGCTGTGATAAAAGCTACACTTTAGTCAACAGTGAGTGATGAAGCCATTAAACATGAAATTTTAAAATACGAGTTTCCTTCCATGAGATTTCTAGGAGCTCCTTATCGATTCTGTTTGACACTAAAGAAGCCCCACTAGTGTCTGGATTATGTTGCAAACTTAACTATGAGGAGGGGGTTAACTTGTCCACATAGCTGCCACATGTCATGTTTAGATATTTGGCATAAATATGTATTTAAAACAATTAGGCAACTCCTACACTTGTACCATTCTATTTCATCCCTCTGTTTGTACTGATTCAGGTTTGCTGTATTAGGGAACATATCCAGCTGGAAACTAATCAAGGAATAAAAAGGGGCTTGGTTGTAATGATCAAGAAGAAGGAACAGCTCAGGGGCTGAGATCAACAACCTGGTGTTTGACGAGGAATGCTTAAAATAACACAGCAAAAGAGGAAATGAATGCTCAAGTCTTTTTGTATGTGTGTGCTGAACTGCTTTTCTAGATCTGTTACAAAAGAGACAGCCCAAGGTCCTCCTCCCTGTGCAGAAGCCCTTTCCCTCCCAGGAGCTCATGGTTCAGTTCTGACTTGCAGCAGTCAGTAAGCTGTACATCTGCTGAAGGGACACTCTCAGCACGCAGGAATGCTCTCCAAGCTGACCATCTGATGTAAATTGGATCACCACTTATTTATTATATTAATTATTATAATTAAAAAATATGTGGTCATCACCATCTAAATGCTTGTAACACACAATTATGTAATGCTTATTACCACTTGCTGCTTAGACCAATCCTTTGTGCCGTGGCCTCTCTAAATCTATCAGCCCTCAGACTTCATAAATAGACGTAAACATTCTTATTTTATTCCCTTCAAAGAAAATGATTGTTTTTAAAAGTTCAAATTCTCCACTGAGCCTTCAGGACAATATATGATGATAATAATAATTAATCAAGCATGCCCTTTCTTAAGATCTCACAGAAGGTTACAGGAGCTTTAAAGAAATCAATACTTAGAACATCACTGTGACTGAGGGCAGATGTATAATTTTTTTTTTTCCTAATAAAAAATATCAAGTTTTTAGAATAAACCTCTTGTCTAAGATCCAGGAACAAATTTTGGCTGACTACAGATTTGGAGTTCAATCAGAATCAATGAACTTAACCATTTGTTGCTCATATCAATAGAAATTAATTTAGTTGGATGAGTTCAATAAACATAATGGGGCTTACTTCATAAATTAACCACAACTTTTCAGAAAACTAGATAAAGACGTGGAAAGATGCATTTAAATCTTTCTCTGTGGGCTACAGTCTTGCTCTCTGAGTACAGATAGCTGTAGAGCTGTGCAGTGCTCAAAGCTGTAGAATTATGCAAAGTCAAAAAAGATAATCCTATTTCGGGTTGTTCTTCCATCAAGTGAGTTTTGAGTGAGTCTGTAACAAAATACAGAGAACAAATTCCTCATGAGAAAATGCTGACTGCACCATGATCTAAAAATGTGAATTTAGGGCTTTAGAAAAGTTTGACCTTCCCTGCTGTCAGGAATGTACTGTAGAACAAGATTTCTGGTCTTGCTAACATTTACAGGACTTCTGAAGTGAGAAGACTTTTCTTTGGTTTAATTAGTTGTCATGCAAAAGTGCCAGAGGGGGTTTGCTCTTCTCTGGTTCTAGGAATGTGATATCCAAATATTAACCACCACTGTGGCCACTTGGGTGCTTTCTGCCATGGGCCATCTGACTGAAAGCCAACACTAGGTATACCTCAATCCCTAAAAGCAATTTTTGCTTGGTTTAAGTTTATATCCTTTCTGTGCTTAAGCCAGGACATCTACATTATCCACTCTGAGTGAAAGATTTCCTTGACTGTGTATGTGAGTAGATTTTTCATGTGACTCTTCACTTGTGGCTTTCCTGTCATGTCTCTTATTCATAATGCACAAGCTATTTTTGTGTCTTTTCTGATACTTCCTCTTTCAAATAGTTCTTTGTTCATTTACACTAGAGACTGTTTAATTGGAGCAGTTTTCCTTATATGTGCTTCTAAAGATTAACCTCAAATCTCCTGAGGGTCCCCATGATGTGGTTGGTACAGATTCTCTCCTGTGCCTCAAGTCTTTGTGATATTGTAAATCAAATTTGGAAAGGCTACTGTGGTGACTTAGGAGAAAGTCCATGTGTCCCGAAAAAAGGACTTGAATGCAGCCTAAGCCATGCTGTATGCTTGCTGTACTCAGTATTGGAACTATTATTTTTTAGCTTTGGAGCTTAAGTCCTTATTTGTTAACAGCACAGGTGAAACACTCATGTCAGCAGTGCACAGGATTTAAATGTTTTATCTGTTTAATCTCGCAGAAACCCTGGGATGATCCATAACCACTCAAAATATATTTTAAATCAGGCAGAGCAAAATAATTTGTATCGGCTACGATTTGAAGTATTTTGGGGGATCACAAATATAGTTTATGTATATGGGTAATAACAGATAACTAATTGTGAAACAGAAAAATTTACACAGTGACTATGTCAAGCCAGTGAAGTTTTCTGACCCTCCTCAAAATATGATTGTTTTGTTTATAAATACCAGTCAATTTTATGCAAAAGTACTAGTACTTTTATCTCTCAAAAGTCAAGACAAATTAGAGTCAGTGGCACTGTTGCTGGAGGTAGAAGACTTTCAGCCTCAGTGGCCAAATATTGGTCCTTGATTAATGCAACTTTCTATTTTAAAACTCTGTGGCAGAATGACAAAATTCATTAAACTTTATGAAATAAAGTCATTCCATACAAGAGGTCTTAAGGATGCCACCTCCTTGGAAATTGTGACATGGGTGATTACTGTGTTCTCCCAAGACTTCCAAGGCTTAACCATTACCTTAAAAAGTGCCAGGTTGCAGGTTGCCATTTGTGTCTTTAGCTGTAGGCATTGGTGCAGTTTATGAAACATGCAAAGGAAAAATCTCTGAAATGAAAACAAAACAAAAACCCCTCAACTAAACAGTGGGGATTTTCACCACTGTCCTCCAAAGAGCTGAATCAGGATTGCAGATTCTGCACCATTTGCCAAGATGATGCTTTGAAGCTGGTGAAGGTCCAGAACATGCAGCCTGGGCATTGTGGAATATTTGGTCCACACCCTGCAATTCTGGATTAGGGAGCATTGTGCTAATTAAAGAATATTTTGTGCAAGCATGGTGCAACCAACATTTGTGCAAACTAGGAATATTTAAAGGTTTTTTCTTAAGGAATAATTATAGTAAGTACTTATTCTTAATTAGTGGGATTACACTGCTCTTTTTTTCCTTTGTTTTTAACTATTATTATTATTATTATTATTATTATTATTATTATTATTATTATTATATGTTGTAAGAACNNNATTATATGTTGTAAGAACTGTATAGGTCATGCATGCTTTAAGAAATAAAAGAGGATCTTGTGTTCTAGCTCTGTGAATGAAAAGAGATGGTTTTGGTGTTGAAGTAAATGAAATGGAAGACTCTGAAAAAGAATATTATGATGAGGCCCTCACATATGCAAGAAGATCCTGGTGGCTTTTCCCCTCAGTGAAAGCAGAAGAGGACTCAATTTCCAAAGATCTGAATTGTTTCTCCAGGGTCCTGACTTTCTTCAAGAGCAAAGATAGAGATAAATTTAGCTAAGCTAGAGATACTTTATGTACTTTTAACCACTATTTAGACATTACACACATCCTAAAAAATGCCATTCACCTAATTCTAGAACCCTCTTGACACTGCAAAATGAAAAGGTATCACAACCAAGTGAGGAATATTGAGGCTGAGCAGCACTGATTCTCCTATATCCAGAGTGCTAGAGTTGTTGGAGTGGTTCAAAACCATCAAGGAACTGTGAAGTGCTACACATGGACAGTCAGTGCTCACACTCACTGCTACCCAGGCTACCCCTGCTTGTCTGAACAGACACAGGCTGCCAGTGAACATACTGAAAGCTGCTGAGATATAAGGTGGAGTCATGCTGGGTGAATTAGGTAGGAGAAAACCATCAACACTTTGACCCTTTCAGTGTCCCCTTAGCAGCATTATGGTAAAAGATCATCTGTCATTTAGAGGTAGGTGGGGAAATGTGAACTGATTCAAATGTTGAAATGGGGCTGGTCTGTCCAACAATCCCACTTAGGAGGAACAACTGCCCGTGGAGGAGCTCGTCTCCATAGCTGAGGGTTCATAGCTAAACATCCTGTGATGAACCAGGGATGTATCGAACATGCAGACCCTTGACTTGCTTTTCCTCTCTGGGTAAGTTATGCAGCTGTTCCCTTGTTTGTGCTTTGCTGTGAAGGATGCATAGTTCACACTAGGAACTGTGTGAGATGTTAAAATTATTTCAAAGCCTTGCAACACCTAGAGGAGTTATGAAGGTATAGAGTTAAGTAACTTGAAAGTGACAATTAAGAAATCGGTCAAAAATCTGGAACTTAATTGGATCTTCCACAGCATGGGGAAGCCTCTCCTAAAACTGAGCCAATTTTGTACCTTCTTATGTACCTCACACTGGCACTCCCTCCTTTAGTGCTTCTTTCCATCCTTGATCCTTCAGATGCTTATTTGACATTTCTGGGATTAGATTAAGAATCAGAGTATTGGGCAACAGGTAGCTCAAAGGCAAGAAGATGACAAGTGGGAGAAGATGTTCTAATGGGAAAAGTCCAGAGGATTTTTGCACAACCAGGGCCTGAAAGAGCTTCTGGTGATCCTGTCACCACACTGCATTTTTCATGTCCATGTACCCTTCATTTCAACGGTTGATATCACAGTCAGTTATCTTGGTCAGAAATCCTGAAATATTTTTTTTTTTGGAACTAAAACTAAGGGAAGCATGACTGTGGGAACTCAGTGACTTGCTGAGGTCAGTGTAAACAAGTAACAAAATATCATACCAGCAAGGAGACAAAGAGGATGAGGCAACTGGTACTACAATACAAAAGAGGATATGAAAATATTAGAAAAACATGCTGTTGAGCAGAAATGAGAATTACCTCGGGGAAACACAGGTTTCTTTTTAGAAAGAAATCTGAAAGCTCAGGGCTGATAGAAAAGACAATATGAATATTGATTAGTAAGAGAAAAAACAGTTCGGTACAGAAAGAGAACTATTAGTTACATAGAAGAGGGATCTACTTTAAATTAAAGATCTTTTTACTCTTAAAGGGTAAAACAATATTAGAAAATAGAACAATAGGTTGGAAAATAAATTCGTGGGAGTTGTTTATAAATCTTAATGGTTGTTGAAATGCTGCCAGAATATTTTCTGAATACTTCACTCATTTTTTAGTATCTTTCTCTTCCCCTTTAAGTCTAAATAGGAAATAAAATGTAAAATTCATCACAAAAGCACTCTCAGAGCTTTAAGATTCTTGACTAATTATAATTGTGTGTTCCTTTGAAAGAAAACAACCTGTAAATGTGAAAATATTTACTCCACTATTAAGATACTCGTGCTGCTGGTTTTGTAATTCAAATTCAAATATTCAAACAAGGAGGATACTCAACTTTCATTCAACTGTGTTCATGAAGAAACACTTTGGGACTCCTTTAATTAATCCACTCAGTTTGAATATATCTGTCACAGCCTCTAGGGGTAGAGATTTCTTATTCACTACATACATGAAAAGAAATACACCTACAGAACAAATCAACATCGGAGTGCCAAACAGCTAGCAGCAATAAGAACATCTGCATACAAGACCTATCCTGCCAAATATTTGTATCTTACAATTTTGACTAGTCAAACTACTCTTCACATGCCACAAAGTGAAATTAATTGAAATATCAAAAGAAACAAAAAATATACCTGCAGAAGAAACAATTTGTCTGCAGTGGAAAAAGTGAGCAAAAGGGACAAAGAAAGCATTTCTAAAGGTTATCTTGCTATCAACTGTCTCCTGTCTACCCCGAGAACTGCAGCTCTGTTCTCCAGAACCTTACCATTTCACTCTAAATAGCTGGAAGAGGAACATAAGTGAGGAAGAGAAAGCTCATATTGTTCAGTTTAATTTCAGGGGCCAGAATCAGACTCCTTGGTATTACATGAAATGACTAATTTTTGTAAGGATGTAAAAATTAAAGAATGACATCAAGCAAAAAAAACCTGATTACTTCTACATGAGGTCTGTTGCCCATCTTTATTATAGTTCTTTGTTCATTTAAGGATTTTCCTTTTTGTGCTTCCCAACTTTAGTTTCTTCAACAGTATTTGGTGGATAGTTGATTTAAACAACTTTTTCAAATCGAAGTAACTGACACGCAGGTTTCCCATGTCCACTGTTGCTTGCTTTTTCAAAGAAAATTCTGAGGCATGATTTTCTTCATAAAAGGGAGGCATTTATTAATTCTTCCATGGTACTTACCTATTTCCTTGAGTTATGTCAGAACAGAGTTCATAACACCTCCCAGCTTCAAATTAACAAAGACATTTTCTGTGTACTAAGACTGATTTCAGACTATGGGGTTAATGCTTGCATGTGGATATTCAAAAACATGGTCATACTTCTAAAAAATTCAAACTATTAAACAGTTGAAATACAGTTTTTCTCAACTTCAGCTACTTAAATTTTAGGTGAGAATTTAAGAAGAAACATAAGTAGTCTGAGAAGCAGTTCTTCGTATTCTGACATAGAACCAAATTATAAACAAAATGTTGATGTTTCCAGGCTCCAGAACAGGCTGTAGAAATGGGATTTATTTATTGGGGAATGGAATGAACTTAAGCACAGGTGATGGGTTATTGCACTCTCAGCAAAAGTACTTTTATTTTGTGCAGGAGTTTGGTGGTTAGGAAAGTTGAGTTAGGGGCTGGAGGTCGGGGTTCAGATTCTCTCCCAGCCTGTCTCATTTCACTCCTTTGCTGTCCAAAGCACCACACAGTGGAACAGCCAAGAGGCAGGCAGGACTTAACCATCACACATCCAACTCAAAATATATTGAAGACAAGAAGAATCCAAGGTTTTGGAATAACTGCGAAGGACTTCACCTTGGCAGAAGAAGATGTGGTTCCTAACAGATGACTAACTATTCTTACCATCTTATCAAACCTTTTCCACTTTCACATTTGTGTGAGTTTGCTTCCCTCTTAATTTTTTTGTGGAACTCTTCCCTCTCAGATTTCTGCTCATAGCAGCCATCTTCTTTCACTGAAAAACCAATAGGCTTATGTGTAAAACTTGAGGATTCTTTTATTTTTTTTTTTAATTAAGGTTTTGTAAAGATCCCTGCTTTTGTGCCTTTATTACTCTAATAGTGTTGAAGTACAGTAGTTTCCTGATGCAGCAGTTTTTATTGGTTCATTGTATTTTGGTTTGTTCCATGTACCCTTGTTCAGACCCTGTATGCTCTCCCTGTCAATTATCTGTCCCCTCCCCTGGTTGAGCGAGAGGATCCCTCTCTCTCCCCTGTCATTCTCCTTTCACCCCTGCCCCAAGTTCTAGAAGGGTCTCTGTCATTTGGCCATGCATTGGCCCTCACAGGTGTAACCCCCCTCCCCTGTTCTCCCGTTTGCTGTGTAACCTGTCCCTCACCCCTGGACCCCACCCTTGGGCTTTCCCAGTTGGTCATGTTTGTGCCTCCACCCCTGGGACCCTGGGGGTATGAAGCCCCCTGTTACCTGTGTTTCGGGGGTCACTCGGAGCAGAGCACAGGAGGTTCGGTTCTTGTATGTGAAACTCCCGGTGGCCTGACTCAGTCTCTCCCCATCAGCCAAATAAATCTTAGTTGGAATGCAGAGCTGCTGAGTCCTCCCTGCTTGGCTTCTCCTCGCGGTGGTCACCTGCTCTTCAAGCTGCTATCGGCTCTGCTCGCTGTGACTGCGAGAGGGTTCTGGGGATCAGAGAAGGTCCCCAGAGAGATTGCCTTCGACCGGCGCAGTCACAGCACCCCGGGCAGCAGAGCTATTAGCGGAAGTTTCCCATTGAATTTGTTGTATCTTGCTTTGTAGCTGGGCCTCTGCTCTGCACATTTTTCTTTTTTTTTCCTCCTTTCCACCTGCAGCCAGCAGCACTTAACTATTGTTGAAATATGTTCCGGATTGTCAGTGTAGTTCATGCAATTTCCTTGATTATTACTCATCTCTACCAGGGAACCTGGCAGATAGCACCAGCTAGAAGAACTCTGCTCAGTGATTCTAACTGCAACTCTAACATTATGATTTGCTTTCAGTTCTTGATAAAATTACTGTAATAATTTTATCTCACTTTTTAAAGTAGGACAATATTATCTCAATCCTCTACCTCAATAATTTGGACTGAATTCTAAGCAATGGATTAATCCTCTACTGTTTTGATTTATTTCTAAGGCAAGAGATATAATAAAAAATGTTTCAGAGCTTTTCTGTACTGCATTTTTTAACACTCCATGTAAAGCAGAATAAGCAAAAAGCTCTTTACAATGACATGGAATACTGTAGGGTGACATCTATGTGTCCTGCCTCTGATAAGGAATTTTTCATTTAATCATTTGTGATCATGTTTTTCCAGACTATGTTTCAATTCGGACAGACTTTGAACACTTTTTATTGTATCCTCTCTCAGATAAATTCCTGGCGCCAGAGAGGATTTCAGGACTTTGCCTTACAATTGATTTTTTTATGCAAATAAAGTGAGGATGTGTGCAAGTGTATTCGTTTGGTATGTTGACTAAATTGGAAAAATCCCAACCAGCTATTCACTGCACTGAGTGTTGGACCTACTATTGAAGATTGAAACTTCTATCCAGCTAAAAAATATGATCATTTCCTACACAGAAGGACACATTTGATTAAATAAAGAGTGCTTGGATTTTGTTTTGTATAATTTAGGATAGAAATTGCAACTTAAACACCCCAGATAAAAATTTTAATTTCAGCAATTGCCCAGAGTTCTTGCTGAACTAAAAAAGCCCCTCTGCTCCTCTTTACCAAACACATCTGAACACAGAGCAGACTCTTCAACCATAGGCCACATAACTGAGCTTTCAGCTTTTTCCAAACATTAATAAAGTACACAGAACAGCAAAACAATCTTATTAAGCCAGTTTTCATTCCCATCAGCTCAGCCTCACTTACTCCAGTGGTTTCTTCACAGCAGCTATCAGGAAATCAATCACTGAAAGCAGGTGTGCTGAAGTGGGAGGCAAGGAAGGTAGGTCAGGATCTGCAGTCATCAGTCAGAGCTGTCAGTACAGCCCAAGTTTCCTGTTTAAATGAAGGCTTGACTTGGGGTAAGAGGAGAAATGATTTATGTGATGTGGAAACCTTGGAGGAGAGTAAGATATTTAATATCATTGAGCAGTTCAGATAAGCCTTATTTTAATCAAGCAAACGCAATAGGAAGCCTGAAAAAAGTGATAAGTGTAGCATGTCATGAAAACATATACTCCTGGAAGCTCTTATGGTATGGTAAAATATCATAATCCTGTTCATTTCCGTATCCCTTAGCAAAAGAACAGGACTTACAATGAAAACATACATGAGTCTATTTATCACACATGAATGCAACCTCATCTTTTCAAGAGCCTGCAGTCCATTGTATTGTCATAAAAATTATGAACTGCCTTGTGGTAATACATCTATGAAGACTCTTGCTTAATTAAAGTATAATTAAATACTTCTTGAAAACAGTTTTATTGCTATTAGAAGGCTAATATACTACACTGAATGTGTTTGACTGCATTTATAGGTTTGTTTTTCCATCAAGCCTTCAGTTGCTGTTGAGTTAATCTTTTTAAATAGGCCAGTGTTAAAGCACCTATGTGGTACGAAGTAATTACTGATTTAGGCAGCATTGTAAGTGACCGAATTTTTAATTGCTAGATGGATGATGAGATACAAGAAATAGCAATGCATGAAACAAAGCAATTGAGAAATCCTCTCTTGGACTTGATCTCATCCTAACGAGCAGACAAGGTCAGGCCTGTCAGATTCATGATTAAGGATTGTCTTCCTTCTTTTGTTCACGTACTTTTCTGTGCAGAGAAACACCGTGACAACGGGGAATCACTACAGGACAGTATCCTTGTGAGCAATGGGAGTTTTTTTGCACTGAATTCACTTATTTTATTCAGATTCTTTAAGAAGAATAACTGGTTCCTTAGATGCTACTGATACAGCTGCATATTCCAGAACATTTCCTTACTTTTTCTATTAGATTATTGCCTGAAAATCAGTGCAGGGTTAGGAGAATCAAAAATGTTAATCCATCAAAACAATTCTGTTTATAGAACATTTATTGTAACAATTTCCTGCATTTGTGTGTTTAGAAACTGTAGGAAAATGAGTTCATTTTCAAGGACATTCAGAAGTGGTGTCCAAATGTATTCTGAGTTAAAAAAAGAGTTGAAACACAGAACCCCCACTGAGATGTAACAGATCATTAACAAAACCAAAGGAGGAAATCTGCCTCTCCAGGCACTTCTTGGAAGTCTGTAATAATGTACTTTAAGTAAAAATATATGCCTTATTTGAGAACTCCTGAGACAGCACTGACTCCTGTAATTTCCTTTTTATTTCTTTACAAAGAAGCTGAAAAGATTGGATTCCCTTCTGAATATAGTTCTTAAATTATTACTAATGTGCCAGAAGTAAAGAAAGAGAAAATATCTTTTACAAATATTATTTGCCCTCAAGAATTCTGTAATAGTGATGTATTCCAATATTTAAAGTACAGCCACTAGAATTCCCCCAAAACAATGATAAATTTTTGCAAAAATTGTAAATTTTCAACACACACAAGCCCACCACAGATCTCGGCAATAATAAATTAACCTTGCTAGAATTACGAGACTGGATTCCCTTCAGTTTTTTTCCTCCAATTTTTTGCTATAGGTCTACTAGTGAGAAAATCTTCCTCAGAAATGAAAGCTGAGGTGCTCTTACTGAAGCTTGACTCTATAATTAAGAGTCATACTATCCCAAATATTGTAAGCTCCACAGGGAGCTGATTTCATAAGTGTCAAAGCTACCTGAAGTATTCCTAATATTTTATTATTTCATGAGTTCACAACACTTTTTTTCCCCCCTCTTCCTATATTGGGATTATATGGCAAGGTTTTGGTAGCCAGGGTGGGTGAAGGCTGCAAGTTCTTCTCTGAGAAGCTGCCAGAAGTTGTCACCATGTCTGGCACAGCCACCTGCAGCTGGCTCCAAGAGGGACCTGTCACTGTCACCTGGCCAAAGCCAAGTCCATCAGTGACACTGGTATCATATTTAAGAAAGGGTAAAAAAAGTCTGTGCAACAGATGGGAGGGACAGTAGTGAGAATATGTGAGAGACTAAATCTGCAGACACCGAAGTCAGCGCAGAAGAAGGGTGAGGAGGCACACCTAGTGCTGGAGAAGAGATTTGCCTGCAGCTTGTGATGAATACCATGGTGAGGCAGGCTGTCCTTCCTCATGTTGGAGAAGTTCATGGAGGACTGTCTGCCTTGGGAGGGATCCCATGCTGGAGCAGGGGAAGACTGTAAGGAGTACTGCCCTTGGGGAGGAAAGAGTTGGAGAGACAGCATGTGATGAACTGACCACAACCCCCATTTCATCCCCCTGTGCACTGAGGAGGAGGAGGAGGTAGAAGAATTTGGAGTGAAGCAGAGTTCAGAAGGTGTAGGAAGTAGGTTTCAGATGTGTTTTTGTTTCTCATTATCCTACTCTGCTTACTTGATAATAAAGTAAATTAATTTCCCTAAGATGAGTCTATGTTGCCTGTAACAGTAATTGGTGAATGATCTTTCCCTATCCTTATCTCAAAGCATGAGCTTTTCAAGGTATTTTCTCCCCCTGTCCAGTTGAGGAGGGGAGAGACAGAGCAACTTGCTGGGCATCCAGTGTCCAGCCAGAGTCAACCTACAACACTGATCTAGTTTTTTTTCCTTAGTTATTTTTAGCATCTCTTTTGAATATTTACTTTTCTCCTACTTTCACTCCATAGCATATTCATGACTGAGAGTTGTTAGTCAGTTTGCTGTCAAATCCCTTGAGGCTGTTCAGATAGTAGTTCTTAAGTCTTGTTCTCCATTATTAACATCAGAGTTTCCTTTACCCTTTTACATACTCTTTGGATTTAAAAATCCCCTCCCAACTTTCCTACAATTAGGTATTGTTTATACATGTTTGGAAGAGAATGATTAAAAGTGAAAAGAGAAGCCAAGTATCTTTGGGCTACTGGCCTCTGAGTAGTCATTCTTGGCACCCATTTAAGTGTGATTTGTGCAATGTCAAGATCTGTCTCAGTCCCGATATGTTTCTTGCTCTTGTATTCTTACTTTCTGGCATGACTGCTATTCTTGCCACAATTACTGCCAGAGCCATTAGTGACCCAAAGTGCATGTGTGATTCCAAGTCCTCACAAAGTGCAAGAAGCATTCTTGTGACATTTTGTACAGTATCTTCCTAACTTAACAGCGATCAGTTGTTACAACTGCTCAGTAGGGCAGGAGGTCCTTGAGCACAAGATACATTTTCAGTCTTCATACTGGATTCTGCATTCTGATCTTGCTAATAATACAAGTATCTGTTGATTTTGAACACAAGTTTTCACTTAGGATCATTTCACTTATCTCATTAGACTGCATATCGCATAAAAGAAAAGTTCAGTTATCTGTTTAAGTTTGAAAATTTTGTAATAAAAGAATGTTTATTCAAGATAAATTAGCTTCTTACCACTGCTCAATTCACAGGGGAACACTGCCTCAAGGAAACAAGAGCAGTCCAGGCATTGATGCACCTTGTTAAAGGATCCTTCGTTTGAGAAGTGTAACAGCCAGGCTGAAGAAACTGATAGCTTGTATAAAAAAGATTAAGAGATAAGAGTTTTAAACAGTAAATTCATGTATTAAGGTATTAATAGTAATAGTATCCTCTGATATAGACCTGTGGCCTGATTTTTAAGAACTCCCAAAGAGGTGTTCCAAGGAAGCTGTGCTGAAGAACACTTGGGCTAAACTGGAAGCCAATACTTGTTCAAAAGACATAAGGCAGGTTCAGTATTACATTTTCATCAGAAGGTGTTTTACAGAGACAGCACTTTTGTTTGGAAAGTACAAGTGAGAGGCCAAGGAAATGAAAGATAATTGAAGTCTCCTGAGATGAAAAACAAATCTTAAGAATCTGCAGCAGGAGAGGAGCTAGGCACTGTGAATGTTCTGCTGGGAACAATCCAGTTGACTCTGGTGGACAAAATTCTGAATTGTGTGGCTAAAAACCAGATATAAAGTCTTCTTACTTATGTTTTAAGAGATAACAGAGAACTATCCACCCGCGCAATCTAGCTGTGAGGGTTTTGGGTTTTTGTTTGTTTTGGTTTTTTTAAGGCCTAAAGCAATTGCTACTTGGCGAGACTGAAATAATCGAAACCAATTTTATTTTTCACTGTGTAAACACCATATAAACAAACACAACACTCTTATTATTTAAGTAACCAGCAATTTTTTATTTTAAAAGTCTTTTAGCAAAGTTAATTTTTCTGTTTTGAAGAACATGGAAATTTCAATTGAAAGGTATCTGATTTTTCAAAGGACATATAGCAATCTTCTTAAATCAGCAATATAAATTTCAAGGCAGCCCATACAATTTGTGACTTCTGAGAGTAACAATTTTAGGGTTTATGTACATTAGCATATTGCAGTGTTTGGTTTTCAGAAATAAAGCAGAAACATGGTTTTCAGACATGCTGAGACCAAAAAACATGCATGGAAATAAACAGGCTTTATCTCTGAAAATTTAAATAAAAACATGGAAGTTCTGCTTTTCCACTGCCTTAGATTTATGTAACTTCATTACTTCAATAATGTAAATACTACTGGATTCCTGTGACCTGTCTCTTGGTCTGGCTTCTACATCTGAATGGCTCTGAATACGTCCAGACTCAGTCAGAGAAAGGGACAACAGCTGGCACTAATTCCAGGCATGTAGGCAGCAGGCCTAGGCAACAGGATGAGGTAAAAATCCTCCTCTGACATTTTGCTTTGCACCACAGGAGTTTCCAGTCTCACCACCTCGACTTGGCACCTGCTTTCCCCAGGCTCTGCAGGGACTCTCTGTGAACACTCAATTACCTGAGTAAATCTGGCAGGGATGGGCTGTCTTTAAATAAGGAAGTACAGCACTTTGTAGTTCCTAAGCTCAGACTAACTTTTAATTTTTGAATGTGTATAGAAAGGAGTAACAGTGTATAAATTTCTTTTTACATTTTAATTCCTTACTTAGGCTTTCTATTGACAAAAAGGCAGGTAGAACACTACTTCCAAGGGCTCTAATCTTGATAAACTCTATAAAAGTCTATTTTTCATGTCAGAGACTGACCCATGGCACTTTTCATGAACTATTTTGATTTCTCCCTTAGAAAAGTAATATTGCTGTCCCACAGTTTTACCTGAAGTATCAATTACTCATGTAATATACAGCTTAATGCTGTTGTAGTTTCTGATAAGGAATGTGAGATACCCAATATATCCCAAGTTTTCATTTTATTAGAGATATGTTATGACAGATATAGATATCAAATATTTGTTATTGTAATATTTCTTCATTAATATCATTCAGCATTGCATGGTCTGTCTAGGTTAGCATGATCCTTGCTAAACCTTAATAGTGAACTAATTTATATCTTAGTCACTAATTGATTTTGAGTCATAAATGTTTTATTCATGTGATGGCTCCATTATATGCCTCTAAAACCACTTGACACAAACCACTGATTGGAATTCCATCTGCACTCCATGCTGCACTCCATGAAGCTTAGGCTTCACGCATTGGAAGCAGAGAATGTTTGAAAAGTTTTAATTGTTAATCAATTGTGTATTAAATTAATTTTGACTAATTAAAATATGGTGGAATAAAGAACACAAAAATAAATGAGAATAAAAACTTAATGAATTAGGTAGAATATGACAATTTATGCTGTGATTATTTAATAACAGGTCACATGAGCTATTTGAACTGTGATGAAATTCACCCTGAGTAAAACCTGGGGACAATGCTCATAGGCTGTTTAATTCTAGTTATTGTATCAAGTCTCACTAACTACAGTCACTTTTTCAGGACTAAACTCTTTCCAGAGAAGTAAATCCCCAAATCAAATAAGTCTGAATCACAAAATGAGGATTAGAACAAGTCAGACAAAGTTTATATTATAATTTTGTTTCTTCTCCCTTCTAAGGCCTCGTGAGTTTGAGTAGGAGATATTTCTGAAATCATGAAATTCCTTCAAAAGCTTTGGAATCACTGGATATATGCCCAGTATAAAATGTAAATTAAACATGAATAATGGAAGTGGTATTTAGAGGAGGGATAGCTGTAAAAGTGGGAATCTGTTAATGGATGAATTTGATCATAAGACAGAGAAGCTTACATAGAAATGCAGTGGCCATATCAAAAAGATCAGTAGCACCCCAGAAAGCACCTCACTTTAAGTGGTACACCAAATGTGGCAACACGCCAAAGAAATAGGTCTGTATTCCTGCCACGTTCTTCAGGTGAGGAACCTGGATGGTATGAAAAGTACAGCTCTGCAAGGAATCACAACACAGTTTCAAAGGTGGGCACAAGTCCTCCCAGCCACGTGCATTTCAATGAGGCACGCATGGAATTGTTCAAGGAAAAGGTAGTATTTTGTAGGGTGCTTGCATGGTGGAAAATGGCAATAGCCAAGGTTGCAAAGGCAAAAAAAGCTCAGCTTGCCACTAAGTTTCAGGTAGATTATTTGAAATTGAAACAAGTCATCAGCATGTATGTTCATGTGTACATTAAAGCATGTATAAAGTATTTAGTTGGCCAAAAATGGAATATTATTGATCTCAGAGAGGAGGGCCTTCACATTTTACTAGGTCAAAGCAAAGTAAAGTATCCACAGGAAAATATGTACTCATGTTTACTATCCAAGAAAATATTTTCTCACAATCCTCACCAGTTCATGAGTCAACTTATGCCTGTTGTGCCAAGAGAAAAATTCTTCTCATTACATGCAGATGAAGAATTAAAATACCAGGATTTGCTGGGACTAAATGTCTTTTAGTAGGTTTTTCATAAGGCCAATGGATGGAAGCTGTCTGCCATGAAAGCTGTTGGGAAGCTGTGAAAAACCATCTCCACTGCAGCTGTTTCTGTCTCTTTTAAGGAGATGCATAAATGTTACTGGAATGTGGACACATTATTTAGGCACGTGTGCAAGAGAACCACAGGCATGTTAACCTACAGTCAGAGGCATTGTAGATATCCTGACAGATATCAGCTGATAGGTGTCCACGGTGTTTGTTTGACCAAGGTACCAGAAAGCTCCATTGGGCACACAGACTTCAGAAAATACAATGTTCAGTAAGACCTAGAATGTGTAACTGCTGTTAAAACAGTCTCACACGCAGAAGTACAGCAGAAAAAACGCTTCCCCCTTGCACGAATGTGTAATGCTGAAATGAGCACACAAGACTTTTAGAGATACTCTTCTGATATGGTCAAGATTTATCCTCTGAGAAGAGGTGGGGAGACAGCTTGGTAGCAAGACTTGGAGAAAGGAGGAGCAATCTGAGTTAGAATTGCAGAGCAAGAAAAGGAATTGTGAGAGATAGACTGGCAAAAACTAACCAGGAAACCACTAATAGAGCAGAGTGAAGCATGGAAGAAACGGTTGCCAGAAGCTGGAGGGACTAAGCATTTATGTGTCTGCAATCCTATGGCTGCTACTAGCCAGAAAGTCTTGGGAGTGTCCTGCTGAATCCTCTCCAATACCATTTTGAGAATCTGATAAGTGACTATTGTTACTTTTTGCCTAAAACAGAGAAGCCTGGCTATAATTATACAGAGGGTGTGTGCTTTGCCACAAACATGCCTGGAGCGTTTCATGTTGTGACGACATGTTTACAATTCCATAATCTTTATCCTATATAATTTTAAGGATTTTTTTTTTTTTAATGCTAAACACTAACGAGTGCTCTGACTTCTCAAATCATAAGAAAGAGATGAAGAATACATCCCATTTCCTTTCTAGCTGTTGTGGGTTGGAAGAAGGGCACAGCACTGATTTTGGTAGCCCAGTATGCCTGCTTTGCCACTGTATATTATGTACATGTCTGATACTGTATTCAGAAAACTCTGATGTGTTCCCAGCCTCATCTCAGGTCCTCTCCCAGTTCTAATGCAGGTAAGAGCAGGATAAAATTTTCTCTTTTCCCTTCCCTTCCCTTCCCTTCCTTTCCCTTCCCTTCGCTTCCCTTTTCCTTTTCCTTTTCCTTTTCCTTTTCCTTTTCCTTTTCCTTTTCCTTTTCCTTTTCCTTTTCCTTTTCCTTCCTTTTTCCTTTTCCTTTTCCTTTTCTTTCCCTTCCCTTTTCCTTTTCTGGCATGTCTGCTTCTTGTGTATGGCTGAAGCTGCTCAGTATTCATTTTCTTAGAAGTGGGAGGACTTCAAAAAGAGTGCTGAATGACAGCTGGGCAGAAAATAGATAATGGGTAGAAATACCATGGGCTTTACTCTTCTGAGGCTTTAGGAAGGAACACAAACA
>WEKY01032025.1:20786-84115 GCA_013390045.1 Picathartes gymnocephalus | reverse complement strand
GAGAATCCTATCAGCTGCAAAATCACCACATTTATAAAGTCAGTAACCCAAAGAGAGATTTAATCAAACAGGCCTCCATACATGAGAAAACGCAGGAATATCTGTACTAGTTCTCTTTAATAGCAAATTATTTTTAAGAACAAAAGCAAAACAAGAAAACAATTCTTAAAAAAACCCTCAGAATTGTTGCACATAAGCTTAATAAAATAACATTATATAAACTTTACAAAATAATGTATTTCTCAAGTAAAACTGAGTTAAGCCATCACACACAGCAGATCAAGATAGAAAACCTATTAGCAAGACAACCTGTATCATTCTTATTTAATTTCTACTTTAATATCAGAATTATTTGTTACGCATAAACTAGTTTCCCTAAATAAAACAACTAGATAAAAAATTCATGTTGTCAGTATTGCGAGGTGAATGATTAAAAGGTTATATTGCTATTTCCAAAATGTCTGATTTTCTTTTCTGAAGAAATTTATTCTGTCTTTCTTACAAGAGAACAGAGGAGTAAACATTTTCAAAGTTGAATAACGCTCATAGGGATTTCAAGTTTTTATGAAGGAAAATGATAACATTACATTTCCCTAGAATTTAGTTTAATACTTTAAATTATTCTTATTGATATCTGTAAGTCTTTTAAGCATGGAAAATTCCAAACTTTTGGAGAAAGGGAAGAAAAGGACAGAAACTGCTGGCAGACAGAAGCTATAAATAGAAATCAATAATAAAGGCACCTGTGTCATTTTACCTCACTATCACCCACAGTTATTTTATCCATTCTGGTTCGGGCTTTTTTATTGTTGTTGTTGGCTAGAGTTGGTTGGTTTTTACTTCTGCTTAACTACAAATGTCTTTTTAAATCCCAGAGAAATCAAATATATTTGAGCATAGGCTTAATTGCTGTCAAAAAAAAAAAGGAAGCATACATACCTTGCTTAAGACCTTGGCTAAATTAGGAGCGTATTTTGAACTGATCACAAATGCAATATTCCCTTCGATCTTTGTCAGACAGCTCAACAGAAGCTACAGGTTTCATAGACAATTCAGAGATGCCACAGGGCAAACTCTTCTAACCCTATTCATATGGTTTTTAACATGGTCTTTTATATTTACATTGCCAAAGCACAGAAATATGCTGAAGGATCTCCACATATTTCCATTATACTGGAAAAATATATTTAATAACTAATAGAAGATGGGAAGAAGTTTGAGTTTCAGTATGACAAGTGTTTCTTCACATTCTTTAAACAGTGCTTCAAGTTCAATTTGTTCATAAATGTAATTCTAGTCTGAATGGCATGAAATCAACAAAAATGACGTTAAGTTTCTTGTAGTAATAATTTACTAGCATTAACGATAAGGAAACCCACTATTTCTTTTGTGTAATTAATAAAATTATGCTTAGGGCTGTATTTCTACGAACTACAAATTATTCCCATTACTAACAGAGAAATGATAAGAGCAATGGAATCAGCATCATTAAGAGAACTAAGACTGTGGATCAATGCCTTATTTACTAATGGATATTAAGCTACAGCCTATCAGGAGACAGCTTGCTCAAAAGGATGATGGCACACTTCCAACCATTAGGGCTATGCAAAGGGTTCATAAATGCAATAATTGTTCCTAACTTTTACAGAAAGCCAGTGGGTTCATCCTGATGTCTCACATATTAAAATAGCTCCATCAACAACAATGGTTTCATGGAAATTTCAGTCTGAATCCAGGCATGTTCTTTTTTTTTTTTTTTTAGTTCATTAACAAATTAAGTTTCTGTTAGGCTGAATCACAAATCCATCCAAATTCAACTTTTTAAACTAATCTACTACATTCTCTTCCTTTATTCTTAGTTCATGATGACAATAATTCACTGTTTAGTGAATCAATGCATGCCAATCAACAAAACTTTGTTTTAAATGGAAACTAGCTGCAGTATTGTAGACTGCCCACATGTATTCATAGTGCTAAATAAGTGCTATTTATGCATGCAAACCTAATAATTCTAATTAATATACTGAAAATCCACTATTTAGTAACATTAGAACTGGCCCCTTATTATAGTAAACCACTTTCTGTGGGCATAAATCCATTAAGTGAGGAACATATTCTAGTTATATCTTAATGTTATGCCTGAAAATCATGCATATCATGTGGAATTTTAGAGGAAAAACGACTATTTTTTACCTTTTAATTAGGACATGTGTTTCTTTTTCCAAACAAATCAACAAAGAAGTTTTGACATTGAATCTGGGTGAGTTTCTTTTCCTTTTCATAGAAACATGTAATTTTTGTGGTTATTCTATTACTGCTAACTATCTCATACCACAGAATAGTTTATTTATTTCCAACACTACTATAAAGTACTCTTGTATTTCCCTCCTCAAATCCTATCAGAAAAATCTCACCTTGTAAAAATAATTCTATGTTCTTCTAGTAGATATAAACGCTTGTTTTTCATCAGTCCATAGAGCATCACCTCACGACTCATTATGTGGGTACTCCACCTGCCTTCCTAATATAAGTTACAAATCACAAAAAAAAATATGCTTTATACTTAAAGTGTTAGCCTCTCTTATTTTCTGCTCATTACATTTTTCCTGTTTATGCAACTGCTGCATAGTCATTGCTCTGGTCGTTCTTTTCACTTTCCTGTGGGCTGGTGATTGTCACCCGTGGATTTGTGGATGATTTTTCAAGACCAGGATCAACCTCAAGAAAAAGGACAGGCACTGTTAACTTCATCAGGTATCAAAGATTTCACTCATTTCAATACAGCATTAGCACTTCATGTTAAAATTTCCATAAGGTATTCTTAATGTGAAAAAATGTTTTCCAAGAGTGATCATGTTAAAATTTTCATTTATTTTATACTCATATGTCTTCCAAAGGAGAAAGCACTCACATTAGAGGTACCCCCCTACAGTTCTTTCATCAAACATCGTTACCGACATATGCATTTAAAGTGAATGCTCACTCACTTTCTCCATTTCCATAAATAACTTCAGCTTATCTAAAACAACAAAAAAAATTCAAATATATGAAGCACAGAATAAATTCAGAGTCCAAGAAAATGTCACGTTACTCAGCTCTCTCAGTTGAAAAATATTCTTGTGTGTCATACAGAAACAGAAGAAAGCCCAGTTACAAAGTGCAAGAAACTATTCCCAGTGTCACAGGAAGCAGAGGAGGAGACTCTTTTTCAGCAGCCTGTAGGCAGGGAATGCACAGCAATTTTCTCTGCTTCTGACACTCATGAATCCCACTCTTCCCAGACGTGAATTCTCCCCATCAAACAAAACACTTCGTTTCCCACACTCCATTAGCTGGTCAGTTCATCTGACAGTGAGGAGAGTCCTCCTCATGTATGTGGGTTGCATCCTCCATCTAAGCCAACAGCACATTATCATGTATCCTAAATTAAGAGGATATTTGCTTTTAAACTGACTAAAGCCACTTGAAGGATCTTTTTCATCTCCGTTGTATTTTCCAATTTCTAAGAAAAAGAGATGAAACTTGCACAAAGCAATGGCAAAAGCTCTTTACAAAATGCAATTTCTGTGAAAGTCAATTCATCAAAATAATGAGGCACTGTGGTGCCATGAGCACACCCTTCTGTTCTGTCCTAAAAGACAAAGTAGCGTGGAAATATATAATGATTCTGCTTTTCTGGAAACTGCAATAATTTTTTTCATTACTTGTTTCAAAATTCAGCATACTAAGGAAAGCAGAAGATGCAGATTCATCAAATAGTGAGAAACATCTGCTTTCGCAGTTGGAGAGCATATAATGTAATTACTGATGTAACTGATCTATACAGATGGAAAAAAAAATTTCCGTAAACTAAAGTTCTCATAAATGGGCCCAGGACTTAGATCAGAAATTAACTACTTAGAGACCAGATGAGAAGCATAAGGCTGAGATGAATGAGGAACAATAACATCAGAAAAAACTGTTTGAAAGAATAAACATTCACCTGGTTCTGACTGCCAGAATCCTCTTTTATTTCCTCTTCAGGCTGAAGATCACCTTGGTAGTTCAAATGCTCCATTTCCTCACCATCTCCTTCATTGTTTTTGCCATTTAAACAGCTAAGTTCTTTTTCCTCTGCTTGGTCAACATTCTGTGTTTCTCCTGCTTCATCTTCATAATTTTCATTTAATTTCTTTTTGTTTTCTTCCACTTCAATTCTTTCTTTTACAGTTTCCCCACTTTCGTCTCCATTCACTTCTGGATATTCTTCCTCTCCTTTATATGCCTCCTCCCCCCTGTCATTTTCCTCTTCTACATTTTCTTCTTCATCTACAGTTTCTGCTGGTCTCTGGTGAAAGGAAAAGCAGCAGCATTATAAGGCATTTAAATCAGAATGATCCATGCAATTCTGAAACTTGACAGACATCAAATTCACAATTACATCATTACTGAGGGATAAGTACGCTAATTTGAGGTTTGTCTACATGGACAGAAGATTATGCTCCTGTACTTACACCCCATAATGTCCTTTTATTCTTCATTTACAAAATGTGTTGGAGAGATTTAAATTTATTACACGGGGTTTAATACATTTGACCACACTCAAAACAACTGGAATGAGCTGGATTTAATTGATACAGCAACAGCTTACTCTGTTCCAGCTATTCCAGGTTCTCTGACTTTCTAGAATTTAGTACCTACTTGTTTATAAAGTCCTGTCACAATAAAATATCATGTATCACAAGCCCACAAACTGTTCCCCAAGAAGCATTTTACCCATGAACCAGGCCATGGTCCGATCAGTCTTGTCTTCGAATGCACAGAAAAGTAGTTAGAGAGATGAGATTGACCTGGTCACTTCCAAGACATCATTCCCCTTCCCAAAGATCCTTGTGTAGGGTGGCTTGGTTAGGTTTTGCTGGACATTTGGCAGCAGTTTTTTCCTACACAGAATTCAACCAGCAGCCAGAAGGAACAAGATCTTGCCTCACCTTGCAGAAGAGCTACCAGAAACTCACTACGGATAAAGTTGTTGGCAGCATCATCTCAGACAGCCTAGGAGACGGATGCGCAAACTGTCTTTGCCATTTGCCTTCCAGTTTCAGCTTTGAAGAGTCACTTGACTACTCAAGTCAACCAATGCTCCCACCTGCCAAGATTACTTACATGCTTGTGCTGAGGTACGAATGAAAATAAAATGAAAAAATCCCACAGGAGCAACAAGGTGTCTGCCTCCCACCCAGCCTCATCAGACTATAAATCTAAAGCAAACAAGCTGAGAGCAATAGATTGTCTCTTAATCAAAACTGTTCAGAATTTTACTGTCCTCAGTAGCTCCTTTTTGCAAGCAGCTATCTGCTACAGAGAAGTAAGTTGTCTTCTAAAAGCTTCTTTTCCTCACTAATCCTAACATTTCAAAAGAATTCTCTCATCACCTTCAATGTATTAATAAAAGCTAGTTCAGTAAGATCAAGAACTTACTGAAGCCTCTTGATGAAACATCTTGATTTTACTTTGATATCTAAGTAGCAACATAAGACAACTTTATAATGCCAGTGTACAATGCCACATTGGCACAGCTGCAAAAAAGACAAGTTACTGTGTTGCAATAATCCACAGAATAAGGAATTACTAGAAATGCTACATGGTTACATGACCAGGTAAATAATGGCTCCATAAGTGAGTTTTGAAGTACGGTCATATATATAAAAAACACAAAATATGTATTTTTTATTCAAGCCTTTCTGACTCACTTTCATCTATTAACATCATTACCACTAAAATAAAACTTTAACTAGCCAAGTCTTTACAGAAACCTTCAAAGAAGTTACCATCCAAAGCAAACTTATCCAGCCTTGGTAACCTGCAGTACATAAAGATAGCAAAGAATCTGTAGATCCATAAATTCTCAGAAGTTACTTGGTAGTCGTAGCCATGTTATCTAGCAATTTGCTTTCAGTCTGCTAAGGAAATTAGCAGCTCTGGATTCTGACCAGAAACAGGAGAGGGTGGGATAAATTACATACACCAGCCACCACTAGCTAAAGATGTGTTTGGTTTTACTTAATGACACCTGCTTGCTATGACATTACACACATTAAATGAAGAGAGGCTAAGAAAAGTCAACAAAAGTCTCTCTCAGTTAACTGTTGTAGTCATCCAAGATATTACAATTTCCAGCTCTTTGTTATTGCCTGATAGTGGGTACAAGCAAAAGAGAATATATGCCCTTGCCTGCATGGCATTAGTATGGTGGCTCATTCTGGACTGCAGAAGAAAGTGTGTTGGCTTTATGCCATGGTGTAAACACACGTATCCCAATGCTGGAACTGGTTTCGCTGCTGTGGAAGCAGTCTCTGGCATGGAAGCACAATGGACATTTGAGGGATATTGACTTCCTAAAGTGCTATGCTAGCCAGACTCATTTGACCTTATCTGTCTAAAATAGGTGTGGATGTACATTTTTTAAGAGTTAAATCCGAGCAACATAGAAGATAAACACAGCATTATTGAACTGTACCCAGAAACTCACTGAAAGCTCACAGAGCACAGAACTGGCATGAAACAACATTCAAATTCCAACTAATTTAACTTTACCCATCAGGCTAAATTACAAGAAAAATAATAGCAGAAAACAAGATAAGAAAAACAACTCCCATCAGTGCAAGTATAATGTTTTTATAGTAACTGACAATTTCAAGATAGCTGAGCATATTACTACAATGTCATTACTATTACAGACAAAAATAAAAATCCACATTTTCAGCTAATAACTAGAAAGCAAAATACATTCATCATTTAATCTCCTTTCAAGCTACACTACGTAAGAATGGACATCTCAAACAAGTTAAAAATCAACATTGATCCAGAGGGAAAGACCTTTCACATGGTCATCTAAAATGTTGTACAGTTCCCTCTGCAGGCAGAGTCAAAGGTAGCCTTTATAATGTGAGTATGACCACTGACTGCATTTCAGACTGCACAGCAGACCTAAGACAGGACTGTAGAGAGGAAACTGAAGGCCAAAATCACCCACCAAATACTACATTGCTCTTTACATGAAAAAAGTGATACTTTCTACTGAGATCTTAGTGACCTACTTGCTATGCATAAATTAGCAGTCTCTATTTTAAGTACACCTTCTTCACTGACAAAGATGTATACTTAGCAAATTTTTGATTTTTCATATTTAGGGAAAGAAAATGTTTATCTGCATATATACATGCAGGGAAGAAAACAGAAAAAGGGACAAAAACAGATGTTTTAGTAGTCCAGAGCCTGTAAATGCTGTACTTGCCTAACTTTACCTTCTTGAACAGTTTCAGTGATAGGAGTGAACCTGAAATAGTGAACAAAAGCTTACATTAAAGTACTTGGTGGGTCAGGATGTAATTTAAAGTCCCCTGGAGTCAGTGGGAACCTCTTCATTGAATCTGATGCAGTCCAGTCATCCCTCCACCTACAACTGTACAAATTGCCTGTTACATACCCACCAGAATTACCACAAACTGTGCTTTCTCAGGCAGAATAAATCAGGATGGGCACACAAAGCAAAACAGATATGCTGATTGAAACCTGCCTATCCTTGCAGAAATTATCAGACTCAAGTCAGCAATGACCTTGTGTACTGAAGGGGAAGCAGTGACATTTCCCATCTTAGTTTTTAGCTTTTCAGCAGTCACCTTTTAAACAACCAAAATATTCTCAGTCAGAACTTCCTGTATGGATAGCCAAGACAGATGTGGGACTGTGCTGCTCTTCTTGTTGCTCAGGAGTTCAGCCTTCGGCCATTGTGTTGGCTCATGGGAAGTTGTCCCTCACATTTGTGATTCCTGTAAAAGCTCAGGGCATCTCAAATCCAGAGAAATAGCTTGGATATATCTCCAGGCCTGAGGTCTATCACCTCTACGTAACACAGTTATCATAAGGATATCAAGGATCATAACAGAGAACAAAAGACACATCAAAAATTCATGTTGGAAACAACCAGCCAGTTTCAGCCCAGTGTAACTGAACATGGATACTGTAATGAACTACAGAAGAAATGTTCCTGCATCATTTTAGCCCCGCCTACACACCTCAAGAAACAGCACAACTTGAACCTCAACTGGAGAAGTATTCCTATTCCTTAAGGTAATCTTCATAGTCAAGTGAGTTCTAGAACAGCTTTTCCAGTCACTGTGCTAGATTATTCCCATTCTTCCTACAGCCAGAACTAAACATAGTAAGGTTTGTAATTTTGCCTTTTGAATGGTTGAAAGAAAATCGGAAGTAACCTTCCTTTTTGTGTTGCTGGCTGCATCTTTTAAGTGAAGGTGATGCTTTTGCACTCGTTTTCAAACCATACCTTCAGGAATGTGCGAACAGTTCTTTGCTTGTCATGGACTAGCAATAAAAAGACTGATTGACAAAAGGCTTATACGTGTACATTGAGAAGCATATTGAACCAAAGGCACGTAGAAAAACTGAAGCAATTCTCAGCTCCTTGCTGGAAACATGGACCCAGCTCGCCTTCTGGAAACCTCCTGACTTGAATAACAGGTTGATGAGGAACAGAGCCAATTTCATTTTGCATTCAAGAAATATGATTGCTTGACGGCATTTTTAATCTCAGCAAAACCAGAGTGTTTAAAAAAGAAATATGTATTCTAATTACACTCATCATGCTATCATTCATTAAGAGCTACATTACCAAATGCCTTCATCACTCAAAAGCAGTAAGTCAGGAAATCTTCAGACATTGAAGCATTTGGCTTCTTTTCCTCTAGGGATGCTAATGTAAACCTCTCAGAAGGTTTGTACATAACTGATACTGAAAAGTGCAGTATCACAAATCATTTAAGGTAGAAATTATTTTGTACCATTAATATAAAACATCATTTTGCTTTATTGAAGTTGTTTGGAAATGTTTACTTGGCTAATGGTCACAGCAAACAATGAGGTAGACAACAAAAATCTTAATGGTCATGAAGAGCGGCATGAATACATCTCACAAATGCAGCAACAGAAACACTTGACTTCAATTGCACCAAAGCTCTCCAGAACAGAGCTCCCCTGCTCCTACTCAGGAATGTTTTGTAGCAGCAGATTCCAACAGCAAAACATTTTGTTCCTGAACCAGAAAGTGTTGCTAAGTGACAGCAGTCCTCTTCTCTTCCACATCATTTACAAACCCCAGGCTCTTAAAAACAAGCAAATGAATGGTTAAGGTTCAACTGCCTTACACTTCCCACATTCCTACTAAATGCACTGTTGTTCCTGAAGGCAAAAAGTCTTCCCCCCCACAACATTTAAACTCCAACTTTTTTATGAGATGAGTGCCTTTTTATTTTATTTTTTAGCAACACATGCAGCACCTGAATCCACAGAGTTTAATTTTTTATAACATTACAGCACCCAGAAGTCCAACTAGAATGAATGGAAACTTGAAGTGTAGAAAAAACAGCTTTTCAAACTCCATTCATTGGTTTCATTGTGTAGTAACTGGAAGCATACTTAATTCCTTAATCACAATACAGCCATGATAGAGAAGCCAACATCTTTGAGCATTGCCTTCTGGGGCCCCGAGCATAAGAGGGACACAGACCTCTCCTATGAAGGCAGACTCAGAGCTGGGGTGTTCAGTCTGGAGAAGAGAAGGCTGCAGAGGGACCTTAAAGCACCTTCCAGGGCCTGAAGGGGACCTTCGTGAAATCTGGAGAGGGTGTTTTTATCAGGGCATGCAGTGACACGACCAGGGGGAATGACTTCAAACTGACAGAGGGCAGGGTTATACTGGCTATTGGGAAGAAAATCTTTCATGTGAGGGTGGTGACAAACTGGGACAGGTTGACCAGAGAAGCTGTGGATGCCCCATTTGCAGAAGTGTTCCAGACGAGGCAAATGAGGCTCTGAGCAACCTGGTCTAATGCAAGGTGTCCCTGCCTGTGGTGGAGGGGTTGAAATGAGATGATTTGTAACGTCCTTTTCAACCCAAAACTTTCAATGATTTTATGATCAGATCAGATCTTCACTCTTGTAATTTGTACCTAAGTCAAAAATACTGTTTTCCATCTACTTCAGTGACACTTATGTTTATTTTTTTCCCACATTTTGCACATGTTCATTAAAATTTGCCTAAACTTCACTTCCTACAGTACACTATGATCACTGAGCATACCTGTAGATAATGAGAAAATTGTTAAGCATTTAAAAAAAAAAAGTCCTACTGAGACTGCAAAAATGCAGAAATAATTTTATAAGTTCTTCTATAATTAATCAAAAATGCCCTGTAAGTTAAGCAATTTGAGAAACTGCCTGCTCTAGGATTGCTGAAATTTATGAAAACAGGGTTAAACAAAGAAATCTTTTTTTCAAAGTGGTATCAAAACTAGTTTTACAAGAGATTTGCATTTGCAGGCTTCACTCAGAAGAAGTGAAGGCCCTTCAACTGTTGACCACACAGGCCTCTAAAGACAAGATCAGGCATTGCTACTACAGCCTCAGAAACCACAGTCACCCAATGCAGAAACCAAGGAAAAATCTCCCTTCTCATTCTGAACTGCAAGGAGCCAATCAGAGTAAGTCTCCCTATCTCACACAGACAAACAATAACAACATTAAGTGTAAATCAGTGGAGCTGAAAGAAGAATATCCAGTGGAAAATATTATCTGCTGGCTTGTCAGCACTCAAAATTCGTAAGGCTTAAATTACAGCTGCATCATTTGTAGCAAAATTTGAGCATAAGAAGTTCTGCACGTGTTCTTTCCAAATGCCTTTTTGAAATCCTTACTGATGTAGTGCAAAATGTGTCCTCATGAAAAGTTGTAGCCTTTTTAATCAAAGAAAGTCTCTTCAAGCAGTCAGCCTGTTGTAATGTTGAATCAACACAAACTTTAACATTCTGCCTTCAGCAACGGGGAAGATAAACATTTTATTCCGCTCACTGAGGTGAATCTTGGGTCTCTAAAGCAGAATGTATACTCCTTAATGAAAACTGCAAATGAAAGGTGCAACTGATGATATACTCCAGCTCACCTAGGGGAGATGCACAACCTTACATCACATCACAGCCCAGGAAATGCGAAATAATGAGTGTAGGACTGCATTAATCAGTGGACATGTCTGTAAAAGTGGAAAGCAAATGGATAATGAAAGAACCAAGAATGTGAACATCGACAGAAAAACTCCAAACCAGTGCCTGTTAGATGAATTTATCATCCACTAATTTTTACAAATAAACACAGAAGGAGAGAAGCAGACGGGGATGATGAATCTGGAGGGGGAAAATAACCCAAAGAACAAACCAAAACCCAATCAGAGACTCTTTCTACATCACATCTTAAAAGCCAGTATCATATACCCCATGGCAAAGCAGGCTGGCACAACAACATGCCTGAATTCCTTATGGGGTTGTGCACTGGATAACTTCAGATCTCATAACTCTCATGCTTGCTCCATCTCCCAAGGGCTCAGCATGGGAGAAGAACAACCATGCTTAAGGAAATGGATAAACCAGTGCAAACTTGCAGTGTTATTTTAGTACTATCACTAGAAACTTCTGCTTTTGCATATTAGAACTTACATAGAATGAAAGAAAAAAGTATTTTTTTCGGAAAGCTTTAAAAGTTAGATATTTTTCTCTCTGAGTTACTTTGAATTTTGCATTGTTACCAGCTAATTCAAAGTAACACACTTAATTACCATTTCAAATAAGAAACTACTATTGTTTTGCTGCCTCCCTGTCAAGAACCACCTTGCTGCCTTGCTATTTGCACAACTGATTTCATAGTCAGTCATCAGTCCCCATGAATGTTGGCACAGTGATGCCAACAACCAATTTGGAGTAAGCCTGCATGTCAAAAGAAGAAACCAATCATTTTGTATTTGGGAGCTGAAGTCTCGGCAAAGAATATAGACCAGAAAGCTCTGGTTTGGTGTAAGGCAAAATACTCATTTTTTTCCTTCTTGATGTTCAATTACAACTGTCAGCTAGTCTGGAGTAAAGCAAACCCTGTTCTTTTAATGTATTTTCAGCTGGCAGACAGCATTTTACAGAACAGGACATAAGCAAGAGTCTAGCCAGTATAACGCTAGGTTTAGTTAATGGCTAATCTGGCATTTGTTCAACTGTGTACTTCAAACAGCAAGACAAAGAAGGTGCATAAAAAGAAAAAAACAAAGTTCTGTCTTCACCACCTCATTTATGTGGCTGATGGAAATGATAGCCTATCAGAAGTGTCAGCATTCTAGTGAAAGCTGGCATGTAAATATTTATGCATTATGCAAGATAGTCAAGCCCTGGCTGGCTGTCCTTTCCCATATTTCAAGCAGTAACAAACTGCAGTGCAGATAAGAAAAAGCTAGAAAGCTTTACATCACAGATATTAAAACAATTTAAGATGGTCATTAATAAGAACCTGAACATGTAAAATGCTAAATGCTTCTAAGGTTAGAGTGACCTTAGTTATCTGGGAATAAAAAGTACTCTGTGCTACTCAGAAAGACATGGCTTCCTCTCAGATTACCAAGGAAACTATACATGAAGTTTTAACATTATATACCAACCATGGCTTGTGTTGCAATTTTAGTGCTTTGTTTGGCTTTTATGGAAAGATGAAGATCAGATTACTCATAATGTGCATGACTGATTTTTTAATATTTTTCCCCATCAAATACACCTGCTTCCAGTTCCTTGTCCATATAGCAAATCTGTAGGTAGCAAGTGAAAAATATTTCCATCTGAAGATGATGATTGGACCTTGGTACATGAGCTTAGAGGTATCCAGCAAGTTCCTAGCATTGCAAGCTTGCCAGCACATCTGGTGCTCACTGGCAACTGTATGAACAGTTCCACTGCCAAACAGAGAAGTGGTAGTAGAGAGTTTTTCCCCTCCCTAGGGATGGTCACCATTCTCTGGCAGAAGCAAACTGGTGAGACACACAGAACTACTGCCTTTGCTGTAGGATCGCTGTGGAGATGTAAGGCAGCTGTCTCCAGGGTTGGATTTGATATGAATTGCAGTAAGCCTAAAAACTAAGGCCTGACAACCCAATTTACACAGTCAAATGTTCTACACTACCCAGAGGAATTCTTTACACATCTTCAGAGGCCAATAAACAGGCTAATCATTTCTGAATTTGATTATTACACTGTCAAGACCAGAGCAGGATGTGCTTCAGGATGTCACAGGAAAAAAAGATTAAGACAACAGCCAGCATGTTCTTCCCCAATGTCAGTGCTATCAGTATAACGCAACACATCCTAATTATCGCGACACCTCACCAGGACAACCACAATTAACAGGGCTGATGAGCCCAATGATGTTCAGCATGTAAGACTCTGAGGCTGGGGCAGGTATTTGCTGTGAAAAGACACAGCTGTAGCATTCCCTCTATCAGAGATGAAGACAGTCATGTTCTGGTTGCCTCTATCACCTGATTCGTGTGTTTTCATGAACAATGTCTGTAAAAGAGCTGAGCAACATTCCTTCCCATTGAAGTGAATAAATAATGAGAATGCTCCTTCTTAGCAACAGGAGCCTAAGATAAAATCCATATATTATTTTTAGATGGTATGATGTCATTCTTCAAAATGGCTAATAAGTTCATGAAACATCTATTTCCCCTCAGATATTTTTTAAAGGTATATATGTCTAGTATTCTTTTACACAATACAAATAAATTGAAAAAAAATCAACTAAATAGTAAGGACTATTTACTAAGCTATTAAATAGTGTCATAAGCTCTAACTCCAAAACTTTTTACTTTGTAGCTGTGCTGAATTTTCTCCTGTATTTAAGTATCTCCTGCTGGGAAGGACTCAAAGCTGGACAAATACTCTAGATGGAACCTCAGAGACACCAAGTCAAGAAAGATAATCAGTGACCTTGATGTGCTGGCTGTGCTTTTGCTAGCCCAGCCTGCACAGTCCACCTCATTCCCACGAGGAGCACTGCTGACTCAACCTGCCAACCACAGGAGCTGCATGGCCCTTTCTGCAGCTCCTCTCTAGCCCACCTGTGTCAAGACTGTACTGAGACAGTTACTGCATTACAGGTGCCCAACTTTGTACCTCTCTTTCTTGTTGAACTTCATGAGGTTTAAGTCATTCTACTCCTTCAAGCTGTTGAGATTGCTCTGAAAGACAGCCCTGCATTGACCTGATAATGACAGCTGGGCCTGAGTAAGGCTGTGTCCCACACCATCATCTATGTTACCCATGAACATATTATAGTATCTCAGATCCAGTATCAAACCCTGAGGACCACCATCTGTAAATAGGTGCCAGTTAAATCTCAACCAGCTGACCTTTTAAATCTCATCAAAACAGCACATTTTTCACCTACCTTTTAGCCCACAAATCCAGTCCCTACCCTCGTTAAGGATATCTTCCTCCCCATATCTACCACACTTCTTCCAATTTCTCCTACAAATACCAAAGTCTGTACTGAAGGCAAGATAAAGGAGGGTAACTGTTCTCTCTTCCTCCACAGAGCCAGTTGTTTCATCACTGAGGCAATAAGATGGGTAAAGTATGATCTGTCCATAGTAAATCCATGTCAGTTATTCCCAACCACATGCACCAGTTTCCATTTCTCAACAAGCCTTGGCTCTCTGAATTCCATTTCTGTATATCCAGGCAATGTCTCTATACTGCTCTTTAGAAGTCCATCCCCTCTTCTACCTCTTTTAGTGTGAGGTCAGCAGTCCTCTGCTCAAACTGGCTTCCTGCTATGCCTGTTTGTTTTCTTGCACAGTGGGGATAGTTTTTGTGGTTTGAGGAAGATTCTCTTGGAAACCAACCACATCTCCTGAATTCCTCCACACTTCAGGGCAGCCTCACACAGGATCCTCACACAGGACTGCCAGTTTCCCAACCAAGCCAAACTCTCCTAACTTCTAGGATTTTTACTTTTTTATTTTCCACCCCCACTTTCTTCACAGGCTTAAACTCTGACCATCTCATGGCAAGTGCAACTAAGGCTGCCACTGTCACATCCCAAACAAGTTTCTATTTATTCTTGAGAAGCCAATCCAGCAGAATGCTTCACCTAACTGTGTCTCACACTACCTACATTAAAAACCTGTCTCCAACACACTCCAGAAATCTCCTAGATTGTTTATGCTTCATTGGGTTGCCCTGGGTAATTGAAGTGTATTTACAAACTATTATCTTTAACTCTCTCCCATTTGCTTACAGTCTCACATTAACAACCAGTCCTCAGCTCTGCTGACCACCAGTAAGTCATAAAAATGCCCAAGATTCCTGAAGTTACTGGGATGATTTTTAGCCTGAGAAATCTTTTGGATAAACTGTGATTCCTTACTTCAAAGCATGGATCAGAAATATTGTTTTGTGAACAAGGTGAATGGCCCCAAGCCATCAATAGACACCAAAAGCACAATGCAACACCTTGTGGACTGGAATCAAAGTTAAACAAGTTGGCAAATTCCTACAAACATGTAAGATGAAAAAGAGGACTGTCTTGTGAGCAATTCATTAGCAGAAAAAAACCCACGTACTTTTTCAGCAAATACTTTAAGCAGTTCTACCCTTCTATTCCTTGGAATAAGCTTCAATTTACCCATTCCCTGTATTATTTGAGTCCACAGGAATAAAAATCAAAGCACAAGGGAGATACAATCTTATGTTATCAAGACCTATTTATTGCATATAAACCTCAGGATTAAAAAATTGGCCAACAAAGCACTATATTGCTCCAACAGAACAAAGTGCTATCAGCTTTAACAAAAACCAGATAAATCTGCACCTGTTGTGATCCAGGACTATAGGAATACGGTTCTATCAGTATAAAGAGACTGTAATTCAGGTGAACCTATTTGGTAGGATGTAACAGTAGGGAGTCCTGATACCCTAAAGCTCTATAAGGGCTCTCAGAGCAGTTCTGAAGCTGATGAAGAGGTAACTGACACTTGACATATTAACACAGAAAGGGAGATTTGCTAAAGCTGCCATAAAAGAAGCAGTATCGTTGAGCTTCCAGTCATCCCCACAGAATTATTTGTACATGTGAAAGAAATTGAGGAAAGAAAAACAACACACAATCTGTAATCCTAAAAAAAACCCCCAAAGCCATTCATTTAAAGCTTGATTACTACCTGGTCAAGTGGAACTTCCACAAGAGTATCTTCATCTTCTTGCACTTCGACTGCCCCCCATATTTCAGACCCCTCTTCTCTGGCTTTGTAAAGATTCTCACCTATAATGGGAAAGATAGAGTGGAAGGAAGTGAAGTCCAATGGTGACACAGTGTGGCTCAACTACTGAACTGCACATGCAATTTTGCTTCTGAGAATAGCTTTCTGAGCTGACCCATCATTCCCCACACAGTTCTTTCAAGGAAGTCTTCAATCTCCCACTATTGTCAATTTGTTTTTCTTTCCTTTAAACAACACTTACATACTACACCACTTGGGGAAGGGGGGAGAAAAGGCAAAAGGAAAGGGAACTGAACAAAGTCCTGGATGTGAAATTCCTTCACGTCAGGTGAAGGTCCAGAGTGAATCTGAACTAAATCTATTACAACAACAATATAATACTTCTGTTTCTACAGTCAATTACAGTATCCTTTAGTAATAAGCATTATAACATACATCTATTAAAAATGTCAGTCTCCGAATCAAAAACAAACATGCTGAACCAGGTCAGGGTTAAAAGATTAATAGAAACAGTTTCATTAGTTCTACTCCTCAACTCTGGGCACGCAAAAGTAGAATTATGGCTGAAACTCCACATCACATTAAAAAGCACATACTCCTGGACAACAAGGATTAATGGTTACATTGGTATACAATTTTGCAAAGACTTTATACCATTTAGTTTAAGCAACTTCTTTCCCCTAAGTGTTAAGTACTAACTAGGGATCTTTGAAGTTTCTAACTCAGGTCTTTCAGTATCAGCTAATTAGGAAAGTGAAGATAGGTACATACAGGCAATTTCCAAGTGAGACATGATCCTCTCTATTTTGCCCTGAACTGAAACCAGCCCAGAAACTAAACACACAGGTTACTCCAAATCATCTCTCTCCAGTTATCGAGGAAAGGTGAAGATGTGTCCATATCCAACATATGTAACTAGAGTAAGAAAGAGGAAAAAGTATTTCCACTGCTTCTGATCGCCTTTTAGTTCTTTAGAAAAGGATCTGAATTTGGTAATATCAACTGACCATGCAAATTGATCTACATTGCTGGATGTCGTTAAATAAACAGCTTTGGTGTAGCACAGAAATATTTTGGTGGGAAAACAATGAACAAAACCCTGAATAAGACCTAGAGAAATCCAGAGTCCATCTGCATAAAACGTCAGCACTGACTACTCTGGAAGTTAGTTTTCCAGTTACTTTCTCACCACTATGAGAGCCAAGGGAAGTGTCTGCCCTGGGAACAAATTCTGAGGCATCATACCACTGCAAATGGCTGACTGGAGGGGAGGTGCCAGATGGCCTTAGAAGTTTGTCTGACAGCCACTGCCCAGAGGACCAGAAATGAAGGCAGTTCTCACAGTCTGAAATGAAGAGGCAGAAATGGGTGTGTCTGTGGCACATCATAATGAAATTTCAAAGTGGTACTGCTGGGTGCATCTTAGGAGAGAGATTTCTTGATGGACAGAGCAGCTTGATTACCCACCCATCAATCCTGCTGGAGCCTCCCCACCCTACCAAAAGATCTATACTACTCATCCTCTGAAAGTATCCCTGTTGGAAATACCAGAGGGCTCTTAGCATGATTGGTTGGGTTCTTATCCTAAAAAATTCACACACCGTTTTCAGGATTTCATTTTCATACTTCATGAAAATAATAATTTTTTTAAAATTTCTTTCTTCTTGGGGTTTATTAAATATCATGCATGTTCCAGTGAAACCAACTAAGGACATTCAATACTTGCTGGCAGTATGATAAATCTTGGACAATTTACCTGTATGTATCTCATTACAAATTCCCTTTGACACAAGACTTGTTTGGGCTTTTTGACAAAATCAACAATAAAAACATGGAGAGGTTGAGAATAAAAACAAAAGGCATCTGAACAGATGGTACTTACACTTTTTCAAATAATCAATGCACTTCACATTTCCCATTTTTCTGAGCTAAGGGACAGAATGTTCTGTTTCTCTTACCTGGTATTATCATTGTTGCCTCTCATCACAGACATTTGAGTTATAGATTTCCACCATATTCTGAGATGAAAATGTAATGTGTTCCTTAAAAGCCACCATGAAGACTCTGCTATTTCAAGGCTTTCCCTTAAGTACATAGGGAATTAACCCTGCCCTAGATTCCTTGGCTCACTAAACTATAAAAAGTCAACTCGGTGTCTGAAAGAACTGCATTTAATAACACCATCCTTCCATTTAGATTCTGTAATAACACCTTTGCCTTCAAGGTCCCCAAGTCTTTCAACCAAAATGGGGACTGTCTGGCCTCTAGAGGTAAAAGGATTCTGGTGCAGAGACAGTTTTCATCAGGTTTTACTTCAGCAGGGCAAAAGAAGAAGTACAAGGGAGATGAACACGTGTTGGCCCTGGAGGCCAAATCCACTCAAGAGCTGAGGATTCTCAATTTTAAAGCACCTCTTCTCAGAGGAGCAGATCAGCCTCAGGGCTATGCTGAACAACCCGAGGAGACAGATGTACAGTACTTGCAAAAAACTTAATCATGGAACCAGGAAGGAGCAGGAGAGAGGGAAGAAGAGTAAGTTTCAGTAAGAAATCATACTTCTCATTTAAAAGAGGGTGCCCAAAAAGGTAGTAACAGCAGGATTTCAATAAGCAAAATCTGAAATCTCCATGGAATTTCCTCCAAGCACTTTCTAGCAGGTGTTTGCTGAGAAAGCTGGTTATAAATGAAGATATTAGTTGAAAAGAGCTCTGCACAACACTGCAGCATCTCTCAGGGATACCACTGTTCATTGTCTTGCACAGAAAGAATTCTCAAGAGAAACAGCATTCCTGTTCTTCCACAGATTGAAAATATTAACGAAAATAGAAAATTTACAAGAAAAGGGAAATTAATTCTTTATCTCTGCACAAACATAAGAGAATGAAAGACAAATGTCCAAAATACATGTACAGTCAGGGAAGGAATTAAAACACCTAGGTCTGAAACGTGCCAAAACAGGCAAAGAAGAAAATGACACTAACCGAAAAATGGGAAAGTTGTAATACTTGAACAAACAAAATTCCAAAGGAAATGGCAAGGAATGCAATTAGTCTTACATTAGGACATACTGTTGTCTTTTGTTACAAAAAGTGAAAAGAAATACAAAAACTGCAAAATAATTTATGTAAAAGTAATTTGAATTAATGGAGCATTATGAAAATAGCTTTAAATGTTAGCATTATTAGCATAGCTACTCTACAGTCAGAAGTATTTACAGTTTCTGCATTTGAAGTTAAAAATATCTGGAGGAGGGAAGCTGAGTGAAAGGCCAACACATTATTTGTTTGTGTGATTCTCTGTCAAGATCTTGTCAACAGGAGTTTGCAGGCCACATTAATCACAATTATCGGTGCTCTGAGTTACTTCCAAGGAAATGTTTTCAGCTGGGTAACTTTGCTTCATATTTTATAAATAATACTTGAGAAATGCTTTTTGGTATAGGGAAAAAAATAGCATGAAATAATCTTATTGATGCAATATTTCACATCTATGTCTGAATCATTAGTTTCTTCACATGTCTCTAAGGGAGAAAAAAAAAACCAAGAAGGCTTTTTAGAAAATGCCATAAATTACATGAAGAAACATTTTTGCAAGTCTTCATCCTGTATTGTTATGGGCTTATATTGCAATCTCTACTGAAGTAGAAATATGTGGAGTACCTTGCCAAAAAGAAAAATCCCAGCACTTCAATTAAAAGGAACATTTATGACTACTCCAAACAGCTCATACAAAACTGTAGATTAAACATGCTCCTCTTCCATGAGCCAGCTCTGACTTGCTTGTGCTTCAAAGTACCTGAGAACTGACCACAGACAGGACTATGGCAACACTGGGGCAGAAGAGCTCTAAAAGGAGGTAAGAAAGGAAGGTATGTCTCCCTGTAGCTTTGGTGATAAGTATAAATAGAGGATTTATTTCAGTTAGATTCTGTGTTCTCCATGACACAGCAAGTGCAGCTTCTGTCAAGAGGCCAAGCAAAATATTATTGAAAGTTTCCTCATCTTCTGTGAGGATGGTGTCCAGACAAAAAAGGAGATACTGGAATTTTTCAAGTTTTGCCAATCACTGCATGACAATAGACTATCTTGAGCTAAAAATCAGCACTATTTTTACATCCTAAACAGAGAGAAGTTAGGTAACCTAAACAAACATCTCCTGTTATTTCTGATTATATCAAAGCAGGGCCATGTTCAGCAACTTAGGTAAAAAGGGGGAAGAAGAACCTGCAGAAGGGCAAAGAACAGATCATTCAAAAGGAACAGCCAGCTGGAGAGAGAGAATATGCAGAGGCTGGAGGTTATAGACATTAAGGGAGATGATGAAGGCAGTGATGTTAGAAAAAACATGTGGAATGAGGAACACTATAAGAGCAAATAGAGAGATGAGGAAATACCGGTGAAAAAAGGGAAGCAATGGGATCCAACACACTGACTGGAAAGCAGAAAAACAGCTTTTACAGAGTGGAAGAATAGAAGCTTGAGAGAATGAGAGGGGGAAAAAATACAAGTCAGCAGGTACCCAAGCCAATATAAGCTTCCTAAAGAAATCTTCCTTCAGGAAAGCGTGCAAAGAGGAATACTGTTGGATTACTACCTACCAGCAATTGAATCTATGTTCAGATGTTACCGTAGATACAGAAGTGCAGCAAAAAAACAGCAATGAAAAATGCTCATTATTTTCAGGCAAGTATTTTTACTGATTTCTTGTTCATATTTATTCCTCCAACAAACAATACATATTAAGACTCGGGAGAGTGGAAAGAATTCTTACAGGATTTTTTGGTTTCAGGCTGAAGGGATGAATGAAAACTGCAACCATAAGTGCTTTCCTATGGAGTTTCTTCAAGAGTTGTGCTCTTTCCCACCTCTTCTCCAGCTCCATAATCCCAGAGAGAGAGAGAGAGAGAGAGTGATGAAATCTCAGGAGGATCCAGATGGCTTAAAGCTCTGAATTCCCTGAAGCCTCGTCAGGGTTACCAGGAAAGGGAACATTTAGAGCCTGGTAACAGCCCTGCCAAGGAGAGGTAACTACTGCCTCAAAAAAGCTGTGGACTAGCCCAACCTGCCCAAAGTAAATTCAAATGATACAGGTGTTGAAACACTGGCACCTACTTTATGGCCAACCTCTACAGCTAGGAACAATGGAGCCACACAAAGAGTAAGAACAAGACAGATTTTCAGCTGAAAAAGGCAGTGAAATTCCATGAGCACGATGTTACCAGAACACTTAGTCTTTGGTAATCAGGTCCAGAGGTTATGGGTGAGAGAAAGGCAGCGTGGTCAGGTTTGGATGAGAACCTTGGAAAGGATAATGACTGGTAAACAGGGGGTGAGGTTTCTGATTTTGGACTTGGCCAAGATCTATCTCAAAGCAAGTGCCTCGGTACTCAGCTGCTTTCACCAAAGGTAAAGGTGGTACTATATTCCTGCAGAGCTTTTCAGCTCTGTGACTTTGTTGCAAATGGACAAATAAAACCACTTCAATTTAAGACAATGTTAAGACTGCTTAATGACTTGCACAATGACTCTTAAAAGTCAAAGATCTTCATTTTCAGAGTTATCTACTCTGTTCTGCCCCTTACCCATGCCAGTTCTTGCTCTGCATTTCATTTGTGTGAAAGGGATTCTGCTGCCCATTCAGGAGAATTTTCTTGATATTTTCTAGATCTTTTTTACTAAATCTCCTGATAGGCACAGAACAGATTAGTTACCAGCAAGAGCAAATTTATAAATGCCCAAAAGATCTTTACTAGCAACATTTTCACTGGTCACATTTTACTAGTTGTCTCAACATGGAAGTATTCAGTGTATTGTGCATTCAGTTCACCATGTAGAAAAAGAAACCACAAACTGGTGCATGGATAACCAAGCAAGTCCTGCCTAAAATGCAAAGATCATTTTCTGTTTGATACCATTTGGTATTTCAGCTGGAATTCTTTTTCTATACATTGATAAACAAGGTTATATGACTTTGTTAAATACTCATTAAGTTATATATTAAACTAACTAATAAGAAATCTGTACTTTTTAAATAATTAAGCATAAGAATAAATGGCTTTTAAGAAGCTCCTTTCCTAAACATCATTAACTGTAAGACATTTATTGAAGCGAAAATTACAAAATTGTAGTGATATTAATGCTTTTCAAATTTTACACTGATTGAAGTTTAGTAGCAGAAATTTTAAAAGTCATGGTAATTATAGTATGTCCGGAATATTTTGTGGAAATCTGAGGCATTTATTAACTGCAAGCCCTGTATGTAAGGAAGGAAGTTAATGTGACTATAAAAAAAAATAATGTGACTTACAACAGAGGCTGTAAAAACAGTAAGTAAAATTAAAAATAAAATGTAAAAAAAGAAAAAAGTGGCTCATAAAATCGAATAGTTTGCTATGATGAATAGGGAAGACATCTGTTCATGCCTGTGTACAACATAATTTTATTTTCTTGTTTTGTGCATGTTTTGGGGTTTATTTAATTTAAAATTATCACTGTTGTACAAGGCCCATTTCCAACAAAAAGCCACTGCTTTCATGCCTGTGACTCCTGTCATCAAAAAGCAATGTAATTGAAAAGAACCTGGTAGCAATATACACTGAGCTGAGAATATTAAAAAATACATATTTTTCTTTACTTGATACTATTGTAGCCTTAAGCTTTTAAACAATTGCTTTCTCTCTTTCGAAATTTTTTGCATTTCTAATACAATTTCATGCTATTATAGAATGCTGACATCTGATAACCTCAACAGAAACTGCAAAGGGTGCTTCTAGAGGTTGACCTTGTATGCAGTACTCTCACTTACTGATAGAAGTATGGTAATGCTGGAGCAAAGGAAAAGCTGCAATAGCTCACCTTTATACATCAACAGCTACAAAAATAAAGGACTGAGTGTCATAATACAAGGGTTTCTTCTTCCCTTTCCCTGTTTTAGTCCTTCATCTCATTTACTCTCCAAGTTTCTAAGCATCCAATTTATTAATTGATTTAAATCATTAAGACCATTTGCATTTTGAAATTAAGAAAGCAGTTCTCNCACAAAACAAATGCAAAAGCCCTGAAATGTCTGCCCTGGTCCCATCACACCAATCTGAGCATCACTACATTTTTACATCCTCCTGTTGGGAAATAAGCAACATGCTTTCCTGATAAGTGTGTGTGTATATATATATATATATATAATTTTTTTCCCCCCATTCACTGTTCTGCGAAGCAGTCACTTTCCTAAAAACAAACTCAAAGAAACTCATTGTGTGATTGAATAAAGTGGCTGAAAGGTTTATCATCATCTTAGTTCTCCACTGGCATTAGAACACTCTGGCTACCACGATTCAGCACAATAACAATACACACCTATAGCAAAAAGGGTTCTTATTTCTTGCTATAGATTTGTCTCCTACTATGCAAGGAATAAGCCAACAGGTCTCGTAAAATCTCTGCAAACAAGAAGCGCTCTCTTTCTTCAGTAGCCTTATCTGCTTTGACAATACAGAAGTGATATGGTCTATGTTTTAATGGCAGGTAGGTTTTTCATCTTAAAAGTTGTCAGCAGGAAAACATGGACTACAGTTTTAGCTCACAATGCAGAGTGAATATTTGGCAGCCCAGGTTTGTACTCCTTGGCAAGTTCATAATTTTACTGAAACCAATTCCGAGACCGCAATACCTGGGGTTCTGTGCAGCTTTCCCTATAAATAAGGGTTGGCCTTTTTCTTCCTTTTTTTTTAGCCAGTAACAAAACCAGGAAATTGAAATGACTACTAACTTCTAAGATCTCCTAATACTCAAAAACAGATCTAAAAAACTGTGGAGTGGCTCAGCCCATCTCCACTCTATGGCTTCTCCAAATCACAGCAAAAACTCAAACTCCACAGTCTCTTAACTCCAGAACTTTTTACAGTTTATGTATGGAGTTACTTCACAAGCCATGTGATCACAAACTACTGTACTTGAATGGAATAGGCTTTAAATGAGGGTATGCCCCTCCAATAATTTCCTGCTACACTTCTGAATTTGCTACTTTCCTGATCAACCTCCTACACATACTTTTTACAGGTTGTGGCACAAACCAAAAAATCAATAGGTTGGGTTTTTTTCAGTGGTTTGCTAGGTTTTTTTTTTTCAAAACCTCAAACCAAGCTGCTGATAATTAAATGTACATTTCGTGTCACTTTCATAAACCCAAATTCTGCTGAACCAGATGCACTAGTCTAAACTCTAAACCTCACATTTCCAGTTGCAATTACTGTTGCATACAATATATTCAGTATTATTTAGGCTTCTGTGAGTGCAGTGGAAGCCCAATCATAACATTAATAGTGTGCCTTTTAGGTTACAAACACCAAAGCATCAGCTCTCAGTCTTCCGAATTTGCCTTAAGAAGTGGCGAATGTAAATCTTGCACAAAGAGCTTTCAACTCTAAGAAATTCTTTCATCATCTTGATTTAAGAGGATTATGACATGCATCAGTTGTAATATAAATGTCATGCTGGTGAAATTCTCAGTGTATTAAAAAATAAATTCAAAGTAAATACACAGCTAGCCCAACTAAACTCAGTTGGAAGATTAGGTTAGGCCTTAAATACACTATGTGCATGATTCTGCAGATGTTAAGACCCAGGAAACAATCACTCTTAAACAGTCCAGCACTCAAAAGAAGATTCCACACAATGCTAAATTGGCAAGAAAAAGGACAGCAAAGAACATAGCATGCGTTTGCTACTATGAATATTTTCTTTTTATGCACTTCCATACATCCCAAAATATGCATGTGTAAACTCACTGTGCAGTTTATTGGCTTCAGATTAAAATTAATTAATCCCTTAGCAGTGACAGCTAAATGCAGCCGACTAAAATGCCAAGTGTTTTTCACTGTCCATCGGGAAAAACTAAAATAATAATTAAAATTAAATAAAATTAATAAGATGGTGATAAATGCTTCCCTTACTCAATCCAAAGCCATTGATTTGAAGGAGTGTTTTGGAATAAAACTGCAAAGCCAATTGAGGAACTGCAGTGAGCCTTCAGAAGAGACAGTGAAGCTGTACTGATCAAAAGAGTACTTGGGAGCCACCATTATCACCGTATTCCTGGAGCTGGCTTCTAGTTTTCCATCCCAAGTAAATCTCCATTTCAGATTAAGACTCCTCACTCTAAAATGAACCTGAAAATGTCATAATTCAAGGCAGCAATTACATACTTACTTCATACATCCAATATTTCAGCACTTGGTCTAAACTAGATTTCTAATTTCACTGTCAGCTGAGAAAATAAACCAACCCTATTACCAGCTATTAAGGTATTTTCATCAGCAGCCCTACTAGTCTCACAGCCAGTGTGGGGGTCCATCTCACCCAGAGACAAGGTGACAAAGCAGGACAGAGCAAGGGAGATACTCTGCTGACAGGGAAACTTTTCAGAGCACTAAAAGCACACACATTAGGAGAAGGGGAAGAGATTGCACAGCCTGTGTTCCGGCCTTTCAAGATGGACTGGCTGTTAATGCAGGTCTTCAGTGTATGAGGTACTGAAAACAACAGATGAAGCAATGCCCCCAGAAAAGGGAATATCCCCTTTGCCTGTCCTTTGGATCTCAACATATTGCCCCAGCAGCATAAGCACCTTCCAAACCCGAACAGGAGCTTGATGGGTCCTCAGCAAACATGTAAACAAAGCATATAGGCACAGGATAAGTACAAATATGCATACAGCATGTCTGGCTGCCAGAGGAAGCCATGTCCACTTATTTGTATTCTGAAACCCAGAGGCTCAGTATCTTTAAACCTTAATTTCAATGAAGTTTCTTTTGTTAAAAATGAAACAGCTTCTTAGTTTTTAAACAAGATTTGTCCAGTTTGCCTGTTGGCTTTCTTTCCTTTTAACTAAATTAAAGATTCTTGTTCCACAGTTGCAGCACAGCATTCACATTAACTTGTAATGAATACTTAAAATGTAAAAAAAATCCAATATTCTTTGCTCTGTTGAGTTCTCAACACACTTCCATCATTTTAATACTCAGCACACTACAGTTGTGCAGATTATGCTTAAAGGCTGCATGGCTATAAAGAGAACAAATTAAGCATGTGAGACAGTAAATAAAGGAAACAAAGATTGTCTTTATGGTATCAAAATGACCAGGTAAAACAACAATTAGAAGAATCCAAGGGAAAGGCAAAAACCTTGGGGAAAAAAAAAATAGAGTAGACATTAAAACTTCCCAATTCTCCAGCTGTTAGAAAAATCCAAAAATTAATAATATCACCTGAGGACTGAAATGGTGCTATTTGGGGAAACCCTGATGAAAATGCTGATGAGGGAGAATGGAACTCTGATGAAATGACTGGACCTCTAGCTCCTTGTCTAAAAAGGAAGTGGTTCTAGAATTAAAAACAACACCCACAATTAAGACTGAAATGTTCAAAGGACCTCAAGGAGGTCAGAAAAAAAACATGGCCAGAACTACTCCCTGGGACCCCCTGCAAGTTGCAAACATACAGGAAAAATATGGATGAAAACCAGGGGAGTGAGAGACTGAGTACATGTGGAAAGTGAGTCTCTCAGGAGGAGGTAGAATATTGCTGGATGGAAGAGAAGCTGACAGATACTGGGGGCCAGGAGTCTTATTAAACCTAGGACCTGAGCCTATCAATCAATCCCATTCAATAATCAGCAGGGTTGCATACTGGGCAGGAGGAACAGAGGTTATGGAAAGCACAGGACCAGCTTCCATATCCATGTGGTCATCTCATGAAATATTCCCCACTGTTACAAGGGAAGGTTGCCTACAGGACACTTAAATGGAGACATCCCAATGTCCCCAGAAGTTGATCCTAATCTATTAAGACCTTTATTGAAAGAAGCCCTGATAACATTAGAAATGTTTTCAGTGGGGTGACAAGACAAAATGAGAGGAGATGTAATGAATAATTAAGTGTTACAAGATCCGCAGATGACCTATCCTCTTGGGCAAGACCCTTCCATGACACAATAAACCATGCATGGGAAAGGAGCAGGGAAACCCATCCCAGAGAATAAACTCGGGCCTTTGAGAGGGACCCAAGAACTGAAGTGCAGAGACTTCCTGAGTGCCAGGTAGGGACTTCTAAACATACCCTGCCTGAGATAAAAGAAGGCTCAAAACACCGCTGAAGTAAAATGAGCTGTGGAACACGGCAGTAGCTTTAGGTATTCCCCATGCAGCTCTCAGGCAACAAGAGAACACTTAGTGAAAACAGTGCAAGGGGAAAACAAAAGGCTTTCACAGAAAAAGCATACCTGCAACCCTTTGAGGAGAGGAAGATAGACAAAAGAAAAAACCTCACTAAGTGCTGGGAGAACTTTAGCCTTTATCAGCTGGTGCATTATGACCTGATAAGGGGCTGGTAAGGACAAGCCCCATATTCACTTACCAGTAGGACCTAAAAAACATCCTTTGAAATACGTAATTGATAGAGGAGCCCAAATTTCACTAAACACCCCAACGGATGCTGAGAAATTAGACATAAGTTTTAAAAGAAATAGGGTCCATCCACCAGAATTTAATGGATAAGATATTATACGTTATACTGCCAAAGTCTGTTTATGCTTACCTGGGGAAAGACAATGGACCTCATACAACCTTGCAATCACAGAGCACGAAGAAAATACTTTAGGATACAATATCTTTAAAGGAGAAGTTTGGCAACTGACTGATGGGAATATTTGGTCATTCAGGCCCACAGAAATTCCAAGTAAGTATTCTGAAGAGAATGAGAAAATTAATTCAACATCTAAGGGTTTTAACCATGTACTGACAGGAGTGGAAGCGGTATCTGGACTCTTAGCTGTCACTAAAAGCAGGTATGCTGATGCCAAAGCTACTATTTCAGGGCTCTATAACTGATTTTCCAGTCTTCCTGTTCCATATTACACACAAAGTGACAACAGATCACTCTTGACCAGCCTGGTGGTACAGCACTGGCCAGAAAGGAGGGTATCAAAGGAATTTTTCACACACCTTATTATCCCCAAGCAAACAGGATGGTGGAATGTGCTGGTGGTTTACACATCACAAATCTGGACCATGGTATAATGCTGACTTCTGCAATGCTGGCTTTCTGTCAAGGGCAGTCTTTGACAGTGAGGGTTTGCTGGGTAAGAGGATATTCACATAGCAGTACAACTCACAGCTTCTACAGCCTGCCTGGCCTGTGCTTCAGGTCACTCCATCTCGATGTGTGACCAGAATAGAATGCACATAAGACAACAACTTTGTAGGAGCTGACCATTCCGGGTCAGCGTAGTACCTTTTCTTTTAACTACATCACTACAAGCTACCAAAGTTCTGACTACAGTGGAACTCCCACACAGCATCAGAAGTGAGTGAAAAGACTTTTCCTTTAATTTCTCAAGAGTTAGAATCATAGGATACTTAAGCTTGGAAAAGACCTTTAAGACCATCAAGTCTAACTATCAATCCAGCACCACCGCTGTTGTTGCTGTTGTCTGTCACAACACACTCACAGAACGATGGTACCTTGAGACTCCAGTTAGCATTGTTAGTTGAGACAGACAAACTTCTGAGGTATCTCCCTCACAGCACAAAGTTTCTCCTTGAGTCTCTCCTCATGCTGCAACCATTGGCTTTTATGGTGATGCTCCTCTTCCTGTTGGTTGTGTGCTAATGAAACTCAGCTGGAAACAATTCTGAGTGAACAATAGTCTCTCTGGCTTAACATAGGTGTTGGTTTCCATACCACCACCTTGTTCACCATTCAACCTTGTCTTTGACTGCCATATCCATACTTTTTGAATATTTCCAGGGTTGGTGACTTCACCACCTCCCTGCACAGCCTGTTTAATGTTTTACAACCCCTTCCATGAAGAAATTTTTCCTAATATCCCATCTCTGCCTCCCCTGGTGCAATTTGAGGCCATTTCCTTTTGTCCTGTTACTTGTTACCTGCAAGAAGAGACTGAACCGCACCTGGCAACAACTGCCCATTCTCATTTTTACTAACAGGTCTTTATATATGGAGGCAAAATAGAGGATCACAGAAAGAACCAAGAGCTTCTCTGAACATACACTTGAGCTCAAACTAGAGAATCTGCTGCTTTGAACCGCTTCTCCTTGTTTCACAAGACTAAGAAAGCATGGAAAAGCTGAAGTGAGAGGCAAGCATTTCTTCAATAAACTTAGTGGCTTTTCAATCAATTCTGTCAACAGGTGGAGCAGCAACAGCATTAAATACAAAGACATAAATATTTCCCTATATATGTATATCGATCAAATATGGCTATACATACATATATATATATATATATTCTAGCTCTTAAAAAAATAAGGGAAGGGGAATATCCCACTATAAGATAAGAAAAACAGTTTCTCCAAGAGGATGTTCATGACTAAATTTACAAATTGCTGCTACTGCTGTCACAGAACAAAGCGGGGCAAATTCTGAAAGGGCCTCCAGCAGCTCTGCTGTGTGATTAATCTCAGCAGCTATCAGCTAACTGGAGTTTCTGTCTTTGCTCTTCCCCCAGGGTCTAGTCATCTTGTTACACAGAGCCAGGAAGGTAACCAGGGATCCCCAGGGACAGCAAGGGGTCCTTTCAGAACACCAGCTCCTTTTCTTCACCTTATTGCAGGGCAGAATAGTGGGAAAATGGTCAAAACATATTTTTTATTTGCTTTTACCAAAAGCATAAAGATAGAACCATATTAGCTTAACTTCCAAGGTATACTGAAAAATCATACACCACCTTTTGTGCTTTGTAAATGAAGCCAGGAATTTAGTGGCTACACACAGGTGGATTTCCTAAGCAGAAAGAACTTTGGCAATTCCAGTTAGCCAGAGTAAATGGACAATTTAAGCATGTTATTCTACTATTTCACTGCTTTAACTGAAGACCAAAAGCCACTATGCTACAATAGTGTTTATCTCAGTACTGACCATTATCTTGAAGGGCTCCTGTGGAAGCTTTTACTGTCTGTTTTACTTTTGTAGAGTGGTTAGAAAAGTGTCGTCTGGACACAGAATTCTCTGGATTCTGGCTTTTTTTGCCTTTCCTTTTGGGAAGCTGAGGTGAAGAACTGTTTTCTCCCCGGTCACTGGATCCAATGGTAGATTTAGACTGCCAATCATTTCCCTGAAAAGAAGTGCATGTAATTATCAGTGACACAAATTTAAAAGCTTATTTTTAAAATTTCATTAAGGACTAGTATCAGGTGTTAAAGAAGCATAATAATTTACAATCAGTACATTTAAATTAGTAAATGTACTGATCAGTACTTTAATCAGTACATCTTAAATTATGCAGAAAAGTATAACTATCTTATCAACTTACTGTATTAACTGACCGATTAAATTCTCAACACCTTCCAGGAGAAAAATCACATATTTATAAGAAAATAATGTTTCATTTAATGAAAAGAATGGCTAGATGAACTATGCATGCATGCATATTATATGCAGCTATCTCTCATCCATATGGGTGGACAGTCACAAGAAGTAACAAGTTAATATGACTTGTTAGTAAATCACTGTCTGTGTAAATGAGACATGGGCATTACTGTAAGTGTCAAGTGAAGCTAGAGGAGAATGAGAGTCTTCATGGGACAGTAACACATTCAGTGGAATGGAACAGAAACTTTTCTATTTTATTGCTTACTTCTTTTTTAGTGCCTCCAGAGACCTTTTTTTTGTTGTTTTTTAAACAGTGAATGGACATGATCAACTACCACAATTATGACAGACTGAGTCTAACTCCCTGATGCCTTGAACTTGTACAGTAAACTGCACTTGTGGAGAACTGATGTGTCATGGGTTAAAAAAGTGATTTTTATCCATAAGGAACCTAACTGCTTCCTGCAGACCTGGAGAGCCAATTAACTGGCTAGGTCTGAGATGGACACTCTGTCTAACTACTTAAACCAATTGGATATGCCTCTGCGATTTAGTATTTAAAAAGAAGGAAGCCCGGGAATCACTCTCTTGGCTTCTGGCTTCTGAAGAGGAAGTAGCAAAACCTGTGCTGCCCGGCTGGGCCTACTCGGCAGGGGCCTGCCAGCTCCAAGGGGCCGAGCCCTCCCCGCTCTGCCGGGGGGGCCGAGCCTACGCTTCGCTCGCAGCTGCCGGGCAGGGGGAGGGGAAGCTATCAGCCTGTGGCATGTCGCCGTTGAGATCCCAGCCGCCCCTCTGGCCTGCCTCTCTCCGGGAGCACCGCCGCTGCTGAGGCTGCAGCTCTCTCGCTCCCCCGCCCTCTCCAGGAGCGCTGCCACTGAAATCTTGACTTGGCTGCTGAGGCTGCAGCTCCCCTGCGCTCCACCCTGCCCTCCATGGGAATGGAATGCAGCAACTTTCAACTGCTGCCCAGCTGAACCTGGAAGAGAGATTCACTCAGTGCACAGATGGACCCAGATACAACTCTTTGAGTACACAGATGAACTCAGAAAGAGTGAGGACACAGAAGAAACCAACGGAGACACCAAGGTCTGTGAAAGAGGGTCTAAAAGTCCAAAATCAAGAGAAAGAGGAGATGCTTTACACTGAAATTCTTTCTGTAAAGCCATGGTAATGAACTAAAATATATCAGACTATTCCTTGTAACTCATTAACTCAACTCGGGGGATGCAACGTTCTAACCTAACTTCCACCAGCATATCTTGATGGGATTAATGTGCCTTGTGCAACCGTGTCCACCAAAGCCACATGTTCTTTGTTTTCCTACTAGAACAGCTTATCCTTAAAATATTACCCCAATAAACAGAAATGAGTCCCTGAAAACAGTTGCAGGAAGACCTGTGTGTCGGGGACAGGACCCTCACACTGCGAACAGATCCTTTCCAGGCAGCAGATCCGCTTGTGATATTGAAACCACAAAAGAACTGCGTTCTTGTGGAAAAGTCTCCATGGTGTGACAGAAGACACTGCTCTTCCAAGTGAACTGATAAAAATCTATTTTAATAGTAATAAACTGACTAAAAGTCTCTAAGTTTTGTCTCTTTCTGTTGTTGGTGAGAGAGACTTGATGGGGGAGGGAGAGGAGATGTATCTGAGAGTTTATTTTAATTCTTTTTTTTCTCTTTTAGTTCTGTTAATAAACTATCTTTTTACCTTGAAGTTTTAAGCCTGCTTTGCATTTCTCCTAATCCTTGTCTCACCACAGACTATGAGTAAGTAAATTCAGTGAGTACACTGGTGTTAAACCAAAATACTCAATCCACTACATTACATTGACGCCTGGTGTCAAGAGGCAAAGTAAAACCACTGCATGATGAAAGTAGACACTTATATACTATTTTGGCACTAAAATTAAATTCACAGAGGATTCTTCTTGTAGCAAGGTAGGGTTAGCCTCTTCACTCAGTCAATAAGCAACAGGACAAGAAGAAACAGCCTCAAGCTATGCTGGGGCAGTTCAGGTTGGACATGAGGAAGAATTCCTTCACTGAAAGGGTGATTAAGCATTGGAATAGGCTGCCCTGGGAAGTGGTGGAGTCACCATTCCTGGAAGTGTTTAAGAAACAACTGGATGTGGCACTTTGTGCTATGGTTTAGTTGACACAGTGGTGATAGGTCAGAGATTGAACTTGATGACCTTGGAGGTCTTTTCCAACCTTAATGGTTCCATGACTCATTTTGTACACATATAAATAGCTACACAGGATGCAAAGCAGTGAAGGATCAAGCTCCGTATGTAGTGGTTACCTAGAATAAAACATCAGATTGCAAACTGGTTTAGGGCCTTTTTCAGACTCAACATTCAGAAACATCATTTTCTGCGAAATTTTTTGTAAAGGGTTCTGTGTTTTTCCTTTAGGTGTATAATTTGGATAAATAAATAAATAAATACACAAATATCAGGTTTATATGAAAGATCTCAAACCAGCAGCTGATCTTTGCTATGGAAGCTTTTATAAAAAACAAAGCAGCCCTTACCACCACAATATTCTCTGAGATTTCTTCTGTCTAATTGACACTGCAAATAGCTACAGATTCATCAAGTTTTAATAGGCATGCCGCCAGGTGGTTGTGGATTTTTTTCTCTTCAGATTTAATTAAAACCCAAAGGACAGGGACTTTCCATCTGCCAGAATTTAGCTGAATTAGAAATTTGATACTTACACTGCCTTTAGACTTTCGAGATCCCACAATCGGAGGTAGTACAGAGGTTTTGGAACTGCAGAAATAAACCATATCTTAGAATTGTGTAAACTGTCACTAGCACAGACACTATGTATCTATAATCAAGGCAGATAACATCAAGATGGCTATGGCAACAGAGGCAATTGTTTTGTTCACTGTGTGTTTTCACTAAGCATCACTCATTCTGTTTACTAGATTATGTTTAAGTGCCTAATCATTAACTTAGTCAAACAAGTGCATTACCTCACAATGCATACTTTATAAAAACTTGCAGAGCATTATCCTGTTAATTAATATGCGAATGCTCCTTACAGTTTCCATTTCTTTCCATTTATTTCAATGAAATGGTTCCAAATTTTCATGTTTTCCAAAGGTACAAAAAGCACGTTTCTCCTTACAGACACCCAGTTTAGTTCTATTATGGGATTGTTCTAGCCTACAAAAAATGACCCAAGCATAAAACAATCTTAAAGGAGTACATATTTCACAAAACATTACTAAGCAAGAGTAGACCTAAACTGCTGTAGCTGCACCTAAGCTCACTCAGCTGCACACATTTGTATCCCAAGGAAAAAAAATAGGATTACTTTGACTTGGATTAATTTTTCTCTGATGCTAATTTTGTGATACATGATCAAGGGAATGCTTATGAGGTGAACTGGTCTTCTGAATTTCCATTTTTGCTTTCGTTATTTTTATCTCAACTTTCTCGGAAGCTGCCAATGAAGTTTTGCATGCATACTAACCCATGCATCATTCTTGGAATAATAACTTTGTTATTTACTGGTGGCACTTTGTAAACCAATTGACACACACAAACACAGAAGTGTATCACACAGCTTTAGAACTTACCCCTGTGGCCTTCTCGTTGTAGATTTGGACAGCAGATCACCATATGGCAACTTCTTAAACTTTTCCCTACCCACTGCAACATAAACTTGCCCATTCTCCAAGTCTGACCCATTCTGAACAAGTTTTCCATCTACAGTGTAGAGTCTGAAAAGTATGAAAATGATAATAAACCTTAACATTCAGTTAGGTGCATTAAGAGCACTGAAAGCTATGTGAATTTAAACTCATTAAATCCATGTTGAATTTCCAGATATGAAACCCAATAAAGTACAGTGGATGCCATACAATGATGAGTAATTACATTTAAAAAAAAAAAAAACAACCAACCAACCAACCAAAAAAAACCCCAAAAACCCAAAACAAACAAGCAAACAAACCACCAAGGAAAAACAGCAAAATAATTACTTAAATCACAGTTTATATAAAACTAATGAAGCACGAAGTGCTATAATAAATGAAATACTCTCATAACTTCTAGAAAGAAATAAATTACTTTATACTTCTAAGGTCTTCAATACCTTTTCCCTGTTACCTTGGAAGAGATCTATTCTATGAGTTCCTGACCCCTTCTCCTACCAAGTTCCACCTTCCATCTGTGCTCAGGGAACTATGCAGCAACCTGGGAAGAACAGGGCATTCATGACTGAAAGCCCAGGACCTGTTCACCTAACACAGACCATGTCAACAATACTGAATTTATATTGTTAAATTGTGTAGAACAGAAGGTTGGAACCTGGTGGGAGTAAGAGAAAATACAGCACTACATTAAAACAAGAAGCCATGTATCTTGGTCACCTACCAATAATGAATGTCTATTACACCAGGTGGATTTTTACCAGAATGACTTCTTTTCGAGAAGAAAGAAATGCATCAGGGACTGGGGGGGGGAATTTACTTCCTTGTCAAGTTTGTAATTTTATTTTAGCATGGTCAAAGCAGTGAGTAAGGAGAGGACATTCAATAATAAATCGGCTCTTTCCTAGGAAGCATAGTCCAAAACTCAATAATATTTATATTTAATTTAAAAGTCAATAATAACAACTTTCATTTAAGTCTTAAATGCAGGAATGTCAAATGGCTATCTTAACTGCCTTCCTAGAAACCTTCTACAGGAGCTATACTACATATAAATTTATAGTCATAAACTTCAACACAGTGCAAGGATATGGAAAATACATACACAACTATGCAATGAACATTTGGGGATGAATACCCAGAGGCTACCTTGAGTACACCCTTGACTAATAACATGCAAAAATTTTCAGTTTAATAGAATAAGAGCTTTTAAAATTAATATATATGGTTGCATAACCTTGAACAAACACAGAAGAAAATCATGCACTTGACTGAATTAGGAATCACAGAATATCTGAGGTTGAACAAGACCTCTGGAGAGCACCTAGTCCAATCATGCCTTGCAGAGCAAGAGCAGCTGAAGTAGGTTGTTCAGGACTCTCTCCAAGTGTGTTTTGAACACCTGCAAGGATGGAGACTCCACTGCCTCTCCAGGCAACATGTTCCAGTATTTGATGACCATTGCTGTAAATTTCTTTTTTTTTTTCTGTTCAAGTGAAATTTCCTGTAATTCATTTTGTGACCATTGCCTCTTGTCCAATCACTGCACACCGCTGAGAAGAGCCTGGCTCTGTCTTCTTCACTGATTCCCACCAGGTATGTACACACATTTAAGAGATTCCCCTGAACCTTTTCCTCCTCAGGCTGCAAAGTCCCAGATCTCCTCACTCAACAAGTATTTTCAAGCCCTTCCTCTCTGTGGCCCTTTGCCGCACTTGTTTCAGCATGTCCATGTCTTTCTTGTATTGCCCTTGTGAAAGTACCCTAATTTTCTATGTGTCTCCTGCCACATAAGAATATGTTTCTAAGTGCAAAGCCTGAAAATTTTGAAAGGTGAAATTGCAGCTATTTAAAATCTAGATCACATTGTTGCTTCCTAGAGAAGACGTATGCTAACTCTGGAGCACGCTATTCGTATTAGTCATATTTACTTCATAGTGCAAACATTCCACAAGCATGCCAGCAATTCAAAGAGCAATTTATGTTTCACTACCACAGAGTCAATATCAGTTACACACAAACAATGAAAATAAAGCAAACTATCAGAAAATCAGCAGGAAACCTATTTCTGAATTAATTTCACTGTGTTCTGCTAGATTGCACTTTGCTTTGGGACCTTGGAGGAAAAAACAGCAAATCAGTGCACCACAGCTTAAGAATTGTTTATATATTTGTTTGTTTGGGGCTGCAGATATAGAAGGGTACATACAAAATAACTGGGGTTTTTCCATTCCTGATCTTTCATTTTGCTTGTGCTTTAATGTTATATTTAAAGTGCAGAAGTTGTTTGTTTAATATAACGCAAAAAAATGTTACAGATTAGCTGGCAATCTTTAATTGTATTTTTCACCCTGAAAATAATAATCACAATAGCAAAATCAAACATAATCAGCCTCTGAAGATGAAAGTGAAATCAAAAACTCATTTTTAAAAAAATGTATCTTCAAACAAATAACTAACTAAATTGACTTAAGCACACACAAGTTGTGTAACATTAATTTCTGAAGCTACTTTTTTACAATTTCTGAATTTTGAAGCCACAATTTTCACCCACCCACTTGGCCACAACCATTCACAGACCAGCTGGGTTCTCTCTGGCTTGTATAATGTAAGAAAAATATCCTTGTGGTCACTTCTTTTGAGTATGACCTAGGTTTGCCTTGTGAGATGTCTAGACTTCCATTTTCCCTCCTGAATCCAAGTTAAAAAGTGACAGCAAAAACAAAGCAAGCATACAGGCTGACAAGGGAGACAGCAAAGACACAATTTCTGAGACAATATCCCCAAATTCCCAGCTGCTGATGCACCCAGTACCTGCCCATCGGGTTGCTGCACCCCATCCCCATCAACAATCTGGCAAGCAGAAAAGCTGCTTTCCAATTATTTCGCCTCTCAAATTTCTTGCTTACATCCTTATTCTGATCAGGGTGATCAATAATTTCTTTTTTAAAAAGCCCCATGTGAAACTGTAAGGCTTGGTAGCTTTTTAAGTCTTTTAATAACATGGAAAAGAAAAACCTGCCATGTATATAATGCAGGTTCTTGTAAGTCCACTTATCCTTCTTTAATGAGAAATTGTATTTTCCCAGCATCAGTGGTCTTACCAGATCTCCCCTAATGCTCACATAGTTTCAGTAAATCCCAACAAGTAATGTGTAACTTATTAGAGAACAACAATCACTTTACTGACAGATTTAATATGTATTTCTAGTATTTTAAAGAAAAAATGAAAACTGAGTTAATAGAAAACCAGCAAGGGGAAAATATTAAATAATTAAAAATATCAGGTACATTATCTTGTTTTTGAAGGATTAAAGATGAGCACTGAAGGGAACTTCTCAAAAGGAATCTTAGTTATATATTGAATGCTTTCATGTACAACATTCAGTTTCACAAGAGTGACACTGAGTAATAAGAATAAAATGTGAAAAATTTTTAAATTGCTAAACAACCTGAGAGCAGAAAGAATTGGTGTGTTGTAAATGTCTTCTCTCGTTTTGTTCACTTCTGAGTTACACCAGCTGAGAAACAGATCCAGAAAGCTTCAACCCATGCAGGTTTACTTTAATGCAAGTAGAAGTCCTAAGCAGCCGACTAATAGGCACAAAGAAGTGCAGGGACAAGAGGAAAAACTTGATGAGAGCTAATAGTCAACAGAGAGCATTACCTTAACCTTCTCTCACCCGTATCAGCTCAGGGAAAGAAACAGAACTAAAAGACTACCTTATCTTCACTGGTTTGGGAAAGATTTTGCAAGCTTAGCCTCAGATACTGCATAGGCTGTGAAGAATGATTTTCCACAAAAGGTTCTTGCCCACCTGATGAAAAGATTTCTGTAATGTGCTCTGCATGGGGCAACACTGGAATGTCAGTAATTTGCTTGCATACCTTGACAGCCCACTTACACTGCAGTGTTTCTCACAGACATCACATCTATCATTTTGTTCTAAAACTTGTAACAACTACCAAATACCATTTTAGGTAACTTATTTTACATTGTAAAAGCCTTAAGTGACTGAAACCTACATATCCAAGAGGTCACCTCCTATTCCTCAGATACCACAACACAGACCAGCTGAGATACTGGAACTGGCAAACCCTAACAATTTTGGGCTTGGCTTTTACTAGGAGTCTGAGAGGGCTGAATATGAAGCACATCCTAGTCTTGGCCCAGGTATACAAACCCCAAAGAACCTATAATATTTTCCTTGAAATTGCTTGCCCCAATGAATTTAAAGAAATATCAAATTAAAAAGTAACACACATCACAGGTATCTCACATTCCAAACATCTTCACCAAATTTACCATGCTCATTTATTATGACATGTAACTAAATTATTAGCACTAAGTGTATTGCATTATTATTTTATTATTATAGACCTGCTAATTAGTTAATTCATATTAATTAAAAAATAATAGTTTAAACAAATTGGTTTTTTTTTTTAAATAGCAGTTGAAATGAAACCTGAAGGTTACGTGGAGTCAACGTATTTCTACTTTGTGGCTTTTTGACATATTTTAATTTTCTTGCAGTGAAACTTCCCATAAAATAGGAATGATCCATTATATGTACCTGTGGAGTTTTAGAAACATATCTAGGCATATAAAATGTATCTTGCAAATATTCAGCTTCCTGATACCTGTGAACAGCTCCACTTCTGAGGGTAACTTTTCCTGTAACCATTTCAAGAATATGATCCCAGTGATTCAGTGTTTTTCTGGGAATGAGAAGGCGCACTGCAGGGCTAATAAGGTCTCCATTAGCAATCAGGCTGAAATAAAGCAAAGTAAAATAACTTGGAGGAGCATTTTAAACAAAGCTCACCTGAAGTGAACACACCACTACCATCACCCCTGAAATGGCAATTCACTAAGTGAAAATTCTGCTTACAATATTGTGTAGGGCTCCTGGAGAGGCTTTCGAAACCGTGCTGACACAGTGATCCTACTATGAGTAACTGGCTTGACCTGCAAGAACAAAAGAATTAGAAATTACACAGTCTTCACATTCAGAAAAAGTTTACCCTGATCACCATGAGCAAGTGGGACAGCATGTCTTTAAAGTATGCATTTTATTCCACTCCAGCTTCACCTTCTACACAGCACAAATAATTACTGCTGCAGGTTTATGTGTGTGATGAATAACAATGACAGCACAGCATACCAAGTGCATCATGGCACAACACACGGTTTGCACTGTGGAGGCAGAATTGTATGGACATCTCTGGTTGTCCTACAGACCCAAAGAACTACTCCCAAATGCTGTTCTTGCTGTCTTAATCTTTATTGCTTATAACCATGGTGCAGGCAATTAAACTATCTTCTCTTTTTAACAATAAATGCCATTGCTAGATCTCCCTGGTACTATAAATAACTACTTTGGTCTTGTATAGGCCTTTAATCCAAATCCATCAGTAATTTATAAAGGTTCCTGAATACTCTGTTCATTTTAGGGCAATGACTCAAAAGTGAGGTGAACTGCAGATTTTTAGCCTTCAGAATAATAGATAGGCTATTTAATTCCCAGCATCATTCCCTGTACTCTTTTGAAGAGACATTGCATTGAGATCAACATTAATGTCACTATTCCGAAAAGAAAGTCAAAAAAAAAAAAGGATAAACCCAAACTCCAAAATCATTAGGGAGATTTTTTAAATTCTTCATCACTAGCAAACCAAAATAAGGTGTTAAACCCAAACAAACATCCAAAAGTTATAGTACGTGCATTAACAAGTTGGCTGCATTTCTTAAAAAAAAAAAAAAAACATAAAAGCTTAAAGGATTAAATAGCCGTCATGCAGAGAGACACACTTTCAAATAGATGTACAAAGTTTATTTAAACTGGCAATTTTCCACTCACTGTGTAAAGCAGTCTAATGACATGATGTGTTGCAGTTTTATCACAGTCTGTGCTGACCTAACCAGTACTTCTCATTTAATTTGTGGGAAATGGTCTGAACTCCAGTGCTTTTAGTCTTTGCTTGGATTTTCACACAAATTCATTTAGTAATGACTGGAATGCTTTCCAGATCTTTCTCTTGCATACACTGAAAAGTAAGGTGCTCAACCTACTAGATATTCCAAACTGGCTAAAAATTATTATTGAAATAATCAAATCTGACTTCCCACATGATTCAAAGAATGTCACACAGCAAATTCTGCACCAAGCACATAAATTCTGGAGTTAAGATTGCAAACTTGGGAGAAAAGGAACCAACAAAACAAAAGCAATACTGGCATGCCTCAGTATACAATCACTTGAAGTAAAATACAACAACAAGTAAACCTGTTGAACAAGGTATGTTTACAATGTCTGCTAAAAAAGAAGCATATTTATTCCGAATTCAACTCACTTCAACTTTTTGCATTTTTTAAAAACCGTCATGAGCTGTGTAGCCCTCTCAAACATCTCTTTTTGAGAGGCTCAGAGGACATAAAAGCCCACAGTGGTCATGGATGGAGAAAGGCAGAACTAGCCTTTGCACAGCTACACAGACTGAAAAGACTAAACAGAAGCAATCAGCACCAGAAGGGCACAGTGATTTGAAGCTCAGTGCAAAGGGATATTTTGGCCAGAGACACGCACAAGAGGAGAGACAGCAAGAAAGATGTTACTGCTGCATTGCGCCAGCATTGCTCACAGACCAGACTAGGAAGCGGACTCCTGGAATGCCTGGGGACCTTCCTTTATGCAAGCATGTACTCCTTAAGATCTATTTTGTAGATGCATATTTGTCTTGGCCTCATACAAAGAGAAATCTTGTACTAGACTGTACATAAGCTACGCACTAATGCCTAAGGTAATTGCAGTTCACAGTCTTCTTGTTAATTCCAGTGTGATCTGAATCAGGTGGAAGACTCACATCTACTACTACAGGCTTGGAAAGAGAGTAAGAGGTTGTTATCATACAGCTAATTAGGGGAGGCAAAGACATTTTTTGAGAACTGCCAAATAACTTAGGAGTTCAGCCATTCTTGCAGAAACATTTGAAGTATATTTTTCATTTATGTCACCAAAATTTGAAATGAAAATTTACTGGAAAAAAAAGAAAATACATCTTAAACTGCAATATCTGAAAACATTTCTATTACTGCTGTCAGACATTAAAGAGGTATTTTCTCAGTGTAAGCAATCTAATAAAGAGCTTCAGAATACAGGGGGGGAAAAGGTAACTTTCTAAAGGTTATGCTATTGGAGGCTAAGACAACACTGATTTACTTCCATAGCAACATGTCCTAATGTTTTGATACCAAATATAGGTAGCACACAAAATGGGAGTTACTGAAACTTGGATGCCCTTACACCTTTCTTTGTAGCTGGCAGGTTGCCAGGATAATCGCCTATAAAATATCCAATACGTAAATAGTAAAGTTATACAACACTTTTTCTAAAAGTTGATTCGACATCCATTCCTGATGCTCACTTATGCTGCTCAAGCTCTGCCACAGTCTCTCCAAACAGTCCATCAAATTAAGTTCTCTGATGCAGTCTGCAACACTCAAGTTCCAATGCTCCACACTTTACTGGAATAGCTAGAAAGCATTCACTAAGCATAAAGGAGCCCTTTAGGACAGTACCAGGTGTGCCCTATTACTTGGTTGTTCCTGCAGGCTGATGAAACCATTAATTTTGGTGTAGGCTCCTAAAAAGTCATCAAGTGATTGCACATAGCCCAGTCACCAGAGCCTAGCGAAAACAATAACCTGACAGATGTTAAGAACTCATTTATTATTTGAAGGACTGTATTTCTGTCAATAATAGATACTGAGACATTGACTTGGAAGTCTGTCTTTTGGGTTGCTCTCTGATGATCATTAATATTTCTGGCAGCCTTCTGCAGCCTTAGAAGTGAGGTTTGTTATTAAACAAGCAAACTGCAGGGGATTATAATGTGGAACCAGCTTGGGCCAAGACTCATTATTTGTCTGTTCTTCCTAAACATGGCATAAACCGGAACAAAATATAAACTTGCATTGTTTATCTAAGGCTGTTTAAATCAATGTACCTTCTGTATTAAAAAAATGAAGAGAATATGTTAGTGCAAGAATACATTACATAAAGTGACACCACAAAAATCAGTGCATGGAAATTCTAAGATGACCTTGAGAATCTGGGATTGTTCAGCCTGGAGAAGATAAAGCTTTGGGGTAACCTAATTGCAGCCTTTCAGTTGGGAGCTCACAAGGCAGATGGACAGGGACTTTTTACAAGAGCATGTAGGGACAGTACAAGAGGGAATGGATTCAAACTGGAAGAGGGTAGGTTTAGATTAGACATTAGGAAGAAATTTTAAGAGTGTTAAGTGTGGTGAGGCACACAAGGAACAAGGTTGTCTGTAGAAGCTGTGGACGCCCCATCCCTGGAGGTGTTCAGGGCCAGGCTGGACAGGGCTTTGAGCAACCTGGTCTAGTGAAAGGTGTCCCCGCCCACAGCACGGGAGTTTGCACTACATGATCTACAAGGTGCCTTTTGACCCAAGCGATTCTATAATTCTAAGAAATATTTGGTACAGTGCATTGACAAGATCTGTTTCTAGGAGCTTGGAATAGAGTGGTCCACACTAAATTAAGCAGATGCTGAACCTTGGTGGCACAAAACTCTGAAAACTCTTTTGCCACACCTGACACGAACAGCAGGAACAAGAGTACGACATCTTTTCTTGCTCTTTGACAGAGGCTTAGGCTAATGTTTGTCTGGAAGAGGAGAGGTAATTAAGGTCTTTGGGACAGCCAGCCTCTTGAAGGCATGTTTTACAACTGGTCTGGTTCAGGAGCCAAAAGAAAAATAAACTCTTTACATTCATGCAGGACACAGGGACACTCTGGTCTGCAAATGAGAGGACAGGAGAAATTATACGTTTTATAAGAAAATTAAAAACCAGCAAAACCAAACAGAGGAAAGTGCCTGTACCAGGGGTGCTGCAAATGAGGTGCATACAACACCTCTGATTTTGAAGCTGGCAAGTATGCAGACAGGCAAGTATAATGCATCATAGCATTATGCGTAATTCCACAATGCATAAGAGAGCTCTTACAGACACCCCATGCATGTTCTGGCTACGGTATGTCATATTAAGCTCTCTGAGTACAATCCTGAAAAATTCAGCATAAGCAACCACAGCCTGCTATGAAGCCATGTTTTATAAAGATCACACTACACTGTGATTAAAAAATAAAAAAAAAGTAGAAGAAACCCACCACTTCCATACAATATGCCTTTCTTCCCATTAATATGGCTGTTCTGTTCATAGAGTTTAGACTAACTTCTGTCTGATCAATGTTAAACTATTTGTGGTCGTGAAAAGCAAGGTACCTAACTTCAAAATACAGAAGTATACATTAATAAAAGACCAAGTGCTCAGCCATAATAAATCAATTTAGCTCCTTGGAGTATATGGAGTTCCACTAAACCATCCCAGTGGAAGACTTGGTCCAGAGTTTAATAAAAGAACACATAGTTCTGCTCCTATTATGTTTGTAGGAGGTACCACAGTGTTGCAGTGTCTGGAATAGCACGACCCCTCTGGCAGAGTTACACATTAACAACAAAGTGGTCTTGGGTGAAAGTCTGTGCTCATATTAAGAAACCAGCATCACCAGCCCCCTAACCCCTTTATTTTCTTTTCATTTCACCAGCCACATTCTCCGATGATGTAAATCAGCACTTTCCCATTTACGTCAGCAACTGTAACCAGACTTACATTAATCAGTGGTCTGACCCCATTATGATTTTATCTTTAAATTTTGTATATTTTCAGTTTGCTTGAAAAGACCCATTCAAGGGCAGCTTCCATTTCCTACTGACAAATGTTGCCAACAACTCATAACTTGTGGTGAGATACTTATCTGAAGTATTACAGGACAACACACAGCAGCAACACAAAGTTGTGGAGGGGAGGAAGGAGAAACTCAGAGAAAACTTTATGTAAGCTGGAATCAATCAATCCAATCAGAATTTGCAAGGCAACAAGAACTACACACAGTTGGAAATACACCATGGGATCACAGACACTTGAAAACACCGTAATTTTTATTTTTCTATTCTTAAAAAAAAAAAAAAGTTATTTCACACAGAGCCCCTTACAGCTGTATGGATTTTAATTACTTCAGAGAAGAGTTACCGTCTGTGAAATGACTTTGCAAAGCACCTTGCAAAGTCTGGGAAAAAAGAAACAGCTAAACTCAGCACAGGTTAGGTTCTGGGAACGGGAATCACTCCGTGATGTCTGAGGACTCTGTAAACACTTGAATCTCAGAATACATTTTACGGAGTCTCTTGGAGTCTAGCGTTCACCTTCAGTCATAATTACACTGGGGTTGAACTTGTGATTAGCTCTGAGTGTCTCCTAACAGCCCTTTGTAAATAAAAGCACACAGCATATTAGCATCCAACTGAAACATGGTAAAAAAACCCATGTCCTCATAGCTCTTTATTTTAAACTACATCCTATATATTTTTCCTTTATAATACATGTTAAACATAGCTATATTCTAAATATTTACCAAATTTAACAAACACAAACATAACACTTAAGAAACACATACAACACGTTGCTCAATCTACTTTAAGTACTTACATCTTCTAGTGTTGACTGTTGGAAAAAAAAAAACCAAAAACAAAGCTAAATGATCAGCAGCCAAACCATTACCTCAGGCATACTGTCTTATTTTTGTAAGAAAACCGTTTTGAATTAGTCTGTGCATATCCACACATGTATACTTGAATATAATCTGTGTGTATGCACAAATATATACACACTTTAATACAATTTTCATTGCAAAAATTCTGTTATGTTTATGTTCAGCTGACTACATGGAAACAAATTAGAACAGTAAGTTTTCTAAAGCTATTACAGCACAGGAAACATCTATTTCACAGAAACATGTCCTTTTTTTTTTATGGGCATTTTTTTACACATTGACAAAAGATGCAGAGTCAAACTCATTAAATAACTAAAAACATGCCACTCCTTCTTAGAACACTATGGATGGGCTAGCATAAGCAATCTTTCTAACTGCAAGAAGTGTTTCATTGGGAAGAGAATGTCACACATATGGCATTAAAGGGAAATCATTGTTGAGAATGGCTGCTCATTTAAGGACCCTGAGCAATGCACACATTGATTTGAAGAACACAGATAAAAAATAATGGTTTTGACTTTGTTCTTCAGACATGTGCTAACCAGTAAAAGGTAAGAAACATAATCTCTAACATGGACATGTATCAAAATTAAGTTTATTTGTTTTGGTTGGTGTGAACCTATTTGCTGATCCCTGTGCATAGTTTTTGCTTCTATGAATGCTGCACTATACTTCTGAACACTTACTATAAAAATATAGGTTGGAAAGTGAGACAGTCTCAGAAAACTACCCAACGTCCTGTTGGTTACTTGGGACTTGCAAGAGGCATGTGACAGTTCACAGAGTCAATCCTTGTATATAAGAAAAATACACAGTTCATTAATTAGTATTTTAACTGGCCTCTGAACATGCCAGTCTGCATATTCAATTTCTAAAATGGTGACTTTCTTGCACTTGAGAATAGGTTCAAATAGAAATGTGCCATTCTTAGGTTTTCTTTTCCTTTCAGTGTACATTAAATAATTAGACATATGCTAAATACAGAGATCTGGCAGCACTTTCACAGTGCTGCCATGAAGACATACACCAGTCATCCATAGCTAAGAAATGGTATCACTATCTGATTTATTTCCTTTCCTTACCAGAAGTGTCCCAGCATCAAAGGGGGCAACTAAACAGCAGCATGATTTAAGGGAAAATATGTATTTACAAAGCCACACTGGACAGCAACAAAGCAAGGGTCAAAAAATGTAATGTGTCTGAACTAGATGCTCTGTGCTGGTTTGATTTGTATGGGTTTGGGAGCTGGCCTTTCTTATTGGTACTAATGTAGAACTGGGTGCTATGAACATCTCACTCATTACTCACGTCACTTTATAACTAACCTTTTGAAGCTATAAACATGTCAACATAATGTCACATTCCAAATTTATCAGCTCATGCAATGAGCCATGGCTTTGCCAGTTCTTTACAATGGCCTGTTTGTTAATCAATGTGCCCAGGAAAACTGAGAACAAATATTTATATTTCCCTGGGGTAGAACTGGGGTCAAAAGAACCAAAACCCCATTGATACACACCATCACCACTCTGTGATGTGAAAGAAAGGAATGTTCAAGGTTCAGTGATCAAAACCAAACTAGAACAATAAGTTTTCCAAAGCTATTACAGCACAGGAAACATGTTATCTATTTCATAGAAACATGCCTTCTTTTTTTAATGGACATTTTTTACACATTGACTAAAGCTGCATAGTCAAACTCACTGAGGTGTTCGGCTAGTACAAAATCACTTCAGTTATCCTAGGCAGTAACTAACCTGGATAATCCACATTTCCCTGGCTACTTTGCACTGCCAGATGATAATCTGGGTAGTACAAAACAGCCTTGAGCCAGAGACTACAAACCTTTCTACTGGTGTGGATACAAAGCAACACTCAAACTGCTATTAACTGAGCAATAGGCCGCAACACCACGGTTGCACAAATGTCTCAGCCCACATAAAGCATGGATGAGCTGGAAATGAGCTATTCCACAGCAAACAGTCATGTAGTGACCAAGGGAGCCTTCTAGACTGCAAAACTCCTACAAAATTCCCAGAGACTTTAAAACCCTTTACCTGCAAGATAAATCACCCTCCTTTTCAGCCATGGAAAGTGAAATGGTACATCCTGCAGTAAATCTCACCTTAGCTAATTACACCCTGAAAAAGATTTTTCAGTCTGGATCTGCCATAATTTTGGGACATAGGACTAGCAGCCAGCCAAATCTTCAGCTGGGATTAGTCAGACAATGGCATGGCCTTACGTGCCCAGACACTTAGCCTGTGCAATGCTCCAAAACAGATCACCTCTGTGTTCCCTCTGAATCCCAAGAATATCTCCCATTTCTTCTCTGAGCTGAATGATGCTGTACCCACGCTGCTTACAACACACACAATGATGGCATCAGTAACAGAGTTTATTCAAAATAGATCCTGATATTAATTTCTGACCCTGACATGATGATTCTGACCGGTCCTGCCTCTCACATTTTGTGTATTTTCCCCAAATTCCTTAGACTAATTACACCAAAAGGAAGTCTCTGGCCTTTATGCCTCATCAGAAGGGCCTGAACCTAGGAACAGTCAACAGCTGTTGACAACAAAAACCAAACCCAAAAAAATCTTTTTTTTTTCTTAACCATTTTTAATCAAAGGTGGAAGCTGTTAATGTTTCCAGCAAGTCAATTTAATATACAGCAACAAATTATTAATGAGGCTAACACATGCTTCATTAAAAGCTTCACTACTGGCACCTCTTCCCTCGCTGCCAGCCTCCTCACAGGCCAGGAAGACCAGTTACCCAACTGAACAAGGCAGGTGTTAATCAAGGAAGAGAACAACTTTCAAGTTTCATATCAAACTCAGCAGAGACCATGGAATCCTCCAGTGGCATGAACCAAAGTCTTTCTGCTGCTCAAAAATTCATTAAATCCATCTGTAAGAAAGCTGCTAATCAAAATACTTGCAACTGCACAGTTCAGGTATACAGAAGCATATAAAGAGAAATTCATGCATCCATATAAGGAAAAAAAAGGGGATAGCTTATCTTCTAACTGGATGTCTGGGCAGTCCTTCTCTGATTCCTCCTGGTATTGAATTGTGAATACTCAGGAACTGAGTATTTGTTTTGTATGTCTTGTTGTGCTAGTTATGTTACCAGGATACTAAATACCAAACAATGGCATATCAAATTTAACTATTAAAGATGTTGCTCAGGAGATTAAAGACATATATCACATTTTTTTAACCTTTGCATTTTAGTAGTCTTATTTCCTAAAATATAGCAGAATTTCTAACTAATTTAGCATGAGAAAATGAGAAAATTCTTGCCCAGTCTGTGACACCAGCAGTAGAAGTAATCAAATGGGTCAGATTTGGAGTAGCAAGAAGGTTTAGTTCTGCATTCTGGCAAAGCAATATGAAGTAGACCTTTATACACAATTTGTTACCAGCCATACAGTATTTTGTGTTTAGTAATTTTGGATAGCACAAATAATGTTTGAGTTTTTTTAATTCTTAGGAAAGAAGCTGGAAAGAATATCTTATGTAGATACATTGTTTTGACTTCAAAAGGCTGTAATTTGCACAGCCTGTGATCAATTCCAATATCTATTCAGAGCCTTTTACAAAACTATCTTCTGTACAGAAAAAATATCAGTGCACCATTTCTAATTGACAGTTAGCTGTTAAAGTAAATCAAGAGCCCAACAATTGAAAAATGACAAGATTTTTCTTATGATTAAACATGTACATTGTCAGACATGATAAACAGTAGTTTTGAAATAAAAAATAATTATAACTCCTGTGATTTTTCATGAGAAGGTACTTGAAAAAGAATTACTCATGTTAAGTTAGATACAAGGTATATCCAGCATGAATATACCGAAATAATTTGTGAAACCAAGACAACACCATAAACTTCCAAAATGTAATTTTTAGAGATAACTCCAATCATACTACTGCTGAGAGATGAGAGGTGACTTTGTCTAGCAACAAAGGATGAAGAAAAACAATTTCCATAAATGATACTAAAATAATTTAATTTTGAAATATGGAGGAAGAGAGGGAACACAGGATTTGCAAGTCTTCAAAGTACTTTAATAGCATCATCTTAGATGCTTTGGGGAAAATTTTAGTGCTAAGTTCACATCTACCAAGTCTCAAACATTGTATTTTCTACCTCAAACTCCCCTGTCATTGTGCTTGCCTCTTTTGTCAGCAGTGGACAACTGGGAACCTTTCCTGTGCGAGGATCTCAGCAAGAACACAGTCGCCAAGTGACCTGCACTGCGATCTGCCAATTAACTATGTCTGGTCTGCAAGACCCCACAGCAGCTGCCGAGCTGATGGGCTCTACCTGGAGACCTCTGGTAGAAGATATTCTGCCAGTCACATTTTCACTCTGCAGTTAGTTGCACTTCATCACAGGCACAAACACGTTCTGTGAAGCCCCCTAGCAAGTAAAAGCACTTTACTTCATGTCCTAGCCCACGCCTGTGTCATCCACAGTAAGTTTTCTAAGAGAACTGTTAGGCCCTGGATCAGAAAAATAAGTTTTAAATTTTAAAAATTTCCAGACGTTCACTCAAATCCTTGTGATTAGTAAATGTTTTCACTAGGGAGACATGTTCCGGAGGTGTAGGCAGATACAAACATGCAGGTCATACATGCAGGAAAGCTTTGAGGAATCTTTATTAATCCCCCGAAGAATCACTGGTAAAAACACTGAATATTCCATTCAACAAATACTCTTACAAATGTGACCACACCTAAAGCACGTGATAAAACAAGAAGTTGCAATCGAAAAGGAGTTATGGAACAATAAAATAAGTATATGCAAAACAGTGAAAAAGTGAATTATCACTGGAAAAATGTGACATAGTTGTGTCAGAGCTGCGCACACAATCACCTTGTCCTAGAAGTCCAGGAGAAAAAGTGAAATGCAGACAAGAAAACTCTATGTTCTTACTACCTAAGAAGATCAACCAAGGGCAAATATATCAACAGTAGAGCAGCTTACTGCAGGCCTACTATGGCCTTCTGATAACAAATGCTGTTTCATATAGACACTATAACCTTCCTTTTTTCTCTCAGTTGCAAGAGACTGAAGAATATCAAAATACTTCTGCTTTTCTTAGGTACCTGTACTTCTTTGCTTTTACAATATCACATGGCAAAGTTCATTTACTACAGTATGTTCAAAGAGATGTTGGCCATAAGAAGTCAAAGGAGAAAGGAGGCTCCAGCTGAACAGATTTTTATGCAGAAAAGAGAGTTTAAAATAAATAGTTGCCTACAGGATTTGCAAATACAAAAGCTCAGTTGATTCTTCTTCAGCTTGCCCAGCCCCAATGGCAAGTAAAATTCATCTTTTTGAGTGCAGAGGGAGAGACCATCTAGATCAGATAGTGCCTAGAGAAATATAAATGTCCATACTTTCCACATTATAATTGGAAAATAACATTCAGTACCTTTTAAAAACAATTAAGCTTATAATAAACAACTGGTAACTCTGTTGGTCCATATTTTCTCAAGAGATTAAGTGTCAGATTCCTCAAGTACATCATTTAACGTGTATCTGGACTTGCACATCACCTTTGGTACAAAAGGGATCTCTCTTGCAAAACAAGAAGCTCAGCTACCAAAAGAAATGATGGATGGAAACATACCTGAGAAAGAGTTTGTAACAAAGCTTCAGCTTGGGTCAGGATGAAATCTTTTTACTATTTTGCTTACCAGTAACACAACTGTTAAAATTTTGAGACGTATTATTACAGCCTGATGGCTCTGCCAAAGGATTTACACCGTATCTTGAACATCAATATTTTCTTGCTTAATTGTAGTTTGACACACATTTTCTAGTTATATGCTAATTTAAAGTAATTGAGATGCTGCCTTCAAAGAACAACATTAAAGTGCTCCCAAAAGCAGATGTCAAGCATTTGGCAGTTTAACTAACACAAAAGAAAACATACAGCCGCATACAAATACACAACGTACAGCTGCTGCATGAAGTTTTCTTTGTTTTGACTCCCTGCACACTAACCAGAATCAGAAGTAGATATTTTTAATTGTTTTAGTGGAGAAAATGTCAAATCACATGTGCTTGATACAGCCAGAATTGACATCCTTGTACTTAAGCATGATAGAATTACTGCTGCCTCTCTTGGTCGTAAAACAAATCTAGGGTTTTGATTTGTAAGTGAACACCTGAAAAAAAAAGTAGAACCAGGACTTGCTGCCTCATATCATTTTAACAAAAACTAATTTAGGTATTAAAACTTCTGTTACTAGTCCCCTGAATGTTCATTCCTAGGATTAAATTATTAGGGCATGAAGACAATTGTGTCATTCATTAGCCCAGATAAAAATCTGTAGACTATTACTACTTTTCATCTCATTTTTATGACTCCTCTCTCCAAATAAATCCATCATGTTAAAGTTAAATTCAGCACAAGGATTCAAGCGCTCTACAGGGAGACAGTGGAGATTGCAAACATAATTCAAATATGAAGAAGAAAGCTGAGATAACGGAGGATTTGTACTGGGTTACTTCAAAGCCCTGAGAGATGGTCGAAAGTGTTAAGATAATATACAATAAGCACTGATTCCAGACAAAATAATAGAAGCCTCTTTTATCAAACACGCAAGTATAAGTAAAAAAACCTCACAATTTCTACTTCTCCAACCGCACAGACTTTCTGTTATATCAAAAATATTCTGAGGATTTGCAGCGAAATAATCAGCCTTAAAAAAGCAAGGTTATAGTAGTACTAATAAGCATCCAAATAAGAGTAAATTTACAGGGTAGTTGTAGCAGTGTATCAAACCTTCAACTTCAATTTGATCTTCCTGTTCAGTGAGCCCATTCAAAAAAAATACAGGTGACAAATTGTGCTCAACTATAAAATTGTTGTATTTCATAGCCTCTGAATAAGAAGTATCTGAGTATCACAGTAAATGTCATTAGGGCAATTTTGAGGATCTTCTAGTATAAGGTGTCCTCCTGTCTGAAGACACCTGCTATACAAACCACTGACTTGCTGAAAATGTGGCCTGAGAGCACGAGGCAAAAGAAATTGGAAAACAAGTGAGGTGATGCTTCTTGTCAGGCAGAAGATGTAATTCAAATGTTGGCAGTCATTGCTACCACCACACACAGTAAAACAGTAAAAATAATGCAGAGCCATGCATCTCACAAAAAAGCATGTATGATGCTTTTTGAAGCTTGCAGTTATCTCCTCTGACTACAGTGTAGCACTGTTGAGAGAAAAAAGTGAGCTTAGCAAATTATGGACTAGAAATAGTTAGAAGTTTACAACTAACACTGGCATTTTTCAAACAAAAATGTCCCTTCTTCAGAGGAAATACCAAGCTTTGAAGAAAATTTGCTGGTCCAAAACTCCCAAAATTCTCAGTCCTACCATTTTTTTTTCTGCAAGTACAAATCTCCCTTAGGTTTACAACCAGATTCAATAAGGTCACAGGAGATCTTTTTTCTTACCGAGTTTTTAACTGGATGTAGAAATTTAGAAAGCTGAGCAGAAGACAGTATATCATGCTCAGAGCAACCAGAGTACTAATCACTGAATAAATATGTGCAAAACAGTAGATAACTGTATTATTATAAAATTAAGTAAAATAAATGTATATTAAAAAAATCAGGCATAAATGCAGCCATGTCACTAACATAAACTGCAGGCTTACTTCTTCAATATTTCAGCCATCCTACCTCATTATTTACTTCAGCAGGTTTTTTCTTTGTTTCTCCAATGTCCAAATAGCTGTGGAAAGAAAACAGGTTTGATTATTTACAAAAGCATCTAACTTACACAATACAAATATTCTACACTTTTTTCATACATGAAGGTTTTAAAACTTGTAATGCTTCAAATAACAGAAAAAGCAAATAATTATTAATATTAATTAACTCAATATAAATCTTCAGGCTAGCCCTCTGGACTAATATAAAAGACAGGGGAGAACCAACCACCTACCTTCAAGTCACTGGTGATTAGAGCAGACCATCAATAACCCCCTCATCAGAAAGAAGCTCATATACACCTGTGAGGTGGATCAATAAATCTCAGCACAGTATCACCTTACCAGAGTTTTCAAAGTCATCATCTTGCCTCTTAGTTCCTCACAGTAAATCTCTGATAGATTTAAAGCTTCCCTGCACACCCGAGTTTAACTCAGGGCATCAGCTAAAGTTTGAAAGGATCTACACCACTTGGGTTTCAATAGAATGTGGACACATCTGAACACTCATTTCTTGTGGCTGGATGAACCAATAGCAGCTTCATAACTATTTTATGGATAAAATGCAAGTCTCAACTGGACAAGCAAACAAAACACACCTATTTGAACAACATTATGCTATTCTCATGATGTTCTCTGTTCTCACTTCCAGTGGGAAGGTGCTTTACCAGGTTTTTAAGACTAGAAGATCTTATTTGAGAAGTCAGGTATACCTAAGGCCAAGCATCAGTGCAGGCTCAAAAGACCTCAGAACTCACAACACATCTGCAGCCCTTTGGTAATGTCACACTCTGTAGTTAATAACTGGGAACATATTTTTTTGCCAGAAGAAACTTTCCTACTTGGCCTAAGTTGAGAATTCATGGGACTTGAATGAAGGTGCAAAAGCAGTAAAAAGCATCATTCTTTCTTTGAAGGAATGGCAATCATTGATCAAGGTACCACAGCAGGGTCACAAAGATTTCAAGGCTCCATTGAGAGAGGACAGTAAGACACAGCAAAGCTGCCAGGCCATACTTGAAAGTGCATGCCAATGCTTTGAAACAGTTAAGTGTAGCAACATAGGATACTATTTTTAAAAGCCTCATGTTTAAAAATAAACAATAACAACTCTTCCAAACTCTCAGTATAAAAAGGAACAAGTTTTCTTTAGACCAAAACCAAGAAGTCTTACAGCTTGCAATATTGAAAAGAATTAAGCGCCTCCGACAAAATGGCTCGAACAACATCGGCTATTAACTGTTGTTCTTGTGTTTCAGGCACCTGTGAATTACTTCACCAAGAACTAAGAAAAGTGACAAAGAAAAGCAAATGCGTAGTCAAAGGCTTAAATTCACCATACAGAAGTCTGGGCATTCAGTCATCAAATTTCAGGGACCTGCAAATATGAAAAGTTCTAAAAAGGTGCAAAGGCCATTTTTTTGGGGTGATGGCGCTCAAAAAAATGTCAGACCAAGAACTTTACAAAACTACTCTCACTCGCTAAGAAAGCAAAAAGACTTCCAACCAATGGCTAGCCAAGCCAGTGATGAAACTACAGTGTTTTTTAAAAACACACAGTTAGGGAGAGGACAATCTACCATTGGTGAATGAGCATAGATACAAGTAAATGGGCAAAGGAAGGAGAATGGTGAAGTAGCATGCTGAAAAAAAGATAAAAATTGAAACCAGCTCCAGCACAGACAGTTCCCTTTCAGGAAGCTGAGAGCCAGGGGAAGAGCTCCACAGGGGTGCCAAAATGTGCATTCTCACTCACCACTGAAACAACTACAATATACCAACATACCTCACCATGTATACACCAAAAAGGTGTGTGTTAACTTAGCACATATCTAAATGACAAAACAAGCTGGAAAACTTGTTATATGTTACAAAAATTACCAACATTACCAACATTGACTAAAAATTCCTCCATTAAAGAAAATTTCTACATATTTTTTTCTAAAACCAGACTTTCTAAATGTCAATTGTTTTATTTTATTTTAAAAATTAATCAGCAGTTTATCTAGAATATATGCCCTCAGAACTATCAATCTCAAAATGTTAATAGTCAGGGTTCGGCTCATGTGCTAAAGGTGACCGCAGTTTAGTCTAGAATTCACAGTGAACAGGAAAGAAAAAGATTCACTTTCAGTGTGAGGCATCTGAAAAGAAACACATGCACTGCTTGAAGCTGAACAAAGACACTTTCAACTTCTGCTACTCCTTGGATACTTTCTCCATTACACTCCCACAGCTCCCACACATCAGTGCCACAAGCCTCCATTTCAAAGTTCAGCCCTGCATAGTCTATAACAGCAATTAATATGTCCACTAAGAATCACTGGGGGAAAAAGTAAATAAATTAAATAAATTAAAAAAAAAAAAAAAATCAAACTTGCTGCCATCAGACCAGACTCAGACTCAAAACCTTTAAGGTAGATGTTTTGGTCTGTCACACTGTAACTGTTTACCTGTGACACATTACACAAACATACACACTTTTCTTTAATTCCTTCACTTTCTTCCTGAAAACTGTTCCTTCTAATTAACTCTTCCTCTCCTCTGACTTTTCCAGCTGTCTCCCTAATTACCATGCTGTCTACAACCCAATTAAGAACAACCTCAACATTAAACCCTTCAGCTTATCTTTAACGCTCATAGAAGCACTGCTAGTACTATGCAAACAAGTACTAATAAGTGAACAACTCCACTTCTGAATACAGAAATGGAAAGGATCTCAAGTTATCCCATTTATCCTCTCTACAGCACAGGACTAGGACATATTATCAAGTTAGATATAAAACAGCTTGTTTTTACCCAGTCCTTTAGGTTATCTTTTCTTAAAGTATTCCCTTTGTTGGCCTTAAATAGCTAGGTACCTTACTGCACGTTGCCACTGTAGAAGTCTGAAAAAGTCTCACCATAAAATGCTGGTCATAAAGTGTGAACTGACAAAAAGAAATGCTTTTCCCTACACAACATAAATCCAGAGTGCCTAATTCTCTGAACAGTGCACACTAATGCCAAACACTTACTTACTTTTAGCCTATCAAAGACAAAACACATATAGGGAGATATAACACAATATGCTGATAACCAACAACTTTAAGCCATCCACAGAATCACAGGTTTTAGTATCAAAAAGATATGGTAGATCTTTCTTAGAGTTGAGCCCTGCATTTGACACGGAAAAGAGTAAGTACTGTTGGAAAAGGGCATAGATAGCCTGTCATACATCTTTCTCTCTGACTTTCCTACTGAAGTGCAAGAAGCTTCAATAAATCTTTACAAGCAGCTAGTGACAAAAATGGTAAGGGTGATGATAGTGATCCTGTTCATTACACAGAGAATTTATCCTGAAGCATAACAAGCCACTAATGAGCTCTCCTGAAAAATACAGTGTCTTCCACTCTACAGAACCGAGATGATGAAGACACCGTAAAGGTGGTACTCGATGATATAAATTCTCAACCACCTCCAGAAAAGAATGGTTAATTTTGAGGTCTATTTCTATAAATTCAACTGGAGGAAAAATGCCCACAAAGACTGGGCAAAACATGTAATAGTCAATTGAGACCATGAAATTCGCTGCCAGAATTAAGAATAGTTACTGATCACATGCAGAGCCACTCTGGAAACACACCTAAAAGCCCAGCTCTCCTTCACATTATTCTCCCAGTGACTCACTAGAAAACAGACAAACCAGCAGCTTAATTCTTGTTGTCCAGGTAGGAAAAAGAAGGTAAATGGTTATCTTCTAAGTAACAGGAGAGATATTAAAAGGCTATATATATACCCAAAATGAACAGAAGTGATGGAGAGGCAGATAGCTGGGTAGAATACTTTAGACTTTTAAAAAAGTAAACAAGAAAGGAAGCATCAAGAATTGAATTCCCAGGCTCATCAACTTCATGGCAGAACTGTCAACACTCCACCTTTCTACAGCTTTCACCCTGTTACCCCTGAGCACAAATACTGATACTGGCCCTTCAGCTAAGTGCAGACATCACAAAAACATGCCATTCCCACGTGTCCTTTGGGTTAAAGGGCTATTTCTCCTTTTCTACTGTCATGTCAAGGAGATGTCACTATGTGATTCCTGGTACGAGTACCCTTTCTGGGGCTCACCTCTAAAGCTCTTTTCCTTTTGCCCTGGATCACAGCTTCTAAGTTCTCTTTCTGCAATGACTAATAAAAGGGACAGGGTGAGGCGTCCTCTGAAGCACTGCCACAGTGCCAAACCCCAAACGTTTATATTCATTTCTGTATAAATCTTACATTTCAGCCACTCACTTGAGTTTCTTGAAGGCCTCCCTGCCACCAGCCACGTACTGCTCTCCACTCTGGAGCTCCTCCAGCTGTCGGACACGATGCCCACCCCGGGGGGTATAGATGTTCCGCACAGCTCCAAAGGGCGCCTGCACCCCTCCCGTCACCTCTTTCAGGAACACGTCAAAGTTGGACACTTTCTTCTCGTGGATGACAATGCGGCGCCCCGGGAAGAAAGGGTCCCCGTTGCGATACACCAGCACGCTCTTCACGGTCGGCTGCGAGAGCCAGGACCCCTTAGTGCCAGGACAAGTCATGCTGGTGGCTCCGTGTCCCCTGCGCAGCCCGAACCACCCGGCCGCGCCGCCTGCACCTGTTTGCGCGGGACAGGCTCCTGCCCGAGAACCCCTCTGGCCCTGACACCTCCCACGCCGGGCACATGGGCACACCTCCCGGGATGCGGGGAGCGATCAGGGCTCGCCGGGGCCTGGGCACAGCCCTGCGCAGCCTATACACAGCGGCTCCTCCCAGGCAACCAGCGCGCTGCTCCCGGCGCCGGGGGAGCTTGGCGCGGGGAACGCCAACCCAGGCGTGACACTCGAGCCGGCGCAGCAGGGACACGGACTGCGGGGGACCTGCGGCCTCCCGGGGCTTTATCCTCCGGCTCTGCCATCACGGAAAGCCCTACCGCCCTGCTTTCCTCGGGAAACTCTACCCCGCGTGTGCTCGGCCTCCCCGCCGGGCAGCCAGGCCGGAGCCTGCCAGGAGCCTGCCCGGCCCAGAGCCACCGCGGGAAGGAGGGCGAGGGGCGGCGTGCCCAGAGGCGGGCAGAGGGCCGAGGGGGCCGCGGGGGCAGAGGGAACGGGATCCGAACGAGGGAGAGAGGGAAATCCCCGCTCTGCCTCCTCCTGCCCGACGGCCGCCTGTTCCCACAAGGGGAGCGCTGGCGGCTGAGCTGCCCCGGGCGGGGAGGCGGCGGCAGCGGGGAAACGCCGAGGCGGCGCAGCGCTCCCACCGCACTCCGGCGCACCCTGGGGACAAGAAACCGTAATACCTGACAGAAAGTAAAACAGGAGTGCCTTCAGTTAAATATAATTCCTTTAACAACCTCTTTTCCCCGCCGATAGTCTCAAGTCTAAAACTGCACTAGACCTTCCTACCTGGATTTGCTTAGTGTACAGTAATGATTGTTTTTTTTAATGGGTTTTAACACGGGGGATGGAAGGAATTTCCTTTCCTTTTATCTTACCTCCTGTGATGGGAAAATTACCCCCCTGCTGTGAGTTACAACAGAGCAGTTAACCATTACAAAAAGAGCAATTTTAGGGTGAGGGCAGTCGAACATGCCACTGTTACTGGTTAACAGCTAAAGTTCCCCACTTGCTGCTGGTCTCATTCTAACTAATAGAGGGGAGAACCACTCCTTTACTGTCCTTGAATTAATACTGTTTAACATTGAACTGCTGTAACCTGAAAGGAATTTTTTTTATTAAAGATATGCTTTTGACTAAAAACCAAAAATGCTGATGACCCTCACACTGCTCTGCATTCAAGTAGTGATATGTCAACTATCTGCTATTTTATGTCAGATTCTACTGTATTTGGTGATCTTAGGCCTAATTTGAAGTCACACAATATCTTTGACATTGGAGTAAGACACTGAATATTTTATTGCTGCACCCATTTTGACACTTTTGATACTCCAAAATACTGTTGGTCTTTACCTATGGCCACGCTGGTTATGGTCACTTTATAGATTGCAATAAAATATTCCTTAAATGGTACCAGAGCACTGCTAGCCTTAAAGCAGCCAAAAATTGGTGGACAAAATCTTTGTTTTCCATCTCATCTAAGTACAACCACTGACCAAAAGCTAAGAAAAGGTTAGACACTTCAGTCCATAACAGCAGTGCCTTGAACCATGATAATAGCTTTTCCGAGGTCTGACCTTTTATTCCCACTATTGTTTTACTTTGTAAGCAATCTTCTATCACATTCTCAACAAGGAGACAAGCTGCTGAACCCACTGACATGATTAAGGTAAATGCAGAGACACATAATCTCTTTATGATGGAGCAACATCAGACCTCTCATCTTACATGAGGCTAGTGCATGACACAACGTCTGTCAGGTCGTGTGTCAGGATCCTCTGAGGTTACATAAGGAGCATAACACAATGTTGGGGGATGTGATGAGAGCAGAGCCATGGCATAGTGTAGCATCAAACAGGGTCACTTTTTCTGCACTAGAATGTCGTGAGGTCTCTGCTATTTTGGAACTGGGAAAGATTTTGCAGCTTGTTGCAGAGCCTTGCCAGCTATGCTCAGTGACAGCAAAACATGAAGTCGTGAAGACAGAAATGTCCTAGTGCTGAAGAAAAGACCAACAAAATGGACAGAATGGAAAAGGATAAAATTTCTAAATAAAGAATTAAATTCAGTTTATTCTGTTGCACACAGTGCTGAGAATCATACACCTCTGTGCAGTTTATCAGAAAATCAGACTAGGCAACAGCAGCCACTTTATTCCCAGCTGTAAGTCTGGAGTAGCCATACTGTCTGCACTGGCCGTTTAAAGCACTTAAATACCAAGTGGTTCAGCTCACATGCACACACTAGAAGTAAAATACCAATGGAGTTGTAAATTTTAAAGCCCATGTTATATCAAAGTCATCTTATTGTTCAGTTGCCAGATCAAAAACTCCTTAGAATGCCGTGATCAATTATTTTTGCTTTAAAAAATACCTTAGACAATGACAGTTTAAGCTACAGCTTTTGATTACACAGGTCCTGTCCAACAGTATTCTTGAGACAGCCAAGATGCTGAAGGATTACATATGGGAAAGGCTTTAAAAAACCCTTAGAGGCACAAAAGGAAATAGCTCTCCATGAAAAAAATTCCAGTGGGTTACCTAAAGTAAGGAAAAGGTTGAAAGATCCCTTCCATGTGGTCTTGGTATAGAGTAATGAAAGTGAAGTCATCCTTCTTAAGCAAAGATTTCTCAGTGTGTTACTGTAGCTACCTTTGATCAAGGGACGGGAGATTATCAATTGGGTATTCCTGATTCATTCATATAAGAGCAATTACTGTAAACATGAGTGGGTTTTTTTGGTCAGTTTTTTATGGGGTCTTTTCTATCTCTCTCTTCTTGTGTAGCTTCACTCACCATCCACTAAACACTTACGTACTGTCTGGTAGCAACTGTGGGTTTTTTGTTAATCTGGCTTGTTGTTTGTTGTTCTGGTTTTTATTTTTTTCTCAATGTAAATAAAATTGCACATTTCTTTTAGGAGAAAAAACAAGTTATAGGTACAGGCATATATTTGTATATAAAAAAAAGATTGATCAAATGGGCAAGTTATACGCTAAGAATTGTCTGTAGACCAAAATGCCTTTTCACCATAATTGTACTGAAAAGTTCTCTGAGCTTTCCTTCAGCAGAGATTTATAAGGACCTCTCTGATGATACCTATGCTCTCCTTCTTATTCTGTGTGTTCTTCCTTGGTGTTTCTGCTCCTTCCCTGCACGAAGCCCAGCTGCAATCACAGCAGTCCCCCACGTCTGTGCTAACATTCAGCTGGCAGTGGAACTAGGTGCCAGTGTCATTCAACCTCACAAATAGCTTCTGGTTTGGATGGCAGTTTCGTGACTAAGCAAGCCTGTGCTGGAGCTGTCCTTGCTTTTTGGCTGAATGAAGAACAGCCATCATGGCTGTGTCAGTGAGCCTCTTCAACAAACAGCAGAGGAGCTTGGCCCACTATTTTTTTGATGAAATTGAGCAAACTTCTCCCAAAGGCTGGCACTGCAGGACAGACCCGATACCTGACATGTGCCTACAGCGGAATCAACAAGCAGCTCATTGGTATTTAGAGCTACAATAAATAGATGCCAGTTCTAGATCTCCAGTTATCTCGTGCCAGGAGCAGTGTAAAATCAGACAGACACAATTGTGTGTGTGCTTCATGACTTGTCCCTGGCTGCCAGTGCACACCGATGTGCTGCCTTCACCTCTAAAGACAGAGGTGACACCTGGTTATTGTCTGCCTTGCCAGACATTTGCAGTGGTGGCTGATAATGCAGCTGTAATGAGATACAGTAGCAGTGCTTACCCATACATAGCAGAGTTTATAACAACACATAGTGCGAAATTACATCGTCTTATTTCCAACACTTCTATTGTCTTAGCAGCCAGAAAAACAGATGAGCAAACGAAAACAAACAGATCAACACAGCAGTTTTTCCCTTTTATTGAAGTGCATGAAATGTCAGCTGTGCAAGACTTACTGCATATTCATTAAATGTAAATTTCTGGCAGATATCCTTTAGATGCTTCCCTAGTTTTTGCATTCCAACATACAGGGCCAATGCAAGCTGCCATTAGTTGCCAGCAATCATGTGCACTGGTTTCCTGCCTTCCTGAGGTCTTTCCTGTGGTGTCTGGTATGTCCAAATATTAAGTACCTCTGACATCCAAGAGATTAAATTAGTGTCGCACATACCGTCACCTGCTGAGATTAACCAAAACTAGAATTAAAATACTTCATTTAGAGTAGATATCAGCTTTTTATCAAGTATGTATATGGACAACATTTGGAGGCAGGCATGGTTACCCTGAAACTGAAAACCTCTGATGGCTTCAGTCTACATACACATGCTGTCCATAACTACTGAGGAACTTTTGCATTTAATTACTTCCTTGTGAGGTCATTCATCTTTATGCAAGGTGTGCGTAAACCATCCTTCTGATTCTCTGCATGTCAGTCCACTTGAAACAAAGGCTCATCTATGTATGTTAATGTATGTATGTACACACAAACATACAAATGCACAGCTCATCTGGTGCAGGAAAGGAAAGGACAGTGTTGTTATAAATATTCTGATAAAATAATTGATTTAATCATATAAAAGAGTTAGTTATGATTACAAGTAGAAAATTGTAAAGTATAACGTATAGCAATGTTAGGAGTGCTGTGTTTAAAATATGCAACCTTAGAAACTTCACCAAGAAGTTACTGGATTTCTTATGTTTTGTTCAAGAAACTATGGAGACCGTCATGCACACCGGTTATGCTGCTCAGAAACCCCCTACCCTTCCCATCTTGATTTGAACATCAAGAATTCCAATCAGCAGAGCTCAGTTGAGATGATCAATGATTTTCTTAGGGTAGGAATACTAATGAAGTTATATAACTAGCAAAACCAATTATTGTAAAAGTTAAATTTAAGAGCAGACATATTATGCATAGTATGTAAAACTATGTAACTTATGTAACAATGATTTGCCAGAAAAAGTATATAAAATGGATGGATTTTTTTTTGCTAAGGGGAACATGTTTGGAGGAGCAATCCCACTTGTTTCCTGCACCAAAATAAAGAAGTGTCTGCTTATTCACATCAAATTGGTGTTGGATAAGTTACTTTTGTCCTGTTTGGTGACACCCTTGTCTTCAAATCTCAGGCTGGTGTTTAGATTTGTGCTTTCCTCTTGGAGCAGCCATGCTGCACGGATCATTTCATTAATCACTTCCTGTTTTACTTCCCTACTAAGGATTACTGAGTAGTCTAAGTGCATTCTGATAACATGTCGCGCGGCAGGGTTTGGAGGCAGGCTTTGCCTCCCGGCCGATTTACACAATTCAGCAGGATCAGCCAAAGGAAGGATACCCCTTCTACTTGCATTGCCCTTTTGCGCATGAAAGCTGCAGTTTCAAAAGAATAGTGGAATAGTGTAATAGTGGAAGCTGATACGCTGCTAATGAAACTTTTACATCTCCACCATCCAGGTTGTCTCTATCTTAGATACAGAAGGGCAAGGAAATTTAATTCCAAGACGTTTGCTGGGGACAAAATTGTACTTCACCTGAAAAAAAACAACAACTGTATTTTAGAAGTAAGATCATCAGGAAGTGGCCGAATGCAGCAGGGAAAATCCCAGCCACAGTAAGGTGAGGTCACTTTATGAGCATTGCTGGAGCTGGGATTTTAAGAACACTTATGTCTTTGGGAGGAGTTATCCATTTGATTGGATTTTCAATTTGGACCTACCTCATTAGAGGAGCTCAGGTGAGCTTCAGGGGGTTCTTGGGGGTTTTTTCCCATTCTCACAAATCATCATGTACAAAATCCAGTTAATTTCAGTGGGGTGGAACGCAGGCTGGGTGAGAAGGTGGTGAGAAGGATCATGGCTCTGTGCACGTATAAAACAATGGCTATGAACTTCTAGGGCGCCACTGAGTTATCTCGCATAGTTCAGAAATACGGAAGCGGGTCAGCAGGACGCGCCGCTCCGCCACCGGCTCCGCCCGCAGCCGACTGGGCCCCGACCCGCCCCCGTCGCGGGGCCGCTGTGGCCGCGCTCCTCCCAGGCTGCGCCGGGACTCGCCGTCACCCCGCCGGGCTCCTCCTCTCCCCGTCACCGCTCGGGCTCCTCCCTCGCCGCGGCTGCGCGCCGGGAGCGGTGCCGGGCCGAGGGGCCGAGCGGGGTCGATGCTGCGCGGGG
>WEKY01032025.1:0-20773 GCA_013390045.1 Picathartes gymnocephalus | reverse complement strand
CGGCCGTGGCGGCGGTGCCGCCGGGCGCCCGCGGGCTGCACTGGGCGGGTGAGTCGTGTCGGGCCCCGGGAGACCCGGGCGGGGGCAGCTGAGCTGGGAGCGGCGCCGGCCGGGCGGTGTCGGGTTCGTCGGGGCCTTGTCGTGACCGGCGCTTCCTGGCGCGTGTGCCGGAGCCTGAGAGCGGGACACCGCGCAGCTCAATTCCAAGGGCTGTGAGCTGGAAGTAGAGCTATGTTCTCTTCCCGCAGGTAAATTTTTCCAACATGCCCCCACTGAGACCTCCCAAGCCACCCTAGCTAGCGTGTCTCCTGTTTTTGCAGTGGTAAGTACTTGCAGGCATTTCCGCCAGCGAGGGCAGCTGGTGCAAGGTGATGGTGCTTTTTCCCTTTTGTTTGTTTGTTTGTTTTTTAATCTTAAGGTGTCATAAAAGCAGATGGATTTGTGTCTCGGAGAACATCCCTAGTTCTAAATTGTTTGTTTGAGGTACTTTGATAGGAGGACCAAGTATAGTACATAGTGTTGATGATGATGCTTTTCTAAGGCCCAGCATGTGCTGGAAGTTCTCTGACTCTACATTGTTTATGAGCAAAACAATAAACTTTATGATTAATCCAGACATGTCAGTCTTTCCAAGAAAATAATTTTACTAGAAAATACAGGTGTTAACAGGATGAATGACAGATGCTAAGACAAGAAGTATTTAAGTGCAGGCTATGAGCTCAATGGCATGCCATTGTAATATTTAATGTGGGCACAAGGGCTAACCACACAATCCGTGGTACTCTTTACTTTTTAAGTTTTATTTGTAAATTTTTCAGGGTGTTCCAGAGCAAACAGCTGAATTTTTAATCCCAGATGTAAGATGCCCTGCTGGTCTCCTCTCCATGAAATACAGTAATAGGATGCATGGGCATAGCTCAAAGCTGTGCCAGGGGAGGTTTAGACTGGACATTAGGAAGCAATTCTTTACCAAGAGGGTAGTCAGACCCTGGAACAGGCTTCCTGGAGAGGTGGTCGATGTCCCAAGCCTGTCCACCTTTGAGGCATTTGGACAGCATCCTTAATACCAGACTTTAACTTCTGGTCAGCCCTGAACTGGTCAAGCAGCTGGACTCTGATCATTGTATGTCTCTTCCAACAGAAATAGTCTGTTCTAAGTCTGATCCTCTGCAAATCACCTTAACAAGGTTTGTGTAGGAACATGGTCACGCAGATGACACTGGTCACAAACACAGTAAAATGTGGCCATTTTGTGCAATTATTTTGCTTAATTGTGAATAGAGAGCATAAAAGTTGCTTTCTCGTAATAATGTGTTTTCCATTTGGCTTCTAGGGAAGTGCAAATAATTTTAGAAATTGATTTCTTGTTTTGTAGTGGTTCTGTGAAAAAATTTTTTTTTTCCATTCCTCCAGATGAAGTTTGACAAAGAGGGAAATACTACCTATTTTGGTAAGTTTTCATTGTAGTTTTGTTTGGGGCTTGTTTGAATTTTTTCCTTGTCCAATACAGAAAAGACCAATTGGAAGTCTACTTGGTTAAAAAAATTATGTTTTGCATACTTCACTGTGTTTATTTGGGATGTTGCAACATTTCTTCTCTTTTGCTGCCTTCTATTGGGCCTTCATAGCATCTTTATTGTTGGAGTTTTTGTATATTTTTAAGTAATATTTTGAAAATAATGTTATAACCGTTTCTCACATGAAGGTAATTTTTGCTTTGCCTTTTTTCTTTTGGACCAGCATGAATTTTTCCATTCCAGATAGTCTTCTAAACTTTGTAGGAAGTAACTTAGATTGAGGAGTCATGGGAGGAAGACCTTTAGACATAGCACAGCTGGGTTTTTTTTATTGTGGGACTTAGTAACACACTAAGATGTAATTTCAGAACATACAAGCTTGTCGTGTAAATGTCTTAATCTAAAATATTTTCATGATAGAAAAAAAGAAAACAGAATTGTACCAAGAGTTGGGTCTTCAAGCTCGAGATCTAAGATTTCAACATGTGATGAGCATTGCAACCAGGAACAACAGGATCATCATGAGAATGGAGGTAATGATTTCCCTATAGCTGAGTGTAAATCCTATTTCATCCTTGCACTTTGATTTTCTTGCACAGTTCTAACAGCAGCTTTTTGTGACATGCAGTCCAGCAGCAAATGTGTCTTTGAAGCTCTGCATAGCAATCAGAGTGCGAGTTCAGCTGTACACATTAGTGACCATATTCCTGGTTGAGCACAGGAGAAACATTACTAACATTGTCACAGAAGTAAAGGCTTGTGAGGAGCCTCTTCTCAATCCCTGGCACAGTGCTGTGGCTGAGCCTGTTTGCAGTTAACATGACATTTTGTTATTTTCCTATCTGAAATGACATTTGAAGATTCGTTTTATCGAAGCCCAAATAATCAAATGTACTACAGAGTTATGAGAAATCTTCAGCCTGTTTTTTTTTAGACTCCTTACATGTACTGTCTTTTTCAGTTCTTGAAGGCTGTCATAACACCAGAGTTTCTTCTGATACTAGATTATCGGAATTTAAGTCTGGAACACTGGCTCCTCAATGAACTAGCATCTCAGCTGGCTGGGGAAGGTCAACTAGTCACGTATTCCCTGCCCTTTGAATTCCGAGCCATAGAAGCAATCCTGCAGTACTGGGTGAGCTACTCATTTTTTTAAAATGTGTGGGAAGTTCTTGCTACATAGAAAGGGCAGTATGACTTTAGTCTTGTGTTAACATTTACACATACATATTTTTAAATGTATTCTTCACTTTCTCTTTTTTTTTGTTTTGACCCTTGTTGCTTTAGTTCTTACGGTTTTATGTGTATGTGTGTTTTCATTCCCTTTCCAAATAAAGTGTTATTTGGATATGATGGCTTCACCATCATTTGGAAAATTAAAAAACAAGTCAGAATTCCTTTCTAGAGCCATGTTGTAGCTGAAATGAAAATCACACGAAAGTGCTGAGATTTTGGCTTCTTGAGCAGGAGTCAGATAAGAGTTCTAGCTATCATTAGAAATCTGTGCTTGATAATTTATAGACAATAGTGGTTTAGCTTTATCAGCCTTATTGGTGTGGTTGTCACTGGGTTTCAGTTCACTTTTTTTTAAATACTGTATTTGCACTGGCTTTATGTTTATCCATATAGAAACACGGATTATGTTTATGGTATCCATATAGAAGTATTTCCCAGGCGTTGGAAAGCAGGTTGTATTAACTACCTATTACTGTGAATTCTGTGTTGAGAGACAGGAGTCAGTTGCCCAAATCATTCTAAATGAATTATTTTAATTCTTATGAAGGATCATGTTGTTATCTAGATCAGCAAACTGCAGGGAAGACTTAACACTTTGCAGCCTCAGATCCTTGACACACTGGAAGCTCTAGTGGACCCCAAGCTTTTATCTGTGGATAGGAGTAAACTACACATTCTTCTGCAAAATGGCAAGAGGTAACTAAGAATAAGCTGTAAAGAGACTAGAAGATGACCATAGAAAATGGCATGCATTAAAGTGTTAGAAAAATGGTATCTGATATTAATTCCTAGATTACTGTAATTCTGGGTTGTGCATCTTATTTGGAAAATCAATATAGGAAATACCTAGTGATATGAGGGAAAAGGGAAATAAATTCTGCATAGTCAGAAATACTGTTGCGTTTCTTAAATAGCATCTAACAGACCAAAATAATATCTAAGAGAATCAAACAGTGTGAAAATGTTCCCCTTAATATAAACCTTTGTAAATCTATGTAAATCTGTGCTTTAAGGTTACTAATATGGTGCTACCTTCATGTGTTGGCCTCTCTCATATGACAGTGCAAACATGCGCTTGCGACGTGCTCAAACAGTGCTTGCTATCCTGGTTTACAAATACATTCAGAAACACGTCTGGATGCCTTTTAGTGTGTGTCTGTACCTCACTGGTCCCTAGACAGATCACTGCCACAGCTAAGTGTGTGGCTTGTAGAGCGTGTTTTGAAGGAGCTCTTACAACCCGTCAAGGAAGTCTTCCTGGCTACTCTGTGGTGAGGGTGCTGGCTGGCAAACTCATGTAGAGATTACCTTTGGGCACCGGTGCCACTGGGGATTACTTGATCTTTTGCTTGTTCTTCCTTCAGCTTGTCAGAACTGGAAACAGATCTTAAAGTTTTCAAAGAAACAATTCTGGAGATCTTAGATGAAGAAGAAGTAATAGAAGAACTCTGTCTGTCTAAATGGACTGATCCACAAGTATTGTATGTATATTTTGAAACCACATATATTTTTTTAACAGTGTATTTTGTTTGAGGAGAACTTGAACACTAAACTGGTTGTTTACTGCCTAAAAGCAGAAAGAAAAAGTCTTTCTAATTTTTTTTAAGCCCTAATGCTTGCTACTTCAGAAACCATTGTAGTTGCCATTTTGGAGAGGAACTCTATTGTTACACAGTTACAAATAGCTCTTGACATAACAGGCCAGCTCATCTAGTATGTGATGCAATTGGAGCAGGATGGCAGAAAAAGCAAATGTTATTTTTCAATATAAATAAACACATTCTGGGAACAATTTCCTTAGTTTCACCAAAATAAAAACCAGAGGCAGGTTTTAAAGCTTACCTTGAATAGGTCAGACACCACACTTCCTTTACTAGAAGTGAAGACCTTGCTCCTAGCTTTTTGCTCACCAGCAGAACCTGAAGGAAAGTGGCCCTGGAGCACCTGAAGAACAGAATTCCAGGAGATATACATGCAGAAACAATCCTATTGCACTCCCAGGTTCTGGTGAAAGACAGCATACAGCAACAGCAGCACTGGTCACTTTCATAAAAACTAAAAAACTGGAAGATAATGTATACAGTTTCCAACTGTGTTTTGGGCTGAATTGTATTTAAATCTTGGGCACAGGGATGTGTTTTATATATAAGCAGATAACAGAAGCTACCTCCCAAGGTCCTTTGTGAAGTTGCTGAATAATACTTTTGTCTAGCTGCATTGCATGGACGTATTAATACTGTTCCCGCAGTGCTGTGAGTTTGAAGTCTTGGCCTGCAGACCTTAATCTAAATGTGCAGCAGAAACTCAGTGATCCAGAAGTGGGACATGGTTTGCATTTCTAATGTGTCTTCTGGAGCAGTATCAGTGGTAGCTCTAAATTCCAACTGTTCCTGAGCCAGCAGCTGGTTTTGCTCACAGCCTTCCTTTGGACTTAATAGTCTGCTGGAAAAGCCTTTGTTGCCTCACGGTAGACAATGTGTAGGGACATCCTGGGAAAGATCGCAGTGTCACCTTACACTGGTGTCAAGAGAAACCCACAGGCACGCCTTCTTTGAGACACTGTTGCACAAGGGTAGGAGAGGCAGTAGGAGGCTGTGTGAAGAGCTGTGCTGCAGGATGCAGTGAGGCAGTCTGTGCACCAGCCATAACTACACATATGCGGGCAGGCTGGCCATGTGTGAACAGCTCTTTTTCGATCCAGGATTGATGCAAGTGATACCTGGTATGTGATGAACTTGGGAAGCCTGCAAGGATGTGGAGGAGCCCAGTTAGGCAGATAGGTGCCATCAGAGACCTTTTGCAGTGGAATAGTGATCTTAGCCCAGAGGGACACGGCAGACCTCTTAACTTTGTGTGAAGGAACATCAGAATGTGGAAGACACGTGAGGCAGATGGAGGCTGGTTAATGAAAGCACATCCAGTGGCAGTTATTTTCATGTCTTTATGGCTGTCTCTATTTTGTGTATCCCCAGAGGAGCTGATGTAAATGTAACCATACTCATCAAATATCACCTTGAGCTGAACCTGCAATACTGCAGATAGTGCTCTAAGGCTTTCAAGTCTGCAACTTGTCTCATCTCCATGCAGTGAAAACCTCAAGGTCTGGAGGGCTTTCACATCAGGTTGGCTGACTCAAGAGTTTCTTCCCTAGAAGAGAGAAACTAGGTGCTCTGTTAAAGGTCCTCAGGGAGCTTGCATGAGTTGATTCTTAAGACATACTGCTTATTTGCTTGGAAAACCATTTCAGAGAGGTTCCTTTAGCAGTCAGTAATGCCAGGAGGAGATTCATTAAAAACTTCAGTCTCTCTAGACAAATGAGATCATACCACAAAACAAAAAATGATGAACAGTCTTCCTGGTTTTGCTGCTTAATTTCCAAGCTCTTGTGGACCTCAAGTGCCTCAGGTTTCATCTACACAATGCCAGAAACATATGTATTTCAGAGGAAGGCTACTGCGCCAGCAGTAGCACTGTGAAGTAAGATGAAAGTCTCTCAGACTTCACTTAAGAAAGGAGCATCTTTCATTAAGATGGTCACTCTTTGGCTGCTTTGTGTTTGAAAAATGCCTTGCAGCAATTGCTGTATATATATAACTCAAATGCTTTATGACTAAACTATTTTAATATACACCTAAACCATCTCCATCACTGTGTAATTCTTTGTGTGTTCACTTTTGGTTATGTTTTATTCTTGGGAGTTTTTTGACTGCACTGTTACCAATTCTCACCACTTGAGGGCACCAAAAAGGTAATCTGTCAAAATAGTTAGCATTTTATAATAACGTAATAATAATATATAATATAAAACTTCTATAACTTTTAAACTTTGTAATATCTGAAAAATTTAACGTTTGTGGTGGTGTGCATACTTTGAGCACATCAAATGTTAACTGCTCTACTTAAAATAATTGACTGCCTATGCTGAGGTGCTGATAAACATGAAAGTATTTCTTTTATTCTATACTGTTGGAACTGATGGAAGTTCCTCACCAAAAGCTTGGATTTTGTGGTGTAGTGTCTAACAGCACTCTTGTTCCCCACAACTCTTACATGCCTTAACACATCAGTAGTACACTTCTATATGATATGTAGCTAACCAGGAAAATATAAACTGTTGCTCACAGTGAGGAGAGTACGTCTGGGATTGACCATGCAGAGGAAATGGAGCTGCTGTTGGAGAATTATTACAGACAAGCAGAAGATCTTTTAAATGAAGCTCGTGAACTCAGAGTACTGATTGACGACTCAGAAAGCATCATCTTTATCAACCTGGACAGGTTAGCTACCATCTGTTAGATTACCAAAAGCTGAGTGGAATTTAGACTTTCTTGGCCTAGACTTTCTCAAATCTGTTTACAAGGAAAGTTGGAGAATTCTGTCTTAGTGAGTGTTGAATGGACTTGTAGTCACAGCTGCATGGCACTTTTCTTATCATGAATTGGATAAAGCAAAGCAAGAATATAGCCTAATTACTGTGTGTAATTATTATGTATCTCTATAGCTAGGCATCAGTCTTCCCTAGCAGAGAAACCCAGCTTCTAGATCCTTCTGGAGAACTTCTCAATAAAGGAAATGTTTGCAAATTTAGAGGCATATTAAAATTCTGTTCAGAAAAGATTACTAGCCAGAGTCTGGCTAGGCTACTCAGGTTTTCAGTACAAGTTCAGTTATTACTCTGTAGTGATACAAAAACTAATAGCTTGGGAGCAAGTTTTCTCTTTCTCTCTGTATGCTACAGTTTTCACTTTTAGTCAGATTTCTTACTGAAAAAGAATTGTAGCTTGTATTTGCAAGAACATGCCACTCTGAGGTCAATGTTTAATATTCTTTCTCCTCTACACTGAGGCACTCTCTAGAAGCGCTTAATGGATGCTGCATCAGGAAACCACAAAAATCTTTTTGTGGAAGACTTGAATATGGAATTCACTCAAACAAGCTCAAGTTTTTAGTCTGCAGCATTTAGCAATTCTATTTTTTTGTAAAATGTATTAATTTGCAAGGTAACAATAAATTCTCGTCCATTGTGAGTATGGACGTAGAAATTCCAGATAGATGGTGGTGAGAGTACACAAATTAAAGCAGAAATTTACTGTTACTCGGTATATACACCTCTGAGAAGTGAGCAATTCTGGAAAGTCTGATGGTGGTTAAGCAGAACCTGCTACCTTTAGAGGTGTCCAGATCTAGCAATGTCAAAGTTGTAGTCTCCCTGTACTGTTGTTTCATAATCTTTGCAACTGGGTTACCTAATTCCAGCATGACTTCTCTCTTTCACTATTTGTTTTTAGTGCATGCTATATGGAATTTAAGAATGTAGGCAGCAAATCAATTTTTGGGTTCCCCTTACAGATATTTCTCCCTTCTTTAGCCACCGTAATGTGATGATGAGGCTGAACTTGCAGCTGACTATGGGGACTTTCTCTGTCTCTCTCTTTGGACTCATAGGAGTTGCATTTGGTATGAACTTGGAGTCATCACTTGAAGAGGTAAGGAATGAGTACTATGTTTATCATAAAATGTAGGTCTTGCACTTATAGCTTATTTTTTATATTTGGTACAACTTCATTCTTTCCATAGACAAAGCTCCAGTGATTCATGTGTTCATACAGTCACTTCTTTTGTAAGCAAATTATGGCATGGCAAACTGCACAGTATTGCAGCCTTTTTTCTGTGTCATGTCCATGGAAAAGAAATGGGAAGACAAATTTTTGGTTGTATAAGTAGTTGAATATAAAGTAGTAATAAAGTTTCTTTAACCATCATCTATTCTGACAAAACCAGCTTTGTTTTCCAGATACAAGGGTATCTGGCAAGCAGCCAGGGAATTACCAGCACATCAGAGGAAGTACTCTACTGTCAGTAATTGTTTATACCTAAACTGGGGAGGAAAGGGTACAGACAGGGGAGGTACAACTTTAAAACTGCACTTGCCACCTTTAAAACAAACAAACAAAGCAAAGACTTCTTCCTTTTCAAATCAATTAAATGTAAGGGTTGAATTTTCAAACTTGACCAATAAAGGAAGGAAAACTGCATGGGACAGTAACAGAATACGTTACAGTGATCCTAAATAAAATGGCTTTGCTATGAAACAGCCCTTTTCCCAAGGGAGGGTTTGGCTGTTGATGGTGAAGAGTTTACTGCCTCCTCCTATAAAGGAAGAAGACACTGGTGGGGAGTGAGAGATTATCTTTTCTGGAGAGATAATTAGATGACTAATGGGAGTGTTCTGTCAGTAGGACCCCAGGATATTTTGGCTGGTGACAGGCATTATGTTTCTGGGAAGTGGTCTGATCTGGCGGCGCTTACTTTCCTTCCTTGGGCGGCACCTGGATCCTCCGCTACCTCCTCACGTATGTATGGCTGGCTGGGGCTCCTGCCTCACACTCTGTGTGTACAGTCTATTCCTAAGGCAGAGAGTAAGATGGCTTAGAGGCGTGGGCCACATAGCATGGCAGAATTCAGCTCAGGGTCTGCTCCTTGACAGAGAAGGTGCTCCCTAGCTGGATTGAATGAGGTGGGGAGTCCCAGCACTGGCAAGAAGTGAAGCTGCAGGCTGTTCCATGAGATGTGCTGTATTTACTTTCACCTGGAAACTGAGGTGAATGGTTGAAGCAGCCATTGTCCTCCCACCCACATACTAACTCTGGATCTGTTTGTAAAAGAGTAAGCAGAGCTTAAAGGATGATGAGGACAAGCAGTAGCTGTAACATCTCTCTGGAGATCGATGCTATGGTTGTGATGCTCTGACTCAGTCTGAACTTTGTAATAGTTTCTCACATGCACGGCAGTTATCTTTGTCATTGATGGTACCGAGCTGTAGGAAGATATCCAAAGAAACCATGTTCAGATTAGCGTGTATGGGTGACTTTCCTATTGACTCCCCTTTCCTGGACTTGTGGAATTGTATTGTCTACCTCACCTCTGCATTGTAGTATTTATAGCAGACATATCACTAGAGTCAAAAGTTAAGTTGCTACAAGTGACAAAGGGAGGCTCAGATAAACTCTCTTCCTTCCCTCCCCTCCTTTGCTACTTAGAGGCAGATGGGAGTAGTTTGTTGTGGATTGTTGACTATGGCTACTATTAACTAGAATATCCTGAAGTGTAGCTCAAAACCAAGTCCAGCATATTACTGGCTTGGACAAAGATACTGGAAGGTATTAGGGAGGGAGATGCCAAAGACACTGTTCTTAAAATAAGGGAAGCAATATCAGGGTTCAGGCCTCTGTGGAGCCTTATTTCCTTCAGCCACATGTAGAGCAGCTTCTCATGTAATCGCAGGCTATTTTGTTTCTTGCCTAGGTTCCTGCAGTTTTGAAAAAACCCCAACCAGCAGCTGGAAGAGTGGAGATAAAGACCAGTCTTAAAGGAGAAACATTTGGGCTGAGCAGAAGCACATTAACAAACCAGTAGGAACAGCAGGAATGAAGAGACTTTCATTGTTACAGGGTGGACTTTGGACACTTTCCTTGTATTTGTTCTTCCTTACTGAAAACTACAAGAATTTCTAAACTTGCTAATTTATTATATATTTTTGTGCCAAAAACCCACAATGAGATTTTTAATGCTCACACACAAAAGGAGAGAAACACAAGAGAAAATAACAAAATGCTTTCTACAGTAGTTTCACCTCCACCCCATGTATGTGCCTTTAGTTTTCTGTATCATATCCATGTACTTACTTTTTGGGCATACTGTTTTTAAGTACTTCTGCCAAATACTGCTTTGCTTAAGGATGGCCTTTCTTACAGAGAATAGAGTTTTTGGCTTAAAGGAGGACAGCAGTCAGCACTGATCAATAATTCTGGTTCTGAGCTGCAGATTTAGAAATCTGATTTAAAACGTCAAAGAAAAATCTACCCCAAAAGTGGCTTCTTGAATGGATTTTTAAGGCCCTAATGAATTGCAGAGAACAGGTTTTCCAAAGCAAAAAGCATACCTGCAGCTCTCATGAAGCATGACTTCTAGCATGGCAGCAGTGAGAAACAAGGAACAATAAAAGACTTTGAAATGTAGCTGCTTATCTTTTATATTCCTTAACAATTAATTTAGGCCCAAAACAGGCAGTTTGAGGAACAGGGCAAGTGGGCCTATGGATAATGCCCATTTGTATTTTCCATCTGACACTACTTCAACATATACTGATTCAGCTGCAGTTTAACAACTCTTTGTGTTGCCGTAATTCAAATTCTGGTAAAAATCAACAGATGGGTTGTTGGTTTTACTTAAGCTGGGCTCTGCTTTCTCTTTTCCCGCCAAGACAAAGCATGGACTAGCCTGCACCAATCAGTAGCCAGGTTAGTTAAGGGTGTGGAAGCCTTATGTCCTGTGATACACTGAAGGAAGGAGTAAAAATCTTATGCTAACTATTTCTGTTTTTTCTTAGGACTTCTCTTTAAGGGTATAGTTCACTGGTTTCTCTCAGTGGAGAAACCATGTAGAGGGAGCATGAAATATCTCTAAATCACGTCATGCACTGTCCATTTCTTTTTTGGGATTTTTTAATCTATCTGTAACACAGTGAGCAGCTCCCTAGGTGGCACCACATAAATCGTACTGGTAGGGGTTGAAAAGACAGTAGCTGTAGCTGTGAGCATTCTTCTCAGGACTAATGAGTCAAAGATGGAAATAAAAAGGTTCATAAATTAAAGTTGTCCAGGCCTGTGATTCTGGTTTCGTTAAAGTCAGTTGTGCATAGTTACTTTCCAACAGTTCTTCTGTATATGACTTTAAGTAAAGGTATTAATGGCATGAAAAGGTGAGAAAGATAATGGGGCTTGCGATGCTTCTGAGTTTTTTAGCTGATTTTTTCCTTTTAGCTTAGCAGGTAAAGTAGTAAAAAACCTGCAAACTGAGCAATCCAATGGAAAAAAACAATGGCTCACATACCTCGGCTGGCAAACCCCAGGAACCTCAGTGTGTGAAGGGACATTGATCCTGATGTTTTCAAATGAGCTGTAGTTGCTTTAGGCCGGAACTGATAGGTGTTGGTGCAGCTGTTTGGGAAGCCTTCTTGTAAGCTTTTGTGCAGGGAGGCTTCTGTGAATTCATTTTGACTCTTCACCTGTACATAACTGACTTAAAGCACAATAAAGACATGGAGAGAAAGACATGTCTTCTACAAGACTGCTTTTTCTCTACAGGCATATACAAATGTTTAAGGTTTTTCTTACAATTCAAGTAATCAAAATGCAGTCAAGTGCAGCAAAGTTACGTGGAGATCATACACAGAAAAAACAAAAGCCAGTGGAGAGTGTGTGTTCAGAATGGAATTGCTATAGAACATACTGGTTTCGTCAATTTTGATTTGAAAAGAAAACTGCCCTTACAAGTGCACTGCTTGTTTTGCCTCGTACCAGAGTTAACAGATTTGTAAGGTAAGTACTGCAGTCCCAGTGCTATCCAGTTATTTCTTTCATGAAGTTCAGATTTAACTTCTTTTTTAAAGTGTTTTGCTATTTGGGCAAGTCCTCAAAATAGATACCAGAATGCGTCGTACATCAAGCTCATGTTCACCTTGCCTTTTTTGATTTGTTTTAAAGAAACATCCTTGAGAAAGAATTCCTAGGAAGGTAAGTTGAGGTGTTTGATTTTGGAGTATGACCTTTAGAATTCTGTGCTATTTTATTTAAAATAAAAATAATGCTTTGTGAAGGAGGCAAGAGAGAGAAAACACCTGTGTGTCTACAGACAAGTGTTGGTAATAATAGCAGCAACACATTCTGCTGCTCAAGTTGTTTAATAGATAATTGATAGGCACTCTGTTAAACCTGTATCATATAAAATTAGTGTTAATTAATTAAAGACAATACTGTTAATAAAAGCCATTAACAATTCTGTGTTACCATGGTCATGGAATTTTACACAAAAGCAGAAAGGATGTCAGAGTAATCAGCCAAATTGCAAAAGTATTTCCTAAAACTTCATTAGTCTTGCTTGCTCTTTTTTCCCTGGGAGATCTGAGCTGCACTACACCCTCAATGCAGGTCTCAAGACTTGAGAGAGAGAGGCAGTCCTGTTGATCAGCACCCACCTTTCTGTCAGTCTTAAAACTGCCCCTGCTTCACACTTACTATTTTGACAGCAACTTATCTTTAACATAGTATGTAAGGAATTGTAAATGATGTGCTGCAGTTTCCCAGTTTTCGTCAAGAAGGTACTCAGATCTGGCCAGTAAAGAAGGTGGCCACTGAACATTCCTTATACAGCCAAATACTACTACCAAAAAATCCAGCTGCCTGCTCATTTCAACCTCTGGAAGGTTTTCAGACCAGCTTGCTTGTTCTAGAGAAGCGATGCTGCTGCCCACCATAGAATTCAGCAAAAGCTTGCTGACATGGTCTGTTGGTTTGTGTGGGTTCAGGAAAGTAGCACAAATACTACAGAGATTCTTCACTAGAAGACCACGTGTGCCCTGGTCTTTAAGTTTTCTACTGTGATCTTTTAGAGCGAGTAGACAAAAAGCCTTCCACCAAGTCGAGCTTTTGCAGAACTTCTCTCTGCTGCCACTACAACTTCTTTCTGCAGGGATAAAGAGAAAAGGTTAGCAAAATGCAGCTGCAGGTGCATGGCTGCTTTAAGCTTCCTTTGTGGATTTTGACTATCTCACTAGTGTCATATAGAAATGTGATGAGAAATGTGAGAGAGCAGCCCACCTCATCAGAATAGCAGATAAGAAATAGTTTGACAAACAGACTTTATTTCATGTGGGGAACTGGAGCAAGCTGGAACCAAATGAATTAAGTCTTTTGCCCATACAAACTGTTTCTCAGGGGTAAGATTAATAGAGATGAAGAGGGAGTGTGGACTAGATTGGTGCTATAGCAGTAGAACACAACTGGAGAATGGCCTTGCTTGCACTCAGTGCCTGTGTTTCAGGGGTTGGATCATGCACTCTAACCTAGCTGAGAAGAATTTACATTTCCAGGTCTTTCTCCATTGCATGTTTTAACACAAGAAGTCAAACACCATTTGTTGAAGACCTCCTCAGCCCGGTACTGAGGCTTCCTCTGTACTCACACAGAGAACCCCAGACCTTATGGAGGTGATGTGAGAGTGAGCAGAAATTGGAACTCAGCTGAACAAGCACTAAGTAACCTTCCAGCTGAGAAAAGGTTCCTCAGTGCATCATACAAATATAGCAATTGGCATTTGATAAAAAACTTGGGCATCTGAGGGATGCAAAGGGAAACAGGTGCACAAATACATCCTAAATGAGTCAGGTAGGAACTGGACCTCTGTGCTTTGGGAACACATGACATATGGATGGTGTTCACTGCAAGTGATAGCCAGGACAGCAAGCTGTAAAGAGTAAATGAGAGGGATGGTTTTGGGTGCCTGGTTTGCTCCACAGCTGAGCGTCCACTTTCCGTACAGGTTGGCATGAACAGTAAAGCTGGGAGGCACCTATGCTGCATTTCTCACGGAACCTTTCAGCAAACTCCTAAGAAGTTTAGAATTCAGTCTGGTTTAAAGTGATTAAAATCTTTAAATTCAGGTGCCGAAATTTTGGCTACTCCATCAACCTATAAAATGGATTTAATTATCAGTTCAGAGAGTGACTTAATTAACTATGTAAAGAACTTGAAGCTTTTGAAAATGTGTAAGATACATGTGAGGTATTAGCTAGTAAGTGCTAGTGAGGTAGAAGGATGTTATGAAACAACAACAGTAATTTTTCTCACCTTTCTTTCAGATTTCACAGTGGTAATGGAACTCCCAAACCTTGATAGTTCCTATATAATAACACTGGTGGTTAAAATGCTGCTGGTAGGACTTTTTAGTTTCTCTCAGTAGTTTGTTTTCTGGTTACTTACCTCGGGAGAAATCAGGACATACTGTGCCTGAAGAAGAAAAAAAAAAGGAAATAAAACGTCATTGGAGGAGAATAGAAGACCAGTATGATTACCCTGGCTCGTAAACAGCAAAGTAATTTAAGAACAAGTGGGAAGAGCCAAATTGCAGAGATTCAGAAACCTGAGAAAACCTTTTGTTTTCTGGAACCAAGGCAAAACACGCTAGGTATTTGTACTGGATGTAATTAATTAGTTGTCATTCTCAACTCATGTCCAGGATCCACTTCCATGTATTCTTACCCAGTCCTCAGGGCAGGGAGATGTCCATGATGTGCAGTGGCCTGTCACATTCCCCGAGGATGCCTGTCTGCCGTTGTAAATGTAAACACGGCCAGCTGTCCCACCAGACAGGATTGAGGTGACACCATTAGTTCGAAGCGGGGATGCCACAATCATTTCATCTGCACATGTTACAGAGAGGACATAACACACTGGAAGTGAATTGATGGTAGACCAAAACATGGGAGAGCTGGCATTTACATGCCTCTAGATGCCACAATTTCTATTAATGATGGCAACAAAAGTGTTTTCATTTCTGACTGAGTTGCTTGGGATTTTAGAGAGGCCTCCCTGTAAGGCACAATGGAATACTGGTACAATTCAGCTGGGAAAGCAGACTGTGTTTAGCACTTTTATGAATATGAAGGTGACCAATTTTTCTGTTGCCAACAGTTAAGAAGAGTTACTTCACTTCCAGTCTAGATTCATCAAGCTTTACCTAGCCCATCGTTATCCAGATCACTTAAGTGTATGTCTCCTCCGAAACGAGAAAACCTCCTGTCCCCACTGAATGTGCTAAGCAAAGAAGGGTTGGTGCTGTTTGACAGGTCATATACCAGAGCCAGTCCAGCTTGATGCAGCACTGAGGACATAAATAAAAACCTAGACAGGCTGTCTGAAAAAAAAAACCAAAAAAACAAAAAACAAAACAGATGTTGAGCATCAGACGTAGGGATTCAGGTTTAATACTTATAGGTAATACTGGCGTTACATAAAATGGACAAAATTAGTATAATGTATCAAATAATATCAACCATTATATGGGATTAACATTAAGTGGCATAGGAAAAAAAAATCTTTTAGTCATAGTACCAGGCATGAAATGCACTCAAATTAGACTTCTTCATTTCGACATCCTCAATTCCTTACTGTCTACTGCCAGAGTGAGGACAAACTACTGTGTTGTTTCAGTTCCAAGAAACATGCAGTCTACTAGCAAATCACTGTTACATAAATAATGCAAAGTAGTAATGCTGTTAGGTCCATTTTAAGGAAGAAAAAAGACCCACTGAAGTTGAGGCATAGTAGAGGGGACTCTACGTATAATGCATATATAGGTGATTACAGTGATTTCTAATTTTTTTTTTTTTTTTTAATTACATGGCAATTTAAAGGTCTCTTTTCTAACTTAAACATTTTATCTCTCCACAAGTCATATAGAAACAAACATCCTAAAACAGAAATGGTCTCCAATTTTCAGGACATACCTGCAGTAGGTGCACCCACCACCAAAACTTTTCTTGTGTTCCCGGCCACAGACAGCACACCACTGGCCAGAGACAAACCCATTCTGCCCATCTCCTGTTAGATGTTTAAAACACCTATGTAATTTCTACTGAACATCACTTTACTTCAAATTATTCACAAGGTCCCATACTAAAGAAGGAGCCCTACCTTGTCTCCAGTTATCTCAAACCAGCGCTCTGTACTTGGTGGGTTATACCCGTACACCTTCCCAACACTCTGTCTGACATCCAGCAAGAGGGGATTGCAGCTTGAATTACAATGCAAAATAAATTTGTATGTAACAACATACTATTGTACATGTTCTCCCATTTTACTTCGGAATAACAGTCCCTGACAAATTCAGAAATCTATTTTAGTAATTCCCACAGGTCTTCTAACAAATTACACAATGTTTAGAGCGCAGACTTGGTTTATCTACTTTTTTATCATCCAATACATCTTTGTGTTTAATTTGCCTTTAAAAATGCTATATAAAAGTAAGAGCTATCCATATGATTATTTAAGGCATGCTCACCCATCATTTTTGTGACCCCTCTCCCCAGGAAAACCCAGTACATTTGTATGTGTCTCTAAATAACAAAGACCTGTCCTAGAGAGGGTCTAAAAACCCTTGTCTTCATAAGGACGGGTGAAGACATAAAAATACATATTTAATAAAAATATTCTAGGCAGAACAGAAAGGAAACTTCCTAAAAAGCTGGAAGTGTAATCTATTGCAAATCTTAAACCTTGCAGAAGTAGATTAGAGTGGAGGAGACAGCAAGCTGTCACATGCAACACACCTAGAACAACTCTTCCATGTAGGGCTACCAATCAGCAGTAATGTTACATTCTCCAGCTGGCAGCTGGCAAGTGAAAATCCAAACCAAGCATAGTTCTCTTCCCCCTCCACCATCCAGTTGGCATCCTGTACTGATAGAAGTCCTGATAGACCAGAAAAAATATGAGTTAAATCTTGGTCTGTGCTGGCATTGAAAAACACATTTACAATCCTCCACTGATTCATCCTGTGACAAGTTTCTCAGTGCAAAGTTACACTGTCCATGACATGGCGCCAGTAATTGTTGAATTACTTGCTCACCCTGCAGCTCTACTGGCTGGTGAAAGCTTTAATTTGACACAGCCTGTTTCTTAATCCTTCCAATAGCCTACATGAAGTACATGAAAGCTACCACTCAAGCCTGCCCTAAACTATTTACTGTTTATCAGAACTTGTAATTCTTCAAGGGTGCTGGGTGGTAGAGCTTCAGATCATTCTGTCTATAATTTAAATAACTCATCCTGTGCTTTGGTTTTACAAAAGTGTCAGTTAGCAGTGTTTTGAAATCCATGTTCTTGTGGTTTCTAATTTTACATGAATTAGAGTAAGCTGCAACAATTAAGCATTATTGAAAATTTCAATTACGTGATTCTGACTAAGCTGCCCAAGCTTTATTATTTAGCTCCATATATGACATTTCCTCCCTCATTCACTAGAAACCTTGTCACCTGTATTCATTAACTGTATTCACTTGTAGCATTCTTCTTTAGCCACATGAAGGAACATACAGAATGATGAAGATTCATTTGTTGAGGATTATTTTCAATTTTCCAAAAAAGACCAGTGAGCCTACCCTAGACTCACAATACGTAGTTGAATCCATTGCTTTAGCAAGGTTTTCAACACAGTTTCCCACAATGTTCTTGCATCCAAGCTGGGACATTGCAGTCTGGATGGACAGAAAACCAGACAGGAAAAACCTGGTCGAGATAATCACTCTGACAGGAGCAGAAAATCATGTGTATTTCTCTAAATCCCCGCAACAAGTGGACTGCCTTCAGGGATCAATTTTTTGACTCATCCTGTTGGAGACCTTGTTATAAATGATTTAGACAAGGCAACAAGATGCCCCTTTGTGAAGTTGGTAGATAGCAGGAGATTGCAGGGGGGTGGTCCCATTCAGAGGCACCCAAGCAGTCTGGATTAACAGGCTGACAGGAGCCTCACAAAATTCAGTGAGGACAAATGCAAAGCCTGGAAAAGGAGATGCCCTTGCAGTGACACAGCTGGGAACAGACTGGCTGCCATATGGAAAAGGTCCTGCAGATCCTGGTGGGCAGAGAGCTGAGTGTGAGGCTCTGACAGCAGACAGCCAACAGTGCCTAAGACTGTATAAGCAGGAGCATGGCAAAGAGATTGAGAGAAGTGATTGTTCCCTAGATCACACCTATAATACATTGCTCTGTAACAGGAAAGACGATAAACTGCAGCAAGTTTAGTAGGGATGTTCCATGCTTTTTGTGCCTATGAGGTCACTATGCATGGTGGGAGGACAACAGACAATGAACATAAACTGAAACAAGAAAGGCTCATACTGGCTGTAACAAGAGATTTTTTTCCGTAAGAGGACTGCCAAGAAGTAGAACAGCTGCCCAGAGTCGCTGTGCAATTTCTATCACTGGAGGTTTTAAGCTGCAACTGGACAAAGCATTGAGCAATTCGATCTGGCTTCACAGCTACCCTTTACTGAGTAGCAGGGACACCCTCTGAGATCACTTCAAAGCTGAATTATCCCGTGATTAATTAGGAACAAATAACCAGTCACATAAACTATGGGAAGGTTAATATACTCAACAAATATTACCTTGGTCAGTCCTGTTGAAATGAGAGTAAAATGCAACCACAAATCCTCTCTGCTTCCCACCACCGGGTGCATAGGGAGAGCCCACAACTAGATCAGCATTTCCATTCCCATCAACATCAGCTGCCACGAGGGACCAACCAAGATTACAGTAGGAATACTGCAATAAACAGTTAGTTTAAGCCTGAAATAGAACTGAAACCATCAATTCTGTAGCAAAATAGAGCAACTTAATTCTAAAGAGCTCACTTTGCTTCTGACCAAATTACTCTCCCACTCCCTGGCTTCAATTTTGTTTTCTTTGGGTTTGGTTTTTTTTTTTTCTCTTTGGTTAGGGTTGGGGTTTTTGGGTGGCTTTTTTTGGTTTTGCGGGCTATGCACCTTTCTATTCACCCTGCTGCCTCCCCTGCACTGGGGTATAAATGTCCTTCCCAATCAATCTAAGCAAGCACCTGCTTGCTCCAGCCCCACCAGTCTAAATTTCCTTGCAATGATAAGTTTAATTTTAACCCTCTTTTTTTAAGCCCATTAGCTCTTTTCCCCTTTCTCTCACCTCCTGCCTGTGTAGCCCTGTGTCAGGGCTAACAGGACAGTATAAACAGAATATCATATATCCATATACCTGACAAGTTATGGTAATGTTGGGCTGAGGTGCCAAGCCTCTTTCCTCAGTGCCAAAGTAGACATACACAGCACCCTGAACAGCAGAAAAAGAAAATAAGGCATGAGAGCACCTGCATGTCAGCACCAAGTATTAAATCCAAGGCCAATCACAAGGAGTGAAACAGTTCTGCAAGGGCTGCTCATACAACCTCATTTTTCCTCTCAGAGCCTTCCCATAATACTTTCTTTCCCACCCCAAACCTAATAATATCCATGGGTAATGGGTACTGCTGTAACCAGGCAACAGACTAGAGAAGTACATTTTCTTCATACTGTGTGTGAGAAGTAAGGGTATTATAGTGTCTATCTTAGACATAATACACATGTTCAGATGGCTCAAATTTTGTTAATTATTATTTAATGCAATGACAAACAGTGCCAGGCACAACAGATGCACACAATTTTCCAAGTGGTGAATTTAAATAAAAGCACTTAAATTCTTATTTAGACAGCTAAATTAGTATCTAAAATTCTGAAGAGTTTTAAGCTTAATGGATATCGTTTAAATCAAAACAGTTTACCACTCAGTTTGCATAGCCAGAAAATACTCAGGGACCATCATATGGGCTTATCTGGCAAGATGCAAGTCATTAAGACTCTGTAACTTGATTATTTTAGCAAGTGTGTCTGTGTTCATATCACATTTTAGATATCATTTGTCCGCCTGTGACAGCATGTGACTAAACTTACTGACCCATGAGGTCCATTCCAGACTCTCTGCTCCTAAACTAAAAGGGTACATTTGTTTTTCATGAATGGCCCCTTACATTTCCAGCATGTCAGTGCTGCAAAGCTGTAATCTGCTTTGGATTTCTAATGTGCAAAAAGGCCACTGAAAGAGAAATACAAGTAGCTGTCAATGCTCTAGTCAAAATACCCACAAAGGTTATAAACTTCTGTTTAAATTACAGAGTCACCTTGAGCAACAACAGAAATTCTCTCTTTCATTTCAATGTTTAAAAAATATGTATCAATAAAAACATTCAATTTGTAGAGTTAAAAATAAAACAAACCAAACCCATGTTTGTAACTTACTTTGTAAGTAAGAAACTGAGATCCCACAGAAGGTGCTCCAATTGCCAGATCTGGCACTCCATCCTCATTGAAGTCCAGGACTGCCAAGGCAGAACCAAATCTTCCTGAAGGCTAAAAGAAAAGGGATTGCTCTCATGTTTTCAAGTCAAAACCATGAAAACTAATGTACATTTGCACAGAGAAGAACTGGAAACAGATGACAAAAGTCTATCCCAACAATTTTTTTTTCTATGTAATAACCCCCATGCCAACACTAACTCAAAGTCAACTGTATTAAAATGAAGGACAACTGAATATAATATGGTGCTGCTTTTCT
>WEKY01032023.1:165489-229562 GCA_013390045.1 Picathartes gymnocephalus | reverse complement strand
GGGGAGGGGAAACAAACCAGCCATCTAAGCATGTTTACTTCCAGCAACAAGGAAGTTGTAACTTGCCTCTAAGTGGTGACTCACTGGGTTGGGACTATAAAAGTAAAGGTAACTGCTCTCTAAAACATCAGGGCTTCAGACTTCAGAAATCCAACATGATGCAATCAGGACTTTCAGCTGTTTTCTTTTTCCTGTTGGGTTTGTCATTTTGCCTGACAATCCCTATTCCCCTTGAAGACAGCCATGAATTCACAGAGAAAGACCTTCAGTTTGCAGAGGTATAGTATAAAATAATTCATTTTCATGTTCCATATACAGTAAGTTGTGCAGTTACAACTGTTTGGAAATTAGGTTTATTACTTCTTTTCCCCTTCTTAGCGCTATCTCAGGACTCACTATGATCTCCATCCGAATCCTGCTGGCATAATGAGGAAGAGTGGAAACACAGTGGCAGCTAAACTTCGGGAAATGCAAGCTTTTTTTGGCTTGGAGGTGACAGGCAAACTAGATGAAGAAACATATGAGTTGATGCAGAAACCAAGATGTGGTGTCCCAGATGTGGGGGAATATAACTTCTTCCCTAGAAAACTCAAATGGTCAAAAATGAATTTGACATACAGGTAAATGCCTGGTATTTTGAGTGTTATTACTGTTATTAACTTCTTTCTGGGTACATTGTCCAATGGGTTGCTCAGTACCTGAGGCTGGTACGAGAAGGGTGCATTTGAATTTGACAAAATTAATGTTGCAGTTTAAAACCCTTGCAGCCCCACTTTTGGAAAGGTGCTCCCAACTTACATTGCAGCCTAGGAAAGTAAACATTAATTATTTTCCATTGCACTTAGTCACAGGAAAGGAAACTTGGTGTGGTGTAAGCTAGCAGCTCCTCATTTGGCCTCCATACAGACACTCAGGACACATCCATGGTGCCAAATGAGAGGGGTAGAAACTCAGATCATGCACTTCTCTGGGCCACTCCTTAGCTCTGTTTGGACCTGGTTAAATGTTGTTTCTGTCTTGTCCTGGACAGAGCAGTGTAGATGCAAACCAGTCTATGTAGTGTGACTGTGAGAGTAGGCTCTTCCATTCCACAGTCCAGATGTAGATCTTTGTGTTTGGTCAGACAAGTCCCTTTACAATGACCTCAAAAAAGTTCACCTTAGGAAGTGAAGGGCTGACAGTTCACATGTTAGCTCCTTCTCCTCTAATTCTGCAAGGTTGTCAGCCTTGCAGAAGGAGTCTTAAACACCTGCAGAGTGAGTTTATTTAGCAGATTCCAAATATGAAATCACTAAACTCTATTAGTTCCATAGCTAGTGATAAATATGACTAATATGGACCATCATAACCTATAAAAATCACTTTGGATAATGTTTTGCTCCTCCAGGAAGTAAGGATCAAGAGATATTTTATATGACATAAAAAAGTTTGATCACTGATATGATTTTACTTAATATTAAATATATCTGTCATTTTCTAAATCTTCTGGTGCATAGAAAACAAATTACAGAAAGGTTGGATCATTTCACATATCTCTGAATTATTTTAATGAAAATGGAAATGTTTATTTTTATTTTCTTAATACTGTATGCAGCTGTTAAGCTCCTTGTTATGCGGTAAGATCATAGGACAAAAGCAAAAACTTTTAATGAGTTGTACAGTCAGATAAAAGTGCATTGCATATTTCTTCAATTCACACTATTTAACTGGAGATATTAATCTGTTTGACAGAATTATGAATTACACTTCAGATCTGAGACGTAATGAAGTAGACAGAGCTTTCAAAAAAGCATTTAAAGTTTGGTCTGATGTGACACCACTGAACTTCACCAGAATACGAAGTGGCGTAGCTGATATCATGATATCCTTTGGCACTAAAGGTAACACAGAACCAATTGCTTTTACTTTATAAGTAAATGATATTCTTATATACGTAACACTGAGTAATCAATTTAACTGTTTTGAATTTTGCTTTATAGAACATGGTGACTTCTACCCTTTTGATGGACCTTCTGGATTACTGGCACATGCTTTTCCCCCGGGCCCAGACTATGGAGGAGATGCCCATTTTGATGACGATGAAGTTTGGTCAGATGATTCTAAAGGTAACACAAGTTCCTGAGATTATTTGAAATGGTGATAGATGGAAAATTTATCCCTGTTTGATATCTGTAAACAGTTTGGTTTGCCTGTTTACTGTTTGTTAATCACTATGTTCACCATTCACACACAGAATGCTGAGTTTAACCTCCAGTCATAAATAGAAGTTTAACATGTGCTTAGCATAAATTTTAAGATATAACACTTCTAAGTGAAGTGATTAAAAAAAAATGCCACAAGAGATTTTGTCTTTTTGGCATTTCACTGATCTCAAGGGTAACTAGTTCTGATCACAGACTGATGGGAGTTGCCTTACTGAAACCTACAGAAAACATACCTCATCTGCACATTGTCTGCTTGCATTTAATTTGAAAATTCATCACCTTGCCTATCCAGGACAGAGTTTTAATAGAACAAAATGCTATTTTTTCAGCACTGGATTAGGTCACCCTCCTGGCATTAATGCTAATTTCAGCAATACTGAAAATAATAGAGAGTCTCTACTGCAGGTGAATTCCCAACAAAAATTTTTCTTGATTTGAGTAGGACCAAGACATCATCCTAGAGCTTTCCTGTGTTGCTAAGAAATTTTAAGAAATCTAAGTCTCCCTACATAGCAATGTTGTCATATAAGAGTTAGGCTGAACACCAGCTATGAGACACTAGATCTATTAGGCCCTTCTTAATGCAAAACCCATCATAGTTCAAAAATTACAAGAGATTATATCTAGTGGAAGGTGTCCCTGCCCAAGGCAGGGGGGTTGGAATTAGGTGGTCTTTAAGGTCCCAAACTCTTCCATGATTTTATGAATTATGCAGAATTTTTCCATGTATTCAGTTGTCTCATTCATTGTCCCACATGTTAAAGCATAGTGTCAAGTATGGTGATGTAAGGGGATACACGTTTACTTTTGCTGTGCTTTGTTATAGGCTATAACTTGTTTCTTGTTGCTGCCCATGAATTTGGTCATTCACTGGGACTTGAACACTCTAGAGATCCTGGAGCTTTGATGTTTCCAATCTACACATACACTGGAAAAACTGGTTTTGTGCTTCCTGATGACGATGTGCAAGGGATCCAAGAGCTCTATGGTAAGTCTGTATAATATATACTATATATCTCCTGTATCATTATAGCCTGTTGCAGATGCATTGCACAGTTACTGGGAGCTACAGATCTTCAATAACAGCAGTCATGACTGATTAAGAATGATTCACTGCAACAAGAGATCCTTAGATTTAGTAGTTCAGAGGTAAAAAATATTAAGTAATGTTGCAGAGCACAGTTGGTCACTGACCTGTCCCCTCTAGGGGTAGGTGATGGGGAATCAGAGCCCTTCTACTTTTTGATCTGCCTGGAAAGAGAAGGTAAAACAGAGTCCAAAGGTAGAAACAGAACTATCCACTTTTCACTATGGAAAGAATAAAGCATTTTGGGGACCATCAAAACTTGGGATAAAAAAAGATGTTCATTTAACACCTTCGCAACACACTTGAACTGCAAAGTTCATTAATGTATTTGTCTAGAGGAAAGAGAGATTTTCCCAGTAAAAATTTTTTGTCCATTATGTTTGTATTTATCATGATCTTGGGAGCTCTTCCATGTTCTGTTCAATATCATGATCAACAGGAAATTAACACTGTCAAGCATATATCATCTGATATGATTCCAGGTGCTGGAGACAAAGATCCCAACCCAAAACATCCCAAAACACCAGAGAAATGTGATGTAGAATTATCACTTGATGCAATAACAGAACTTCGTGGAGAAATGCTGGTCTTCAAGGACAGGTAAAGAGACTCCCACGTCATGGATGATGGGTACTGCATAAAGTTTGAGCAAGCAAAAACCCCATTTCATTTTTTTACTAAAGGTTTGGGTAAATGTACATTTAAAAGAGCACAAATCAATATGCATAGCTCTTAAGAAACTGCACCATATATCATTTTAGGCAGGATTTATAATGCAACTACAGACTTGACTGCCCAGTAATATGAAGTGAAGATAATATGGTGAAAGACTGACACTTTTTGTACACATATTTAATTTCATGGGACTTTCTTGAAAAAAGTGCATAAATCTGCTAACATTTATTTGTGTGAAGTTGTACTGCATTCAGAATCTTCACACGGGACAGCAGTGTTTCTCTTATTCTAAATGAAAGAAGGTTAAAATTTGATATTTTTTGAGATGATCACTGTGTGAGTGACAGAAATGACCTACAGCTAGATGACTGTGAGGAAAGAAAATGTCTACGAGGGGCTCCGTGTACTCAAAATTCTATATTATGATAAACAGTACCTTATTTTAGCTATATCACATCAAAGATCCTGCTAATCTACAGTATGGCAAGAAACATAAAATATACCTTCTTTTTCTGAACTAGGTTTTTCTGGCGACTGCACCCTCAGATGGTTGAGGCAGAACTGGTGTTACTTAAGTCCTTTTGGCCAGAGCTTCCAAATAAAATAGATGCAGCTTACGAAAATCCCATCAAAGATCTTGTGTTCATGTTTAAAGGTGAGTTTTCGATTTTGTTGTCGGTAGAAAAACACACATATTTAATCAAGCTCAATAGGTGGGCCAAAGGTGATCAACAGAAGAGCAAAACATCCTACCTTTCTTGCTCGAAAAACAAACAGTTGGTTTCACCTCATGCACATCTATAAAATTTTCAGTGAATTAGGAGATGTACAATTAAGTTATGATGGCCAGAAACAGAGTGCAAATAGTCCAATACCTACTGAATGACCTAAGAATCTCCTTATTGTATGAAAATAGGGATCATGGTATGATCATTTCATTCTTCTCTCAAAGCTGAGTCTTTACAGAAGAGTCAACCACACTTTGTTCATATTTTCAGGGAAAAAAGTCTGGGCTTTGAATGGCTATGACATAGTTGAAGACTTCCCTAAAAAGATATATGAAATGGGATTCCCGAAAGAAATGAAAAGAATAGATGCTGCTGTCCATGTTAAAGACACTGGCAAGACTCTCTTTTTTACTGGAAATAAGTACTGGAGGTAAGCTGGAGACAGGTCAGCTTCGGTGTCCCTGGTTATAACTTGTCCAGACATATGGAAAGATCAGGAGTTTGGTTCAAACCAGGCATTTGGCCAGTACAGTCTGGGATTTTCATCAGTGCTATCGTTGTGTACAACATGTCATAAAGGTGTATGCAAGACTTTTATAAAAATATGGGCACAAACTTTAAAAGCTGAATGACTGTAAGGAAATGAGAACAAAGTGCTCTAATCTGGGAGAATTTGTAATATAGCCATGCCTGCTAGAAAACTTCCTATCTTGCTTCCCTGAGTTGCTTGTGTGACAAGAAATGGTATCAGTGCTGTGAGTAAGAAATCTGTCCCACCCTAAGGTGTCTCTTTTTTATAGTCCATGAGTGGGGCTCACAGCCAGGTCTCATGTGTAATTAAGACATTAGCACCCCTTCCTGCTATCTCTGGGCCAAGGAGCTTCAGGATAGGCTTGTAGTACCAATACATCCAGGTACAATAATCCCCATAATATACATTCTTTATGTATATGTTCTGAAATGTACCTTATGTTCTGAAAATGTACCTTTATTTGTGTTTATTCCACTTCTGGTGGAGTTGTGCCCCATTCATCACCCTGAATTTTACCACTACACTAGACAGAAAGCACCTAAAGACTGCTAGCTTGCTTCAGGTGTGAGTAACTGCAAAATATATAAAGGGGCACAGGCCAAACTCACAGACTGCTTAAACCCCCTGAATTTTCTTGCTTTTGTGTTTACTATAGTTACGATGAAGAGGCAGAGGTTATGGAAGCAGGCTACCCCCGGCTGATAGAGGAACAATTCGCAGGAATTGGTGATAAAGTGGATGCAGTCTATGAAAGAAATGGTATGTAATCCGATAATGAAACTTGATTACAATTTATTGCCCTTGAAACTTGAGATTAATGTCTTGTATAAAATTCTGCATTTGTAATTTTAATTTCTTCACATCAACACTTCTGTTCTTGGCTGAATCAGTTTTCTGATCTAAATTGTGCTCTGGCCAAGAGAAAAAGCTCCTTGCTTAGGGAACCTAAAGTGACATGCTTAATGTAGGAGTATTATAATGTGTCTGGTGTTTCAACTCACTCATTCCTATCCAACTTTTCAAGGAGTGTTTCTGAGTCAGGGTCTTAAATATATGCCAACCCTGTGTTTTCATGATCAAGTGCAGTAAGAATTTGACACAAGTTGAAAGAATATCAGTAATTTCAAAACTCAGCTCTAGCAAATGGAATGAGAATTTTTAAAAAATTTAGCTCAACATTCTAGATATGAAAATGTTGCATTTCAGTTATTAAAAATGAAAACAAGATAATTACTATTTAAGGATAATTTTGATATGACAACACAGTTTCTTAGTGTTTATTCTTCTTAACTTTCCTTAGGTTACCTCTACTTCTTCAATGGACCACTGCAGTTTGAATACAGCATCTGGAGTCAAAGAATTGTCCGGGTCCTGCATACTAACTCCATATTTTGGTGCTAATTACAGCTGAGTGCCATGTCATAGGCTGCAGAGCAGCTCATAGCACATGGAAACATTAATAAAGTGGGCATTTAGGTTTACCAAAGGACAGAAAGGTTCTATGAACAAGTACTGGGCTACCTACCACCAAATGTACACTGTATATATGGACTTCTACAGCTGTGTGTCAGTCTGGAATTGATTTAACTTAATAGGAAAGGAGAAAAGAAATAATTAGCATTTCAAGGGCCATTATACCACATAAAGTTTGCCTAGTATTGAAGTGAGATGCTGGATACATCACACATTATCAGGAACACTACTAATTCGCAGTAATCTGAGCACATCTAGCACCTTTCAAGGACCTCCTAGCATGTCCCAAGAAATAGACCTGTTAAACCCAGGAGTGTTATATGTTTAAACTAATCCTTCTTCCCTTTTTGAAATTCCTTTTAAGATACTGGGAATTCAGATGTGTAATGAATGAGTGAGGACTGCATGGTGACTCCCTGAGCAAGTAACACCAAGTAGCAATGATGAAGTTAGGGAATTCAAAAGTATTTGACTGTATCCCTATTGAAAGGGAATGTCCTCCTGGAAGAAGATGCCCATGTCATCTTTAGAATAAGGAGAAGGTACAGAAGCAGTGATATGTCATTCCAAAGCAGATAGGAAAGCAGGAAAAGGGAAAAGTACTCCCTGGAGAAATCATAAACCTGTATAATACTGGGGAAACCAGAAGGAAGAACCAAAAAGGGAATCACGCAGGTAGAAACCGTGCATGATGCTGCATCTGGTATCACAGTCCATATTTTCAGCTGGTGTTAACTGAAGTGACATTTATAGAGGTTATGCCTGTGCCAGAAGAGAACCTGAACATCCAAAGCAAAATATTGAAATAATATATTTTTTCATGTTGGCCACTCTTTTAATATCTACATCAATTGTTTCAGTATATTGCAAGATTTTGCTTTGTTTTGTTTTAATGATGTTAGACTGTGATTATTTTGATTTTAAAAAATAATATTAAATCAACTGGAGGAATAAATTGACATTGTGAAATTAATTAAATTAAAATTTCTATGCTGCCTATCACAGATGCAATATAAAGCTATTGGACAAAAGAAATCAGGAACTCTAACCTGCCCATTTTATTCATTAAGATTTCACCTCTGTTTAAAAAGATTTTTTACATTTTTTTCCCTCCAAGAAAAATAATTTTATAGAAAAAAGAAAGAGAGGAAGACAGGAGAGAGAAAAAAGGAAAGACCCCTCAAATCTGCAAAGTAAGAGCAAAGTTTGAATTAGTCTTTATCATTACAGAAACAATGAGAAATTATTAAGAAATATGGGGAAAAACAGTTACACATTTCTTTGAATGTTAAATATTAACAATTAATAAAAACTACATTGTCCTGTTCTGCCTTCTCAATCACAACCCCCAAGTCAAGCAATCAGTAAGGCTTGCCAAGCAAAGCTCACCAACAATTAATATCTTTAAGCAGACATAAATGACCAGGCTTATCTAGTGATGGGCCAGGTGAGGTTAATTCTGTAACTCACACCACAGAGACGGTTGGTTGAGATAGCCTAAGAGATTGAGAGGTCTTTTCTGCACATATAATTGTGAACTAATGACTTCCAGACTTTAATATGCTTAAAAGCAATGCATGGAAATAGCACTGGGAAAAACCTTTACAAATAGAAAAACTTAAAGTGGACTAAAATCAAAGTTCTGCTTTAGGATAAAATATTGAGAAAACTTCTGGGGGGAAAGTACAATTCTCTAAGCATAACAAACATAATTTTTTTCAATTACATATAAAAATTTTTGACAGAGTGTGCCTGAAAAAAGTAATGCTTAATATTGGGCTGAAGTTTCACTTAATTATGTTGGCAGTGAAATAAGTGTCTGGACATGTAACCTTAGTCCTCATTTTTCTCCGTATAAAGACTTGGTGAAAAATTGTATTAAAATAATAATGAACCTTCCATAAGATTCTAGTTGTTGAGTCTGAGTCTTCTGAGTTTCAAAGGTCTGACATGAGCTACACTGGATAAGGGAATGCAAATGTGGAGAGGGAAGCAAGGAGACATCAATGAACGTCTTTCGTATCTATGTGAATTTCTGTTAAGGTTGAACACTTGGCAGGGGGAAAAGGTACTGCATAGGAAGCTGGACCTTCAAAAGCCTTCAGCAGGATCACATCCATCTGCTATCCAGTCCAAACAGACAGATTCCTTTTAGCTGCTCGGCTGACTGGAAGCAGCCTTTCGCACAAGGCTGAGCACGACTCCGGCTTCTGTGTCCGCATCCCCAGTGAGAGACAGGAGCTGCTCTGTGGTTAGCTCTACCTCAGCTGAGAAAAGTACCAGGCTGTCAGTTCCTGGCATTTTGTTGAGAAAAAGAAATGGAAAAAATTGCTTGTGCTGTGGAAGTGGAAGGCTCAGATCACAGCCAGAGGGACCCTGTAGCTGCTGTCAGCCAGAAAGGAAAACTCTCCACAGAACCTTGTGCCCCGAGACCCACTGCCACCACATGAGAATAACATTGCATGGGTGCCTGGGTGGGGGCCCGATAGGATATCACCCAAGACCATCAAGAATTGAAAAGAAATAAGTCTTTTTCCTGAGGTAGAGACTGAACTGACTGGTTTCCCTGAGATGTGAATGAAGAAAGGACCACAAGGATGCTGAAGCAGCTGTCTTCCAGGATGTAATACAAGCAGAATTTATAACTTCCCACCAGCTTGCTAGTTTTTTATGTGGAACTACACAAATCCACCTAATAGTAGGGAATGGATGGAAATTGTGTCAGGGAGGTTTAGGTTGGACATTAGAAAAAAGGTTCTTCACCCAAAGGGTGGTTGGGCACCCAGGGAAGTGGTCACAGCACCAGCCTGGCAGAGTTCAAGGAGCATTTGGACAATGCTGTCGGGCACATGGTGTGACTCTTGGAGATGTCCTGTGCAGGGGCAGGAGTTGGACTCAATCCTTGTGGGTCCCTTCCTACTCAGCATTTTCTGTGATTCTGTGATTCTCTGATTCTGTGATTCTGTTATTTTGTGACTAGTACATGAACAGATATTGATTAATGTGCCTTTTATATCCATGTTAATCTGTGATGAGAATAATCATTTGAAGGGGGAGAAAGCGTAAGGCAAGAAAAGGAATCTGTCAGGTGCTCCTCAGGGAGTTTTCTGTGCTGGTTGCATGACCTTGAACAAGTAGGATTAAGAGGATGCAAATATATATTCCAGGTGAGAAAAAAATAAGGAAACATCATTTAAACCTTCAAAAGTGAGAAACTAGGCAACACTGTAAGAGTTTCCATGAAATACATGAGATACACTAGTGGCTGAGAAACTTGAGAAGGAATTCAAAGTTATGAGTATGGGTTTTTTCTTAGCATAATCTCCAGAAACCTGCTCTGAAGACACTAGATGGCAGTGACAGCTTTACTTCTTACAGATCCTGCACGGAACTAAAAATGATAATGGTGGGTGAGGAAGCCACAGATAACTATAGTGAATTCTTACATTATGTGAAGATGTAAAAAACCCTGACCCTAATAAGTAAAATTTAATTATTTATTCTATTGAAATGGAGATTTCTGAGTAGAAAGTTAGGATATAACGACGTTCAGGAAGATTCTGGATATATTCACTGTCAGGGCTACTAATTTTTTTGTCTTCCAGAATTCACTGCAATACACTTCAAACAGTAGGCTCTTGTCCTAGCCACAATGCAATCCCTTAGTTTAACTCCATTCACTGGAAAATTACACATACACATAGACATGTACATAGACATGTTCTAACTGCCTGGGAACATGGCAACCCTTCAGGATTCTTGCTGAATTTGGAGAGGAAACTTACTGTTTCAGTATTTTGTCAGATTGACTTAAACAAGGATCTAGACCTCAACCTCCCATCTAGGTCAAAGAATTACAGATTCAGTTATGTTGTGGTGAGTGTGTGTTCATCTGTCCTGCTGGAGATGTTTTCCCTTTACATATATACAATTAAACAGTACATTGTGGAAATACTGATGGCCCACTAACCAGAAAGCTTATTTGGGATGTAGGATCAAGACCTTCTGTCAATTGTGTTTGGGGTGTTTTTTGCACAAAGTGAGGTGTCTGCACACACTGTGAGTCTGCACCAGTTTTGGGATTTGATGGTTCTGCTGCTTCTGATGAAAAACATTTCCAGAGAAATCTCAGTATTTCTTCCTAAGATGATACAAAGGGTACAAAGCCCATGCAGACACCCTCCAGACTGTGATCTTCCTCTTTCCTTCCTAACACAGGGGATGTGGTTGCTACATCCATTTTAGTCACAGCCTTTTGATGACATACTGCGGTTTGAATTTCCAGCCAGTGCTGTCCAGGGCTACCTCTGGCATTCTCACTTCACCTATCTCCCATGTGCTGTGCTACAGAGAGCGTGCTCTGCCCCTGCTCCCTTACTCACAGAAAACAGATGAAAGAACATTTTCCTTTAAGGAAACTCTTACCAGGCAGCAGACAAGCAACTTTCAGTTTCTTATTTAAATGTCATATAACAGATTTCCTACTGCCACTGGATGTTGCATTTCTGTGTGTATTGGAGTGAGCCATCCATGATGTGTCTTGATTTTTTGCTGGACAACACCGGGGTCTTACCACCAGGTTGGAGGAGGCTGATGGAGCAATGCCCTCAGAATCATCCCATCCATATTGCATGGTCTCTGCAGGACCTTACATGATCTTACATGATCCTGTTCTGCTCTTCTTAAAGAGGAAGATGGGTCATTTCCAGGGCCAAGTGTTGCTTCCTTAAGCAAATCAAATGACATTATTACAACACTCTGTAAGCTCATCATTACAGGCATTACAACCCTAGTAAGAAAGTAAGAAAAATTTCCTTTCATATCTGAATGATTTGTGTTGTCTGAATATATTCCTCACAGGAACAGAAAAATGATGCAGCTCTCCTTAGAGTCTGTCATCCTAAGAAGAACCTGTGAAAGTTTGTTGGGCATCAGACATGTCTGAAGGGTCTGGAGTCCACAGTGTCCTTCCCACTACCTGTTTATCTAGCAAATGTCCTTTTGAGACTCAGCTTGGACTGTGTCCTGAGCCATGTGCCCCATTGTGCCCCATCCTGAGAAGGGTAAGTAGTTTAAGCACTGTCAGGAACTGCTGTGCAGCAGCAGCCCTGCACTAACCTAGTGAGCATTAGGGAGGAAGCACATGCAAGCCAGTGCAGTTGTGAGGAGGGATCCATTCTGGGAGTGCTTTTCCTGGGCTGTTTTCTGGTGTCCCATGCTGGTCTGCACAGGCAGTCTGCAGACTCTGTCAGGAAGGACATGGCAGTTGTAGCTTTGGCTGGTGGACTCAGTCCTGTTGGTAGAGGGACCAAAACCACTTAGGTGGCCTTGGTAGATAACCATGACTTCAGTGTCCCAACATTTGAGGCATAGCATGGATATACACGTGTCCCTGCCCATGACAGGGGGGTTGGAACTAGATGGTCTTGAAAGTCCCTTCTAACCCAGACGTCTCTATGATTCTATGGTTGTATGATTAAATTAATGGTTCCAGGTGGTTTTCAGCTGAACCAGGAGAATTTAACATATAAATCTTACCTCTGGTCCAAATGATGTGCTCTCTTGCTATAGCACATTGGTGATATAACAGCAAATAAATCATGCTGAGCTGCATGATGGGGTCAAAAGACATCAATGGTGCAGAGAAGACAGGGTGAGACAAATGCCAGGAAAAAACTGGGTTATGGAAAGCTGCAAGGACCTGTAGGATAAGAGGTCATGTTTGAGGTCTCCCAAGGCAAACTGCACTACAGGTAAGCCAGGACCATTAGAAGGTGCCTGCAGTGCCACAGAGTGCATTTTCAACAAGGGGCAGCCAGGATGTGCCCAGACAGCTGGAACAACAGAGTTTGGTAACATGCTTGCTCTCCTTCTAGCTACATATTCTGACCTGTTAGTCTCAGCTGATTAGACTAGACCATGCAGGCAAAAACCATAAAGGAAAGCCATTTTTATTATTCTACTGGAGCCTAAATCCAAGGTTGGTTTATGCCTCATGGTAGCCCATATCAGAGACTTAGCTGATGGCTGGGCTATCCAGCTGTATTTTCCAGGAATCATCCAAAGACTCTTCCTTGTGGAAAATTTGGGTCTCTAACACTAATAATTCAGCACACCATTTTATTGAGAAAATGCTTTGGGGAGATTCTTGTAGTTCAAATGTGGATATTCTGCAGCAAAACACAGGGAAAGAAGCTCCAATAGGGTCATTGTTTCACCAATTACCTTGTATATCAGAACACATTTTCAACTGAGGTCAATTTCAAATTAAGAGAAACAAAAATTAAATTATGCTCTCAAAAGTACCACAGAGATGTCCTGTCTAAAATTCTGTTGAAAATCATAGTGCAGGAAATAAAATGCACCCAGCTCTATCTACAGTGATAGAAAACAGTGGATGACATTGCAACAGGGAGATAGAGATCTATAACAGGAGAATGAGGATGTAGTAGGAAATATAAAGTGATAGTATCAGCTTATTTCCAATTACTGTATTTGTATAATTAGAATTAGTATCTGAAGCATGAATATTAAGAAAGAAATAATCATTAAGAAGCCTGTTAGGATCTGAACCAAGATTCGAACAAAATGGAAATCTTAACATTGACTTCACTTAGTTTCCGTTCAGGGAATAATTGCCCAGATAACAGCTGCTTTGCAAACCTGCTTGGGAAAATCATTGCTCTCATATAAGCAGTCTCAAATTTAATAGCAATTTCAGAGAAGATGATACAAAAACATGTTTTGGAAGAGCACCTGGATCTGGTACCTTTCAAGCATTTCAAAGAAATGTCAGCAAAAGTCCTTTGGCAGTTTTCTCCTGAGTGCCAAGGAGGAAACATGTAGCTCACAGCTTTGCGTTCGGGAATTTTCTGTGCTATATTCATGGGATTTAGGGTATGAATTAGAGTATGACTCTCTGAAACTGAGTCACTTGATGCACAAAGTAAATATCGGATGTGGGCTCTTTCTCCCTCTGTGAGGCTGCATAAGCATCAGTTCCAGAAGGAAAGCGTTGTTGAAATTTCAGGCTCAAACAATCCAGTGCTGTGCATGCAGCCTTAAACAAACACCGGAAATTTTAATTGTTATGATTCCTCTTGCTCTATTCATAGCTCTCTGCATTAGAATTTTCATGGCACTCCAAGGAATGACTTTCATTATATTGACATGTGTTTAAACTGTGATATTTCTCCTCAAATCTAATCATTAGAGTCACAGAATGTCAGCAATACCCAGCTGTCCAAATCAAGCCATCTCAGATGGTCCTACTCTTTTCTATCCATAATGGAAATGAGGAGTAAACAAGATCCTGTTCTGTGATATTTCAAGTGCTGATGAATTTTACATTGTTTTTCTTTAGTTCTTTCTTGCATAGATACAGGCATTCTTAATATCCACATTCTAAAATTAATCTCAGATATAAAATAATATGTAAACTCAACAGATTTTTTGTGCTCATTATGAAAGACTACTCCCCTAGGATCTATTTTTAAACTATTGTAATTTTTCACTGGAAATGTTCTTATATTAAAAAACAGTAAATAAGAGGACCTACTTTCTCTAAGTTGCTTGTTGATGTATCTCTAACAGACCTTTTATTCGTTTTAACTTTAAAACTGATGTTACAATTTCTTGCCCTTTGATGTGAGCAATATTTTTTAATTCTCCTGACAGTTTTGGCAGACTTTTTTCTTGCTATCTGCTGGTAAGACTGTTTGACCAGAATTAGACACAATATTCAGGTCAGACTGAATCAGGTCATTATGTTTCTAGAATTATCATAAATATCTTTCTCTACACTTTATAACCTTATTTTTTATACACATGTATCCTTTTTAGTTGTTATAATAGGTTTACTTTAATCTCAGTTACCAGAGATATTGTCTAATTAGGAAAGATAACCCACAGGAACACAAATTTAAGAAATTCCCCCAAAATTACAGGAAAATAAGCAGGAGTGAAGGACATCATCAGTATTGCTTCAGTGATTAGCAATTTGCAATTTACCATCTTCTCTGTGTTTACTGAAAGTCAGACATTTACAAGTTCAATATGCGTCAACAGCAACTGCCAGTACTGAATCACAAAGAAGCCCAGCCATCTTGTTATAATAGAGCCACTCAGGAATAAAGTAATAGATACTAGTGTTAGACGAAGACAGAGGACTGTGTGAAACTAGGAATTATTTTCCTTCCTCTGATGCATCTTACTACAGGGTACTACCCACTCAGACTACTGTGCCAATTTTATGATGCCAGGTTTCAGAAAATGAGCTTAAAAACAGCCAGAAGGCAAGAAATGCAGCCTGAAAATACACTTCTTGGAAGCAAAAGATCTGGGGAAACAACCTATTTTATGACAGGGTAGAAATTTAATGAATGTATGGAATGCAGCCTTCGGGGTACAGCATAGGAACAAACTGTGGCAACAGGAAAAGGGGAAGGTTATTGCTATCAGTAAACTTCACCAGTGCTGTTAGCCTTACAAGGGAGGATACCAGAAAGCAAAACTCAAAGGAACAAGAAATCTCAAGCCAACTTTGACCAAGTCACAACAAATATGTGAGACTCACAGCTTTGATCCAATGCTGAAAAGCATGCACAGATTAAATCCCTCTTCATCGCAGATTTGGCTACAAGATAACAGGGCTGTAATTCCACCACCACCACCCCCCGACACACCTTACAGCAACCACAGCTGTGTAGGTGACACAGATGTGTTTAGGCTCGGAGTGCGTAGACTAAATTTTGATGAGATGATATAAACAAAACAAGTCTCAATATTATTTCTAGCAATGTAATTTGTTACTGAAAATAGTGCACATGTAAAATATCTATATCTTAAAATATCCCAATGACATAATTAGCCTCACTTCCTCTGTGTTAGATGACTAAACAACACACTGTGTGTCTGCACAGTCAAGATAGAAGTTGCAAGGCTATATGATAGGGTGATTACTGTATCATTAGTGACTTGCCTTGAGAATGACCAAAGGGGACTCTTCCTTCTTCTGAAATGTTAGGGCTGAAGCAGCGGTAGGCTTTAGAGGCCACACCACTTGAGGTAAACTGCTTTCCATTTTGGCACAGACATGCTCTTTCTTGTGGACCAGGGAAAAGCAGTCTTCACAACTCCAGTTTGGGATGAGTCAATTCCTCCTCCAAAGAGTTTACGCTCCAGGGAGATGTAACGCACAGTGAGCTGGCATGTACAACTGCAGTAGCCCATGAGCAGAGCTCCAGCCTGCAGGAGTCAGAGCCGATCCATGATGCATCCCTTTTCCTCAAGTTTGGATGACACGCTTTGGGTTGGAGAAGGCAAAAACAGAGACAAGGACCACTAAGAAGAGGGAAGGGAAGGCGAGTAATGGGCAGGGAGAGAAGTACAGATGACTATCTCAGACAGCCCTGGACTGTGGGGCAGCTCAATGCTATAACGCACCCCACTAATATGGGAAATGCAAAGCAGGTCCTCTGCTGCTCAGTTTCCTTCCTACAGCAATATGGTTTGTGCTTGATTTGATTCCCAGAGGAAACTGAAACTGAGAGCTGGGAATTTGCTTTCAGATCACTTTGCTTAGATGTAGGGAAGATGTTAAGTGCCCGGGATTTCTTATAAGTCTCATAGAATGGCATAACATTGTACCCTCAAATTTTCATACTCACAGTGCCTTGTTACTGAGTTTTTAGATTATGGTCTATACTGGACCTTTTGCTAAGAAAGCAGCAGATTCCTAGGCAGTCATGGAGAAAGAAAAGCTTTGCAAGCCTGCCTGTTTATTCTCTCAGAACTGTTTTCAGAGTCAGGATGAACTCTTCCTGTTTGAAATTTCAGAGAATGAAGGATGAGTTATTTTTGTATAAACAGTAAACATTTTCCATGAACTAGCTAGTTTATCAGATCCTGCGTTCTCAAAAGGAGAGATTTACTGGGACTTGGTGTTCAGCTCTAAATAATGTATCTTTCTGCAAAAGATTTCTGTTGCTATTCAACACAAGTAATGCCAAGGAAAGCCATGTAGTCCCATGAGTGAGATTAATTAACAAGTTTTGGATGTTGTGTTGTCTTCATTCCTTCCTGTTACAATGATAAAAGAGCAAAGAGCAAACACACCAGCTGGTGGTAGTGATCTTGCTAGAGATGTGCCTTCACAGGCAGAGTCATTGTGGTCATTCCCACAGCTTATAACACAAAAAAATTGAAAAATTTGTTACACATCTGGGGTATCTGAGACTACATTTCAAAGACACTTAAATAGCTAAAACACATTCAAATTCAAACAATTTTTCTGTGCAGGTATGAGAAAGTGGGTCTGCTCCATATGTTTGTCAGTATTTTCATTATTTTTATACTGGAGACCATCACAAGAAACGGTTGGGTTTTTTTCTTGGGAATACCCCAGATTTATTGTGTGGGTGTAGTACTTGTCTAGCGTGATCCCATTGACTAGTCTGCTTCCTCACTTTGAATCATTAGATATTTCCATCAAGGAGATTGCACAGATTTAATTTTGTTTCAGCTCTCAGGTGCCACAAACCCTTTCTCGTTTGCTGTGTCAGGTATTCTTGCTTCAGCTGGCATGGAGTAAATAGCAAAGACCTGGAGGGCCTTTCTGCACGCAGCAAAAGAACAAATGCACCAGGCTGTGTTATGTCATGCAGCAGGAAATAATGCTTGCTAGGACTTGAATGCAGATTAATATAGTTTGTATTAGTGTTGAAAGAGCAGCTTTAGTGCCTTCCCTGATATGCAATTTCTGTAGCAGTATCTGAATTTGGATGTCATGGAAGCAAGCAGTACTTCCACCCTGATTAGATACCCTGGGCTGTCATATAAATGACACCAATTAGGCATCTCATTCCTCCCACCTTGCCCACCTCCCAGTGCCCTAAAATTTTTCATGCTGTTTAGTTTCAAAGGCTTTCGAAAGGAGTTCAAGTATCATCCAGCAAAAAACACCTGCAGGAAAGGAGATGTAATACAAGTGTCCTGAGGCTTCATCAAATTCTTCTCAGTTATGCTCTTGTCCCCAAACCACCTGGGAGTGAACAGGTGACGACACATGATGGCAGATGATGGAACGTAAGGGACCCACTTCTATGAAAAAAATGATTGCAAAACAGTTAATCAGTGAAGGAAGGTACAGGACAACCTTCAGGGCAGTGAGAGAAAGTATAAACCTGGAAAAGAACATGCACTTGCATAAAAACTTTTCAGCAGACCAGGTAAAATTCTTCCATGGTGTTACAGAAAAAACGGAGAAAATAAGCTAGGTACATAAGAGAAAGAAGTAAAACATTTTGTGAAACAGAACTACAGGATAAATTGTAAAACTCCTTCCATACTTAGCCATGAGATAAAAGTAGCAGAAGCAGCACACTAGAGTAATTACCTCTTTATTAATCGTGAATATGTCTTCTGTCCATGTAATCAATTCCGAGTAAATGTCATTTCTTTTATTTGCATACATTGGACCAGGGTTGACTTAAAAGTCAAATAACTGAGATGCCATGAATGTAATTTCAAATTGAGACTAAGGTGAGGTATCTTTCAAGTAGAACTGATTAACTGTGAAAAAAAAATCTTCATTTGGAAAGATATAAATTATTTTGGTTAAAGAATGAGTTTGGTTTTAGTAATTATTTATTGATGTGAAGGCAAAACCCAGTGGCTTCATAATTAGTTTCCAGAACTCTGGCAGCCTTGGTGCCATGACCACTCCCCTAGACAACCTGTTCCAGTGACTGACAACTGTTTCAGTGAAAAACCTTTTCCTAATGTCCAATCTGAACTTGCCCTGACGCAGCTTCATTCCATTGTCTCGTGTTGTATGGCTGGTCATACTGGCACCATGAGTTATGTATATGGAACTGTTTTCACCTTTATCACAGAGACAAACAAAACCAAGAACACAGCAAAAAAAAAAAAATTCTGGCTAAATGAATAAAGAAAGTAGAAATCTTTGGCTGTTAGTGAAATAGATTAATGTTCTAAATAAGGACAGCACACTTCATTCATATTCATAAGCTAAACCTGACTTACATTATTTAAGGGACTTTCATTATTTTGCAATCTTGTTCTCTTTCTGCCTAATCCTGGGGCATCTGTGAAGTTGTACAAATTGCCTAATCACCTCCACTGTTCAACAATGGCTCACTTCTTCAGGTATCTCCTTTTGTGCAGATTGAAGTCTGAGCCATAGCAGAGGTAAAAGGCTGAAGCCATCACGACATATAGAATATGGTGCTAAGAAGAGGGATCTTCCTTACATCTAGGCTGGACACATATTCCCAGTAAGCGCATGCCATCCTTTGGGAGGCCAGATGTGCTCCTGTGATGCTGTGTCGGGGTGTTATTGGGGTCCCCTTCTCTTTGGTGGACACCAGCTTCTTACCACCTAGTCTAACTTTCACCAGTGTAACAGCCTCTAAATGAAATGCTAAGCCAGATGTAAAATTGTCCTCTGCTTCCCATTTACTCAATGAAGAAATGTAGACAGAAAGTGATTCATACCACTAATATCTCAGCTTCTGTCTGAAAGCATCTGTTTTTCTTCATTGACTGCAATTAGGAAACTGCATGACTGTGCTCCTAACTTAGACAAATCTATGAAGCTGCTACATTTATGAAAGATTTGTCTTAAATTTAGCCAGGTTTCTGACTTTTATGTACAACACCCCTGCTTTTTAATTTTTTTTTTTTAATCAAATTAATAGCATTCTGATATATTGAATTACTTTTCAAGTTTTTGCTTTTGGGCATCCAGTTTCTTTTCACCTTTGGACCCTCAGAAAATTCAGATCCCCTCTCATTCAAGTACCTGAATTTTTTAGTCCAGCTAGCTTCTGATCAATTCATTAATTTTGCCCAATGAAAGTCAAGATGCTATGACTTAGTCAATGACATTTCACATTTTGTAGTAAGCTCTTCATTGGTACTTAGCAAAGTCAAAGCCAAAATAGAAATACTTTATAATGGGGACACTGATTACTGGCAATCATCATGTTGACTATAATACCAAGGTTCATCTGGACGCTGCAGCTGTTTTTTTAGGTAGTTGGGGTTAGTCCTTCCCATTAAACATAAATGTTTAAACTGATGCTACCTCCTTTGGTTTTATGCTTTTGTTAAAGCAAAGAAAGAGAATCTTTGTATAAAAGTCTTTTAATGTATTTTAAGTGTGTACTTAGGGGTGAGATGAATCACATTCACTATATGTTAATCTTTCAAAAGGAGCGATCCAACACTAGGGGAAACCAATTTCATTCCCAAAGACAACTTTTGTAGCTTGAATTTCTCTAAAAGAATCCAAACAGTATTTTCAGAACCCACACAGGGATCTCAGATACTCAACTGCACATAATTTTGATCCAGATAAATTGCTTTTCCTTTGAAGTGACTTGTTTGTTTTTATTCTGTCAAGTCATAATGCTTAAGGCTAAGTGATCATCCCTTTCTTGTTTCTCACATCAGGCCACCATATGCACACATCAATAGTTATGTTCCACTCACACTTCTGTTTTGTCATGTTATTGTTAACTTTGGTCTTGGATTCTTGTTCTGAGATACTATCTACTATACTTGGAAGCCTTCAACATTTTAATGTTTTGTGTCTCTGTTTACAGTCAAAAATTAAAGATGAGTTGATTTTAAAAAATCAAGTTAAAATTCAGGGCTATTATGCAAGAGAAAAAAAATTAATAAGGATTAGGCAGAATGTATAGAATAAATATCATAAAATACTAAAAAGGAAGAAAGGTGATATATTTGCTTGCAAACAATTGTTTTGAATAAGTGAATCTTCATTGTACAAATATTTTCAAACTACGCTTGAAGACATAAGAAACAGATGACGCAAAAAGATTCAGGAAGCTTCTGTGGTCAGCAATGCTTTTGGACAAATAATGTAAAAGTGTGGGAAAAGACAGAAATAAGCCAAATATTAGCTGTTATTGATAACAGGGAAATGGAGGCAAGGCAGATGTCTTTTGAGGGATTACTGGATTCCGCCTCTTTCAGTTTTGTCTTTTCTCACACAGCTTTTGCTATTACAAAGAAAATAAACAGCCCAGGCCAATCAATATTGTGCAAGTGACAAATCCATATTAACCCACCAGTTAAGCATTCTAAAGTGAGATCTCGGTAGATTCCAGCTGAGCTTGTAGGTCCATCTTCTCTGATCTGGCAGCACCTGAGAGAAGGTGAAGGCTGTGGCTTTTCTGCCAAGTGCAGTGAGACCCTGTATGGTGTGACAGCTGCTCTGTGGGCAGGGTCTGCTCCTGGGATGGGGACTGAGGAGCCTGGGCTCCAGCACAGCACTGGGAAAATGAGGGAAGGGGTCTTTTCCTGACTTAAGTTAGTTACCAGCTTTTGTCGCTGTGCAGACAGATGGCTGAATGCCACAACCTTCCTGAAGCGTCTCCAAGAGGAGGGCACTCCAGCAGGCACACAACAAACACCACACTCACACGCTGAGGCTGGCAATAGAAGCGACGGAGGCAGGAAGGGTCTTTTGTGTGGAGATCCAGCGGCAGTTTATTGTGCCTACATGCTGAAGGGGTCTAGGGACAAAAGACGAGGGAAAGCTGAGGGTCCAGGATTATATATGGGTACAGAGGGGGCAGAGCCAAGGGGCAGGGAACAATAAATGGAGAGGGTAGGCAGGAAGGTAGCTTCAAGGGGCTAACAGGGGAATGGCTGGGGTTGACAGACAGGCGTATAAACCAACAGGGATACATAGAACAGAGAAGTCTCTAGAACCTAAACATACATGGTAAACTGGGGGTGTAATGGCCGATGGGCCAACAACCACTAGGGGTACAAGGTTCAGGGAACTTGCTAGAGCAGGGGCATATATGGCTAGCAAGGGGAGTGGAGCGGGGTTGGGCTGCATTTACTGTTGGAACCTACATAATTCAATAGGAGAGGCCAAAGCCTAGGGGGCGCCCTTCCAGGGCTTAGCCCTCGCAGTTCCCTCGATAGGCCCACCAGCCTCCGCCGCTTTGGCAGCTACCAGGGCTTGTGGGGCAATTATTACCTGTGCTGGTCAGAAGAGACTACATCGGGGTTACTCAGCCGGCAGGGACAGGGTGGGGGGGTGACTGACTGTGGGGTTCAGTGCTCAGCCCACCCTGGTGCCAGGTGCCACACTGCAGGCAGAGCCTCTGGGCACATGCAGCCACCCTGCTGACAGCTCCAGTGAAAGGGGTCATTCTGGAGCAGGAAGGGCACGAAAGCTCAGTCACTGGAGGGCACAAGGCACTCTGTACTTTTCAGGACCAGTGGGTGACCCTCTTTTTTGACCTGGGTAGGTGTCCCCAGGAGGCTCCCTGTGGGTGCAGAGCATTTGCCTACATGACACACATGTGGTGCTGCCTCACCTGAATTGATACCAATGACACTATTTATGAATGTAGATGTGCCCCTGACTCGAGGAGATACACAGTGAATATTTTCTCTCCGGGAAATTTCCTGAACAAGAGTTGGCCTTAGCTACTTCTTGGGAGGGATCCGTGCCCAGGCTTTCATTAAATCACATGTGATTTTCAGAATATTGCCCTGTCCCGCTGGTGTTTCCTCATTCCCACAGACCTATGTATCCCGGGCATTTGTTCAGTCCGCGCCAAATCAGCTCTGCCGGGTGTGGAAGTGGGTACGTGACTGCTTCAGCAAAATGCAAATTCTTCCCAGTAGTTTTCACTTCAGAACACAGCCTCAAGCAGATACTACTAATTGAATCACTGCTAAATAAATTGTAAACACCTGAGTCATGCATCATTTTAATGCTCTTACAAAAGAATCATCTTCAAGAATATTGTTGTGGATTACTGAGACAAAATGATATTTCAACAATACAATTTTGGTTAAATGCTCCTTTGCTGAAATGCCTGCTTGGAGGCACTGAGATATATTGGTGCATTCTGTTTAATTCCACAACTAAAGTATGAAATCAATGACTGCACTGAAGAATTTTTTCCTAAAAAACTCTCCAGAAAAATTAACTAGATATGTTTCTTTTACTGCCACAGCGATAAGATGCTATAGGACAAGGAATGCCCTGTTGCACTTTCCACATTATTCTTTGTGTAATAGCAAACAGGATGATTTTTTCCTTTTTCATTATCCTATTTGTACCAATACTGTAATTTATAATTGATCAAATATATATAGGAATCTATAAATTGCTTGTGAGCAGAACACACTCTTGTCTGTGTTTGCCATACCCTGTGCTAATGAGTTGGTGGTTAACATGGCAGCCAGCTGGTTTTGGTGCTATTTTACTAAAAAGAAAAATAAAGAACTGTTTGTACAGCTGCACAAAAATGTGGCATGTCTCTCATGGAAGGACTTATGTCACAGTTATAAAAGTCTTTTTATGATCAGTGGACAAACAGAGGAAACTCTCTAAGGGTTGATTCACTCCATTTTAAAGGAGTTATTTCGGGCAATTTCAGTGAATTATGTTCCTCAGATACCTCTTGAGAGTAATGGGAGCTGCACTGCCAAAGACTATCCCTGTCTTTACACAAGTAAAGTACAATTGAACCTCAAGCTTATTGTCCTGGGATCTTAGTACTAACGAAGGACATGACTGCAACAAAATACTCCAGTCCTCCAAAGCAGTTTGTCTGAAGGTGCAAAGACCTCCCACCAGGTTCTTACTCCCTCAGGCTCTGCTAGTTCACTGAAGGAATAGCCTTCCCTTTTCCCGTATATTATCTCCCCTCTAAGGTCAACTGTGCATCCAGAAATCTTACTAATTTTTTCAAGACACGTTTAGGGTAGACAGCTCAAGGAAAGGTGTATAAGCAGCTACTGTGGTTGTCCATCTGTCCTTCTCTCCACCTGACTTTGGGCACAGACACATTGTGCTTAAGTTTCCTTATTAGCTGTGACAGATGAAATCACAAGTGCTGTTTTGAGTGTTGGTGTTCCCCTGCTCTGATGGTTGTGACTATGGCAGTTTGGAGGCTACAAGGTAGTTTTCATCAAAGATTGCTACTTTCATTTTCTTTGCATTAGAATCTTTCATGTGTGCCTGTGAGCGATTATTCATCTATAGCAGAATATTTGGTAGTAAGGATGTTGCCCTGATCAAACCATAGGAGAAACAAACTGTGAAACATCAGAGCTCTGAACTTTATTCTTGCACCATAATTACCATACATGCCTCTCTTCATGCTGGTTGTGTTGCTCTGTATACAAGATAAGTTCATAAGCAAAGAGCATGGATGAATATGTGCATGATCTGTGGCACCAATGCAAGGTTAGCAACTACATATTTCTGTTTCTGAGCACTTAGCTGAAAATTAGTGCTCTTTTATATGCTGTGCTTCAAGGAAAAGAAAAAAATTTCCTGTTAAATTAAAAATATGTGTTACAAGCAATATAGACTTGATTGGATTTCATGCCTTAATTTAATAGTATTAAAGAAAATAATGTGTAAAACCAGAAATCAAAATTTGCCAAGTTCAGGAGAAAAACTATATTTAATATTTTTGGTGGTCATTCCAATCAACACCTTCTGAATTTAATATGGTTTAATTTTTTTTTTTTTTTTAATAAGCCTTATCCCTTTATTTGCCAGCTTTGAGGAGGAAATGGTTTCTAAATATGTGAAGTAATAAGTGGTGTAAAAGTTTGAAAGAGCTAAAACATTATGTGGGAAATTTTGGGTGGTTTTGACTAGTATATATTTTTAAGGGAAAGGGAAATTTTGTTGTTGGAGGAAAGAAAAACAAGGAGTTGCCAGCATATTATGTTTGAGAAATAATGAAAAATTATCTATTAACAATTTAAGAGTCTTGTATGATTACTTCTAAAACAAATTCAGTGACTAACTCATATTCCATACTATGGAATTTCTCAAGTGGACAGAAATTTATTTCATTTTCTGCCCAAATATGAGGAGAATTTTTTCACTCTTCCATCAGTGAAATCTCTAATAATACCAAAGAAAACTCAGACCAGATTCTTTCTCACTTTACATAAAATGAACAATCTTTCATATCAATTATATTTTTCTTAATTTTATCCTATAATGACAAGTGAATATGTCCTCAAATAATCATCGAAGGAGACAAGAAGTCCTTTCTTTGCAGTACTTGGGAACAAACTATACACAATACCTCTTTTCAGAATAAAAAAACAATGGAAATAATTGCTAGATGTTGTATTGGAAGTTCGTTTCAGATGTATTTGGATGAATTGTTCTTTAACAAATATTTTTTTCCTATTTGTTGGTAAGTCAAAAGAATGAGGGTTTTCAGATTTAAAAAAATCAAGGTTTTAAATGTTCTTGCTCTCCTTTCACTGGATGTCTTCAACTAACATTAGTAATACCTGGACAACAAAAACAATTATTCCCTTTATTATTTTTCCATCTACTTTGAACAGAATGATAACACCTCTGTGTATTTAGTTACCTTTTTAATTGCTTCACAAATATTATTTGTGTTCTCAAGTATAATAAGGACAGACTATATGACATAGATGTTAGAGAAATGAACTTATGATCCATTTTACTCAGCATCCCAGTTCTGACAAAATAAAATTTGGATACTGCAAAGACAAATTCCCTATAGTGTAGGTCCTTTGTGGGTTTTTTGGGGGTTTTTTTCATTTTTTGGGGTTTTTTGGGGTTTTTTTTGTTTGAAAGGGTAAGGCTATGTCACCATGGACAATTCTAACTCTATACTTTGCATTGTAAGTCTGAAGATCATTAACCACTTCAAGAAACACTAAATTATGGAAAAAAAATTTAAAGTATATTAAAAACCCACAGCCTATTCCCTGTGGCCTTTTGATATTTGTAATATAATTAAACTGAATCTGCTTGCTATTTTTTAAAGTTGTAGGTATCTATTTGCTAAATTGCATGGATGAAATAAACTCTTATTAGGCCAGTAAAAATTTTTTTTTGAGGTGTGAAATAGAAGTAGGTGACTTCAGAATCAAATTAAATGCAAGATTATTTATTTAGAGTTTAGTTACAGGTGTATCGTTTAATACCTGTAAGCAAAGATAGTTGCCATATGTGGGGCTGAAAATCTGTTACTAAGAGACAGCTAAGTCTGACAAAAATTTCCCTAGAAAAATAAATAATATTAAATTTATCACTGGAAAAAAAAGAGAAAGACAAGTTTTGACCTGTAGACAGTAGGTAGTGACTGGAGAGAGCTAATGATGTGCCCAAATCATGCATGCGTTGATGCTGAGGGTTTTGAGCACAGCCACGTGGTTTGGTGTCCAACTCATCTGTGAAAAGCGTTGTGTACGTCTCCCTTAGTTTACCCCAGAGAGCTGCTGAGAGGGTACTTGGTACACTGGATAAAATGTCTTCCACTGCAAGAATTTCACATATGATCTGGAAATCATAATGGGTTTATGATGAAGTGTTTACAGTAAGGGCAGAGAAGATGCACTGACAAGCCTTGTGTGCCTTGTAAATGCATGATCTAGGGAAAAATCAGTCATTCTGAATTACACAGCTGCCTATTACTTCATTCTTCTTCATTCATGACAACCCACAGCACTTCCTGCTGTTCACATACACCTGAAGGACTTCTCTTAAATCTGGGAACAGTTTAGCATGTTTTTAGCATGTGAAGTAATGTCCTAAGGCATTTTGGAGAGAAAAGACTGTGATCAAGTCTTACAAAACTAGTGAAGCAACACCCTGATGAGCCTGCCTTGTGTTTTTTGATTAGCTGGAGGCCACTGGATAATAATTTCCAACAATGTCATGTGAGTCCAATTCCTTGAGAACACTGTGAGCATGAAAAAGTAATTTAATTTAATATCTGAAACCTAATCCCTGTCCATGTTCATGGCTGCACATACAAGCTTGGTTCTTGTGCCATCCTCAGCAGTGACAGCTGGAGAAACTGCTGCCCAGAAGCCTCTTCCTCTGCTCCACAGCAGAGCCCATCCCTCCCTGACACACTTTGCTCAGATCACTTGGATTTGCTTAGCAATTAAAGTTGCAAAGGTTTAATAGTTCACCTTATTTTGGGTAAGCTAACATGAATGCATTTGAATACCTCAGCTAGATCTTCAGTAGCCCCTCTGCAGGCAGCTAGAGGTGAGCTGGAGGAAGCCACTGCTGGAAAGTGATGTATTAAGTAGAAATTTCATGTCTCTGCTTTGACCTAAATCGGCATGCTTGAGATCACAAGTGGTTCTCTGTTAACTACAGGAACCATATGTTCAATTTTTTTTTTTCATATAATTTAAATGGATTGTGAATTTACTATTTGAAATATTTATTAAAAAAATCTTTTTTCTAATCAAGAAAAATTTTGGAATTATGTTCCAAGGCAGTTTAATGTGTTAACTGTGTTGTTTGATTACTTGAACTGATATTCAACATAATAATATTCCTTGGTATGCAGGAGTAAAAGAGATGTCAACAGCCAACTACTTACTTTTAGCTTAGCTTTTCCACAAATGCACAATGACAGCACCTTCACCAGTCAGCATCTTTAAAGAAGTAGTTTGAGATATTGATTAGGTTTTTAGGAAGTTAGGTTTTTAGGGAGTTTAAACTAAATACATATTTTTCATCTTTTAGACATAAAATAAATACTCCATTCCTTTGGCTTCTTATGTTTAGCAGTTGCCCTCTGCTCTGTGGTTTCATGTCCTAGAACACCATAAAACATTTAATTGTCAATTTTATTACAAAGCTGATAAATTACGCCCTTGTCTGCTATGGTAGCATCCAGAAATTTCCCTCTTCATCACATTGTTCAAAGACATGCTTCCACTAAATGAAACCTTTGTTGGTGCAGGTTTGCTCAGAGCAGACAAGGCTCTAAGGTGGGTATCACCACTTTATTTTAGTCATCAAAATAAAGAAAGGGTTGATTGCACAAATGATATTGGTCTCCAGATAAAGAAGATAAGTAATGAAGGTAAAGTTTATGATTGGTATTCATGGTCTATTGGCAGCTATTTAAGGGTCAATGTAGACGTCTACATAAAATGACTGCCAGAAGTTGATTACATAATTTTCAAATTATGATCATGACATATGACAGCAGGATGGTAGACTGCTTCCTAGAGTGCTTCCCTGCTCTCATTGCTCAGGTGTTCTTTTGGACAGAGAACTCAGGCTTCTCAAGGAGCTGACTTTTGTTTCATGTATTGATAGTATGTTGGCTGAGCGTCTTAGGGCTTCCATGTCAAATTATAGAAGCTGTCAGCTTTTTCCAGTCCATATCAAAAGGAATTCCAGAAAAGGTAGGAGATTCTTTATGTGGCAAAGTTCCCTTCCTGTTATTTAGTTCAAAGCATTGTAGTCAAGTTCATATAACGTTAGCATATAATATATTAACCATATGGCTAATGGACATAACAACAACTCTTTAAGCAGTTCTGAAGAGATGGGATGACCAACCACACATTGGAAATCATCTTCTGTGGACTTGTCTTCTGCTCTACAAAACTAAGAAACTAGAGTAAATCTTCTTGAGTCTAAAAAACCATCACCTTAGCTAACAACCAGACATCTGGAAGCTTGTTCATATCCTTTAGAAGAGAATGAGAATCACACAGGTTTAGGTCCTTGGCCATAAAAGGCTGCGCATGGGAGGAGAGGGAAGTGCAACATTTTACTGGCCATTCCCTTTCAGAAGGAAAGGTGGGATCCTGCCCATATTTCAGTTACCTCAATTATTTGGTGTGTTGGGACAGTGACACTCCTAATCTCCTAGGGGCCAGGATGGTAAAGAGGAAACAGTGAATTAATTGTGTCTCACAACCACAGTGCTTCCTGTCACACCCACTGCTCTGGTGACATCGAAATTCAGAGTATGACCCCAATATATCGTCACATACGACATAAGGGTGCCATAATTTTCAGCTTCTGTTTTCCAATTTTGTTCCTGCAAACCTCAGAGTTCTTGGGCATTGGGTTCTGTCACACCTCTTGTTCACTGATGGATGATATAACACCGATGCGCTGCAATCACTCTGTCACCTTGACTTCTAAGCTACCAAGTCAGACATTGCTGAGAGGAAATGACATGCAACTTATGAAACTTGTTTATACACTAAATACAAATACAGAAGTGATTTCAATTTTGTTTTGCTGATAATACTTGAGGATACAGACATCAAAAATATCTAAATTCCTGTTTAATTAAACTCAGCTCTTGATTCTACCTCTACATGCCATCTCTCAATTTGCAATGGAACTGAGACAAAATGCTTAGATGAATTAGAAAAGTGACTGATAATATAACAACTAGCAGCTGTATATTATAAAAGCAGGATGAGGAGATTCCACTGATAAATGGAAGTATATGAATATACAGGCAAAATCGTGGAATTCAAGTCAATACCTGTTTCAGGATCAGTTTCAATACTCTCAAAATACTGTCTTGCAGAAAAACTATGAAAGTGTTTCATTTTCAGTAAATATTCTCTGATTTTTCTGAGTCTTTTAATAGCAGACCTACTTTTATCCATGTCACAAATTTTCTTCTTGCCTACCTCCCCCAACCACTTACTTGCTATGATCCAGCTGCTATTTATTAAAGACTAGCTCATATAAGGATATAAAAGGCTTGTGTCTTTTCCTGTTCAGTTATTGTTCCTCAAGTCCCAGAATTTCTTTGTATGAATTTATCTCCCAATTCCATTCAAATGAAAGAAACCTTCTTCCTTGTCCAGGCATGTCCAAGACCTTCACAACACATCCTGCTTCTTCGGCACAAGTAGATTAAAGAGGGAGAGTTTAAAAACTGCGTGAGTGAAGGGGAGGTGGAAAACAAGACATCTACAGATTCTTCTAAAAAGTTTAGGTGGTGAAATCATAGTGTGTGTTAAATTAATTCAAGCTTCCTTTGACTTAATTTGCTGTTGTTTATAGAGTTAATGACAATTGTTTACATGACTATGTTAAGTATCCTTCCACTGCCTTCCTTAAGTCAGAAGTGCCAAGCAGAAGTGGAATAACATTTCTGGATGGAATCTCAATAGTATCCAAATAAGAAATGGCAAAATTCCCAGGTAGACTTTTGACTAATCCACTAAAAACCCTGGCACTTGGACTAGAACCCACAGGATAATACAAATTACACTGTCAGAGGACAAACAGTTCTGTGGTGGAGGAATATTGGCCTTGATGTTGGCAGGCTTTTGGTGAAATGCTCTATTCTACTGCAGAACAGAAAGCACCCACTCTTGTCCCTGAGTGTGTGGTTAACTGCTGCTGATGTGGGACTTACGAGTCTGGGTGACGATGAGCTGAGGGAAGAAATGAGCAGTATTCCCGGACCCATTCTGGCTGCTTTGCTGCTGTGTAATCCAGCAAGTCACCCCTGATGTCTGCATGCTCTCCAACCCAGCTGGAGGGCTTCAGGGCACAGAGGAGAGCAACTTCCCAGGACTGGGACAGGAATATCATCTCTTTACCTATGAGGCCAAGGCATGAAATAGGCACCTGACCTGCTCAGCCTTGTCAAGGATTGAATGTTTCTGGGCACCCCTCATCAACCAGTCAACTTATAGGAAAGGCAAGAATACCATGTGAGGTCATCTGTTCAGCTCAGCTCACCCTGTTTAAATTCTAGACATATCTTTGAAAAGAAATCTTCACTGTGTCCCCCGGCAATGTAATATGCAAACACTTTAAACCCCTAATTAAAGCCACAACACAGCTCCCCTTTTTATCCTGCAATACTTAAACCCAGGGCTTAATACCCGTATTAGTTTGAACACGAAGACTGCTGTGTTAGGGTTCAGCATAACAGGGCAAGTCATCTCTTGGATCCACGTGCAAGTATCACACTTGCTCACACATCTCAGAGCCATGCAGACTGCTCAGCAGTGAACTTCCATCGCTCACACTGCCAAACGCAAGGCAAGATACAGCTGTTCCTCCCAGCACTCACCAGCCACTCCATAAATGTCAGCTTGAGCATACAGGCAACAGGATCTGGAAGGGGAAACCAACAGCTGGAGCTGTAACAGGCCTATTGGCAGCCATGCAAAAGTCACCGAGAAAGAAAAGCTTCCTAAACATCCAAAAGACTCATTAAAATGCTCACCAACTGGGTTTGCTGTATCTCATGCTCTAACTGCTTTGCCCCTGGATGTAAGAGACTGATCGAAAATCCCTCATTTTTGCCTCACGACTGCTGTTGAGGGTGAAAACCTGAAACCCCCAAAACAAACCCCTGAAGGCAGGGGCCCAAACCTGGCCAAGGTAACTCACTGGCCCACGGTGACCCGTAAGAGACTGCCTGAGAAGACTGGAAGAACCTGTGTCTTTGCCAACACGAACCAACCTCTGAAACCTTGGACCAGAGGAGGGGGGTTTTTAGCCCAGGCGGCATGTTGGTGTATGTGTGTGTGACTGGACTGAGAACTGGTCAAAAGGACTCTTACTGATAAAGCTGTCCGGGGCAAAGACTGGGAACTCTAAAAACCCCCCGAATTGAACCTCTGAAATCCTGGACAGGGGGGTTTTGGCCCGGCCTTGCTGAAGTGGAATGTTTGCCAGAATGTCGTTATGCCGGTGCTTCACTGGACTGAGAACAGGTTAAAGCAAACACAGCTTGTCACAGAGACTGGCAAAGAATAATGAACAAGTTACAGAAGACTGCGCTCGTGCTCGCCACAAAGGCAAGAAGAAGATGTACCTGTTCCCATCTAACAGTGACCTCCGCCCCCGCTCTTGGGTAATGCTCTGGCTGTGAGATCAAACAACTGACCAAAGAAGTAAGGAAGACCTATTCTCATCCCAGAAACAATGGTTATTCTCCCCACTGGTCTGACCAGCTGCCCTCCATTTTTGGAAGAACTATAAAAGCACCCCCAAATTCACCACGACTTTTGAGGCCCTCCCCACGGATGAAGACGCATCTATTAGGCTGAAGACCTCTCCTTCAGATCTACGAGGATTTCGTCTCATCTGTTGGTAGCTATTTCCCCTGTACCATCTCTCCTAAATCTCTATTCTTTATTTCTTATTTCTCTCCCTCTGTCACAATTGAGTTTTTTTGAGCATAAGAATAAAACTGTTTGATTTTAAGTTGAAGTTGAATTTCCCTTGTTACCTTTGCACTCTGAGGTCGAGTTAAAAGAACCTACACAAATCCTTACTTGTAACTGAGCGGATCATGACACTGGACACAGCAAACAGGGTGTTTACAAAACATTTAACTGAAAGCAGAGGGTGAGTGTCATATGCAAGCTGCTGCTGCCAGGTATCTGCAGAGATACAAACAAAATATTTAAAATGTCCCTGGTTTGTGTCTGGATTTCTATGTGGAAACATCATAATCTACAAATGAAGTTTGAGATGCTTTTCCATTACCAGCAGAGAGAAACCTTGCTGCTGACAAAAGGAGAGGTCCTAGCTGCATTCCTGTTCCCATCTGTGATATTCCACCTCTCCTTCATGGAGGCTCTTCTCACCCCTTAGGGTGCTAGTGCATTTGCTAACTTCTGCAGAAAACTATTTTTAGTGGGGTTAGCATTCTTTTTCTCGGCTGTTTCCCATAGCTTCAGCCCTCTGAGTTGGTTTATTGAGGACGCACTTGGTATTAGAAGGGCACAGAGAAACAGCAATAGTACTGGCTGGGCTGGGAGGAGCAGGAGGACCCTGTTACAGCAGCAGTGAGCTATTGGAAAAGCCACCCTCATCCTGCTGCAGTCCTAGGTGTAAACATCTGTACCACTTCACTCAGTGGTTTAGGGACCTGGGCCCTGACCTGGGTCACACACACAGTGTGACCTGACTCCAGGCAGGCTGTTCAACCCGTTTCCTTTGGAAGGAGGCCATGCCTTTCCCCAGGCCACCTTGCAGACTGCAGAGCTCAGCTGCTGTGGTGCTAGGATTGTTTTTATAAAGTCTCCAATATGTTTGCTCTCACTGGAAAAGTTGTTCCTTTTTCTTATTTTTCTCATGTTCAAAAAGAAGTGGATTATTTTTAGCTCGTGTTTCTCCTTTTGAACTTGCTTGTGGGCATTAAGTCAACACAGGAGAATTCTGCTTCCAAAGATGGATGTCTCGGAAGTGACAGCCGACAGACATCCGAGTGACAGTGGTTCTGCAATCCCTCCATAAAGTGCAGTGTACCATGTTCAGAAAGGGACATAGGAACTGAAAGTAGAACTCCTGGAAAATTGGGGAACTCAGCATCTATTGCACAAATCCTCAACACCTTCCATCTGATGATGGAGAAGTTTATTAAAAGATTCTGCTGAAGACCCCTGAATCCCAAAAATGTCTATAGTTCTGTAGGGCAATTTCTGCCATTTCTTCTTTAGTTATGAAACCCTCCTTGGCTAACAGGCCATGCAGACCAGGATATATGATCTGGGGTGCTCTACTGAGATTTTTACTTTGTGGTGTGAGGGAGAAAGGGGATGAGGTCATAGATCCATGACTACATGGGCCAGGTAGCTGCACAAATGATGGCTCTGTAGCAATACTGGAATGCCAGGTTCAAGAAAAGAGAAATGAGTTTTTTGTAAAATTGGCTTTGTCACTAAGGACAAGATGGGCTAAAGGAAGGGGTTCTTTTATGAAATGCTGAGGTCCTACATGGAAGCCACACTGACAAAACCAAAGGCAGTTTCTGGAGGTCCCTTATCAACTGCTATGAAGAATTACACATTTTTGTCCCTCTCAAAGAGCCAGGTCACTTCAGCACCTCTGAAAATGGGGTAGTTTTTGTCCAGCCCACTTTAGGAATGAAGAAAAAAACAACATACTGTCCGATAATATGATTGCGAAATCAGGGGGTTTTGGACAAGGTAAACTATCATGTGTTTGCTTCCTTCCACCAAATTTGTTTTCTGTGTTTCTGTGAGGATAAGATGAGTCATGCCCTCAGCTTGACTTTAGCAAGCACAGCACTGATATAAATAGTGAGCCTTAGACAGAGGAAGAAGAGATTGAGAGGTCTTCTAGCAAGGGCTGGTAGGACCAGGAGACAAAGATGAAGACAAAGACCCTTCTTTTTCTTGAGTTATTATATGTTATATGCTCCTATGCTTTTCCAGTGGCTCCAGAAAAGGAAAAAGAAGATATGCAATTTGCTAAGGTAAGGACTACAGACAGAACTGATGAAATAAGTTTATTGAGAAAATGAACATAGTGATGTATCAGTGATGTAGAATATTTTATTACCAGCTTTCTGTGTTTGAAAAGAAAGTTTTATATTCTAAACTGTTGCTTTTTCTTCCCTATCAGAAATATCTAGAAAAATTCTATGATTTTAAAGAAGAGAAACATTCTCTGTTTAAAGCAAAGGACCTCAACCACGTGGCTGACAAAATACGAGAGATGCAGTCATTCTTTGGGCTAGAGGTGACTGGGGAGCTGAATCATAAGACATTGGACATGATGAAGCAGCCTAGATGTGGAATACCAGACATCCGTTCATACAGTGCCTTCCCACGCAGCCCCACCTGGAAGAAAGAAGATGTGACATATCGGTAACATATATTAAATCTTGTTTTTCGCCACACCACCAAGAGGCTTTGTGAATGCTAGACAGAAATAATGTCAACAGGTTCATTACTCTTTATTTCTATATTTCTCCATACAAATGCTCCATTCAGGATGAAAGGGACAGGAATGTGGGAACTATTCAGGCTTCCAAATAGTGATGAGAACAGGAGTTTACATCAGTTAGCTAACAGCCTACTAAATAATATACTCAGTGGATAGAAGGAATGCAACTGAGAGTATATATGTTAGAGTCTCGGAAAGACATGAAAGAAAACTGTTGTTCATCATTTATGTAGGCAAATATTTTGAAAATAAGTCACTTGAGACATATAAATGATAATAAAAACTGATTAAAGTATTTGACCTTGATACCATATGTCCCAGTCACGTGTGATCTGGTTGCTTTTAATTCCTTTGTTCTTCAATTTACAGGATTTTGAACTACACTCCGGACATGTTGCAAGCTGATGTGGAGGAAGCAATTGCAAGAGCCTTCCAGCTCTGGAGCAGTGTTACCCCTCTGAGGTTCACTAGGGTCTACGGCGGTCAAGCAGATATAATGATCTCCTTTGCAGCTGGATGTAAGGAGACTCTGTTGCCAGGCAATCATAGTACTTGTCACTGTTTCTTACCAAGATAATGAAAAGCACCTCTTTTTTTCCCCCTTATTTTTAGTTCACGGCGATTTCTACTCCTTTGATGGTCCAGGAGGAACTCTGGCTCATGCCTACGCCCCTGGCAGTGGGATAGGAGGAGATGCCCATTTTGATGAAGATGAAAACTGGACCAAATTTACTACCCATAGTGGTAGGCAACTTTAAATATTGTGTTGACTGCTATTTTATTAGAAAGTGTTGTCTTGAAGATGCTGTAAAGTCACATATCCCATGGCAGTAGTTGCAGTATTTACTGAGATGTAAAATGTCAGTGTAATCTAGTAAAACAGTTCTGCATATTTTGGTCTGGGATGCGGTCATGATAGTCCCTTGAAGCTAATGCAGACTGCAGTTACAGTTCCAGTGAAGAAAATGAAGTTAGCATGGAATAGCAATGTTGGGTAATCATGACATCAAAAGGTAGGGAATTTTCACCATCAGATAATGACCTTAAAAGTTGTAATATAATCTCTCACTTTTGTTTGGTTGTTTGGTTTGTTGGTTGGTTGGTTTTTGCTTGGGTTTAGGTTTTTTCCTGATTTAAAGTGATGCCTCATCTTTAACTTCTGGAAAGGAAAAAAAAATCTTGAATTTATTGGCAAATATAATTAAATACAACAGTGAAGTGTTCTGGTTTCCAGCCATGTCCAGGGATTATGTTACACATCACTGGTTTTGTGAAGTAGTTACCAGGCAAATTCCATGTCATTTACTATTCCCAAAATCTGATCAGGTGACTAAAACCTTCTTACCCGCTTTTCAATTGTTATTAAAATTAAAGAAACCTTGATTCTTTGTTGGAAAATTTCTGCAACATGGGCAAAAACTGTTCCCAGAGTGATTTTCCAGTGAGAAAACAATGCCTATAATTCAAAACTCATTTCTTCTCCTGGAGGCCAGAGAGGTCTTACTTGGGCATAGTTATATTTTGCCATTTCTTAAGACCATGAATGATATATCTCACATGAGAGAATGGTGCCTGTATCCCACTGTCATGCAACAAATTCATTTAGTGTTTGTTCTTTCTGCTGGATCTTTTTAGGATACAACTTATTTCTCGTTGCTGCTCATGAGTTGGGCCACTCACTAGGTCTCAGTCACTCCAACGTTTTTGGTGCTTTGATGTATCCTATATATATGGCCGTGGATACGAGAAACTACCAACTTCATCAGGATGACATTAATGGCATTCAAGCCCTCTATGGTAAGCAAGAAGCATCATTTTCTAGTGAATGATGGATAAGAATTTATAATGAATTTTATCCAACAGCTAAAATGTAGTGAACTTCCTACTACAATAAAGATACTGGGGTTTAATTTCCTCTTATTATCTTTGGGCAAATCTCTTGGGTTTTTTGTGCCTAACAGTCTACACTGCAAAATGGAATCTGTGGACTTTATTCATTCCAGTTAGTCAAAAGATCCAAGAGCTTTTCTCCAATGATACCAGAGGAACAGCCCATGCCTGTAGCATTAAACCCTCTTCCACAAAAGGGTGGTTATGTGCACAGCTTCCTACACATTTGGCTCCACATGGTACAACCTGAAACGCTGTGACATGAACTGCCCTGATCCACCTTTCAATTCCACACCTATCTATTTTCCAAAGGGCCCCCCAAGGACTCTTCTGCACTTCCAACAGAAGCTTTTCCCCCACAAGAACCGACTGAAATGATACCTGCAGAAGCACCAACTCAAATGTCCCCCAGGGAAGAACCAACAGAAACGACACCGTCCAAGCCACCCCAAAGACCAGATGACTGTGACCCTCATCTGACTTTTGATGCTATCACTACTCTCCGTGGGGAAACACTGTTCTTCAAAGGCAGGTTAGTGCTTTCATTTCCAGCAATATCTTTTTTTGAGACTCACAAAGGCAAAGCATAATGTTCAGTTCAAGGAATTTATCTTCCCTTGGTTACAAAGGGAAACATTTCTTTCTGTAAGTATTAAGGCAACTTTGAAAAATTTTACTAGCCCACCTGGGCTGGGTGAGTAACATGGTTTACTGACAAGTGAGTATAATGTTTTAAGCCATCATAAATTATCATCTGTGTCTATTAAAATTGTGCAAGGCTGAATAATTCCAGTGTCACTCCTCAGCCTGCAGCTGCTTCATATGCAGCACTATCCTCATCACACTGTCTCGTGTGTGGGCCAGGGAGCTGTGGAAAATGTCACAGGTGACTTTTAGTGTCACTCTGACCCAAAATTCTGCACTAGACCAGCTGCCCAGTAATGTCTACAGGGAGCCCCTGCTGTTACAGGTGAACCTCATTTCGGGCACAGTCTGACACTGCACTGTAGTGAGTTGTTGGCTGGGCACATCCAGCAAGAGCAAACAGCAAGTCAGGACCAGGGCTTCACCTCCTTCTTGGCTTGGTAGTTGTATTTTGATTGAACAAGGTTCCTTTGATGATGTGGCTCTGATATCCCTTCTAAAACACATAAGGAATTGTAGCTTAAAAACAAAATAATTTTCAAGGAGGAGGGGGAAGGAGCAGTTCTTCCTTAAACTGGGTTTTAACATGTTTCTCAAGAATGTTTATTTAACATTTGCAACCCAACTGAAATGAGCTGTGCCTATCTACATAGGTCCTGGTGAAGAGATAACCGCAATTGTCAGCACTACCCTAGATATCCTATGTTGTCCTGGACAAACAATCAGAGTGCAAAAGCAGAAGTTTACAGGGCCACCAGCTGTGGGGGACCCTGGTTGAGCCAATGGGTGGGACAAGATGAACTTCCGAGATCCCTTCCAACCTTAACTATTCTGTGACCTCAGAGCAACCTGTAGCAAAGGTCGCATATCTGTGAGGGAGCGGGGCACAGTGAAGGACTGAGTCCCAAAAGGAGTGCTATCTTTGCCTCATAGGGAGCACTGGTTCCAGCACCCAGATAGCAGGAGCTAAAGTACATTTATGGGCTCTTGATTTCCTAATGAAGTACAGACAATGAAACATTGTTCTTTTCATTTCTATCAGCTACGTCTGGCGTAAAAGTCCATATTTCTCAGAAATTGAGCACGACACCATCTTCTCTTTCTGGCCATCACTGATAGCTGGCTTTGATGCTGCATATGAGGTTGACAAGAAGGATCGAGTGCTATTTTTTAAAGGTACTTCTCTTACACTTCCATCAGTTTTTTATGAATACATGAAGTTATAGCAATGCTGCTAATCATAATGAAATGAATATTATGCTAATATTCATATTAACTCTAATACTAATAGTAGCACTAATAGAGGATATTCTTAATATTTGAATCCATTTAAATTTTGAAAATTATATTACTGCCATTAAGTAGTGCCGCTTCACAATGGTCCTACACAGACTTCCTTTGGACAGTGAGAGAGAAGACCATAGCTGAGATAAAATTAACTGCTACATTACATTATCTAAATACATTTTTTAAGATGATAAACACACCTAAAAAATATTGGCTTTTAATTATTGAGTATATAATACTCTTAATGACTATAAAAAGTGAAAAATTCAACAGCTGTGAGATATTCAAACTTCTGTGTGTCCTAAGAGAGTAATGTTTTCAGCTGGACATCTGTGCTGTTTGGTGGCATTTACTACACAGAAAGCCCTGGCACTTTGATGAAAAGGAGATCAGACTTCTCAAGAATCCTTACAACTTCTTCTGCTTTCCTGTAGATGACCAATACTGGGCTGTGAGTGGCTACAGCATAGATTCAGGGTTCCCCAAGCCCATTGAGAACCTGGGCTTCCCCACCAGTGTCAGGAAAATCGATGCAGCTGTTCATGACCAAAGTACCAAGAGAACCTATTTCTTTGTCGGCAACCAGTACTGGAGGTAAGGTTCTTCTCTCTTCTGTATGAGATAATGAAAACAGGCATTTTAATCAATGGATATGAGTATTTGTAGAGGACGTTTGTGTCCTTTTTTTGTAAGCCTTCTCAGCCACTAAAAGCTGAAACTCAATTACTCAGGTCTATTCATAGAACCAAGTCTGTAACATCTGCATGTTCACTTACTCTTACCAGACTGTAATTAAGGGGCAAATGAGCTTTGTTTATTCATTAAGAAGTAATGTAAACCAGTATAAAAATATAATGTAGTATAATTAGTATAAAAATACAAGTTGAGTAGACTTTATCCTCATGTCAAGCATTCATTCAATAGTTACTAAGGAGAAGAAAGTGCTCTGTGAAATTTATAAATGACAAATTAATCAGAAAGTTGTAGAAGGAGATTAACATATTTGCTTCTTAACAAACAGTTCAGCTAAGCAGTAATCTTAGCCTAATAATTAACCTGTAATACTATCTTGAAAGAGTTATTACACCTGAAGTTTGCGTTTCTCTTATGGGATCCCTTCATAGATTGTGTGCTGTAAAATTAAAATAATTACTTAAGTTTATTACTCATTATAAGCCCCATCCAGCCTTATTGTCAGTCTCAGGGAATGAAAGTAAATGTTTTCATCTAATAGTCTGAAAACAGGTTTACCTAGGCTAATAGAGATGTAAATATTCACACAGCCAGGATTTATAGAGCCCCGTGAGGTCACAATGCTTGCAGGTACTGGATTTTCAGCTGAGAGTAGGCATATTTTGTAAAAAATCTATGTAGTTTCAACATTGAATATCACATGTTTATTTTCTGTTTCCATGCAATTTCTTTATTTAGTTTCAATGAAAATACCCAATCAATGGAAAGAGGCTATCCAAGAAAAATAGCAGCTGACTTCCAAGGGATCAGCTATCCAATTGATGCTGCCCTTCAGAAAAATGGTAAATATATTAAAATGTAATTTAAAAAAAACCAAATACCACCAACCAAAGCCAAAAAATATTTGTGTTTCAATACATATATTATAATTTTTGGCTTGATTTTTTTTTTAAATCACCCAAGAAAATAGTGAGCATGTAACAATAGGTATACAAAAATGAAATACTAATTTTTCAATATTTTGTTCTTCCAATTCTAGCATATTTCTACTTTTTCCATGGATCAAACCAGTATGAGGTTGACATCAAGCGAAAGAAAGTCATCCGCATAATGAAGAGCAACAGCTGGTTTAATTGCTAGAAATAATAAGTGATGATGCAGGGTTATATTTGTATCAGAAAGAGTTTTTCATGTTTCTTGATTCTAAACAGTGTTATTCAACTGTTCCTGTGCATCTGAGTCTGAAATGATGTCTTTTGACAATTCTTATTTAAAACCTTAAATTGTAAAACGTAGTGTACAGTTTTAATTTATTTTGTTCTCCAACTATTTATTAATCAAATTGTTTTTGAGTAATAAAGTATTTTGCTTGAGTTTAGCAGTTCTTGTGCTCTGATTCAGTCCACTGGAGACAATGCATCTGCTACAAACATACACAAGCCTGAATGCCACCAGGTCCCATCAGCATTTTTAGCAGGGCTCAGTATCTGTGGGGGGAAAGTTAAAGAGAAGAAGTAGAGGGCAGTTCTGGCAGGCAATTAGAAACTACCCAGGAGACAGAGGTGGGAAACAAAGACACTCAGGAACAATGTGGGGCAGGCATGAAAGCTAAGAGGGGATCCTACCCAAAAGTGTGTGGAGGGAGGGACTGGAGCCTGTGGCCTCGCCTGCCATGACCCCCGGCACAGGGACAGAGGGGTCAAGGCAGGGGTGGGGACAGGTAGATAGGAACATAGCAGTGGGCTGAGAGGACCAGTGCACCAGTGCTGCTGAGGGTGGTGTTGATGGACAGAGTCATTGGTACAGCAGGACATGAGCGACCAGAGTGAAGGGTAAGTGTCCAGTTTGGGGATGGAGGTAGCATACAGGCAGGGTAGGAAGTGATGGAGATGTGATCACAGGGTCACAGGAAGTCAGTGGATTAACCCTCCCAAGCTGTGACTGTGTGCCATGGAAAAGGAGTCAGGTCTGGCAGTCCATCTCACAATGATCGACAACGAACCAGAAACAAGAACCATTTCCCAGAGCAAACAAGCCAAAATGCCAAAATGATAAGAAAAAAAGCCAAGGACTTTTGTGTAACTACCACAGGAATCCTCCAGAGGATGAGTGGTGAGACATAAAGAAAAGCACATCTGCTTCCTCCATGCTCCTTGATTGGGTCCCCCTCACAGGGCAATAGCTCAGTGACTTTAAACATCCCTTGGGCTGTAAGAGAGCTTGGCTGTAGTCCACACTCTCTTTGAAGGGATTTGATCCCATCTCTTACAACATTGCCCTGATGATGTGATTGTGCAAGGAAGTCAACCAGCTATTAATCTTTCTCTAACAGAATTGGCAAAGGCAGAAAGAGAGAATGAGAATGGCTGACAAGGACAGTTACCACAACTCAAACTCTGTTAGGCAGAGGTAAAATTTGCTCCTGGTCTTCTGCACAAGGCACTTGCCTCAGACATCTGATCAAAGACATACTACCAGCTGTTCCCCCATCCATTTAGGGCTAGAGGAAGCCACATGTCCCCCAGTGCACCCACAGGCCCACTGTGCTCACAGACAAGATCAAAGAAAGGCAGCAGAGATGGTACCAGACTGGATGGGGCATTGAGCAACCTTGTCTAGTGGAAGATGTCCCAGCCTGTCACAGGTGGGCTGGAACAAAATTACCTTTTAAGTCTTTTCTAACCCAACAATTCCATAACTTTATGATAATGGAATATCTCATCTCTGCCATGTTCTCCTCATGCATGTTTTGTGCCGTGCTAGATACGGCCTAAGTACCTCTAAAGCCAGGTTTAAAACCAACTTACTTTACAAATCAGGCCATGCCTTAAAAGTCGCTTTTAACTTTAACAACAGTCTCTACTGTTGTGTCAAGTAGGGACACAACAGCTCAGCATTGCCACAAGGGCAGTGGTTCACCATGGTGAAGTCACGGACTGAAAAGTGGGTGAGCTCACCTGGCAGCAGTTCAGACAGGGCAGAGACATGGGAAAACTGGTGTTGCCCCAACATCTCCCAGTGTCTTTCTCAATAGCTCTTGCTCTGTACATAGCCTATCCTGAAAAAACTTCAGTCCAAGGACTTTAGATGCCTCCAGGCTCAGGCAGGATGCTTGTGAGTACTGTTTGTACATAACTAATGGGGTTGATTCCCTTTGTTTTTAAAAATGCCTACACACTTTAATATCCTAACTAGATACCTTCTTGTACAGGCTACATTGAGAAATCAGGCCTTTAGGCTCTGATTGCTGTCTGAGACTTGAAAATGGTTAAGAAGGAACCAAAAGGAACATTTCAGCAATAGTGAAGCAGAATATGGTTGATGTTTACAATTACTCCCATTAGATTAAAGTATTTCTCCTGCATAAAGTTAGTACTATTTTTTTAGTTATGACATCCAGGAAACAGCAAAATAAAAATGCTCCTTCCACCTTTGGGTATTAATTACTTAAACTCTCAGTATGTGAAAAATGAGTGATATTTGCTTAGCTGCCAAGAAAAACCTAGCAAGCGTAGCCTGAAGCAGAAACGGATGACAACATGACATGGGTTTCACGTAGACAAGGGGACTAGTGAGATGTGTTAACCATGGAATTTTTACCTGTATTTCTGCTTTTTTAATGTCTTAAACTTTGAAATGAAACAACACTACTTGCAGCTTCAGAAAAGCAATGAAATTCCTGGCAAATGAAAGACGTAGCTCAGATGACATTGGAAACATTGGAAACAGGAATGCTGGAGCTGCCCGTCTATACTTAGTGAACAAGAGAAGATTTCTTGTAACCATGATTTTGTTATAACTCATAAATTATTGCTGGAATTAAAGGTCTCTTGGGTACCAGCAGAGGAAATTTATTCATAACCATAATTTCAAGTACTCGTCCTGTATGAATAGGAACATTCCCTGGAATCTGAGAGCAGGCATGCAAATTAGACACACAAAAAATAACAAGTTACGTCTAATATTCTTGACTACACAACAGTTGACCTAGACCACATCCCTTGCACATGAAATCTCAGGCAAAAATCCCTCAATGACTCCACTGTCAGAGAGCAGGGTGACCCGTGTTCAAATTGACTGGAACTGGAACACTGAATGCTGCCAGGGAATCAGCATTACCATGCTGGAGACCCACAGCTGTTATATAAAGGCCAAAAGTAGGTCACACACTCATCTTTGTCAGCAATAAGGTATTTTTGAGGCTAGATTTGTGCTGCCAGGTCTGAGGGTTTGCAGCACTGCCAGGAAGGAGGTGCTGAAGGCACTGAGTGAGGCAATGTTCATGGCAGCACAGGCTGAAGTTATAGTTTTCCAGCTCAGGAGTCTCCCATGCACAGACCTGCTCTCCCTGGTTTTGGCCAGGGGTCCTGGACTGCTACCTGACTTCAGGCTGTCCAGGACACTGAGGGTACACAAGGCAGCAGAGAGGAGCAGTTTCAAGCTCTGAGTAATTAAGCCCTTCTTTTTGCACAACAAGCAAATTTAGTTTCATCCTATTGAGGTTCTATGAGATGTTCTTTGTCTTTTCTCTATACTACATTATTCAGTAGTTTTAAAATATATAAACTGTGAATTAGCAATATCCTTTCCAAAATAAAGGAGCAAATTTTAACACTTCTTGTGTTATATGTCTTGTGTTATATATGTCTTGTGCTGTATATCTTAGGGTGGGGCCATGGGAATGCATCCAAGGCAGAAGACTAATTCCAAAAGAGGGAGAGATAAGGACAATCCTAGGAGCTTGCCCGGACAATTTTACAGGTTGCAGAACAGCAATTTTCACTCTGACTTCTTTAAACCAAAACCAGAGATTTTATATTGTGCTACTTCTGGATAAAGTCACCTTAAAGAGCAACATCAAAGAAGATCTCTGTGATTATGGAATTTTCTTCATAAAGCACATTCTAGGTGATTAATCTCTTGAAAGAAATGGGGAATGGTATCAAGAAAAGTGAGAAAGAGGTTGACAGAGTAGCAAAAGTATGTACTTGAGAAAGCTGATAATCAGAAAACTATATAAATTTCATTAATATCTTCCCAGGTGGTTTTGATGGCTTCTAGTTGCCCTCTCATTAGAGAGAAAGAAGAGGGATTAAAATTTAAGTCCTACAGGCTGGAAAGTTACTTCTTCCTTCTAGTACACATGGAGACACTGAGGGAAGAGAAAAAAGAGCTGGAAGGCTATAGGGGGGCTGTAAGTACCAGAAGCTATTTCTGCAGAAAAGTATTTAACCTGCACAGAAGAACTCTGCACCCAGTTTTCAGATTCATCTCACCCACTCAGGTACACCTCACATAACTCTGTGAGTGGAGTCATTATCAAAAGCTCCCTCAGGGGATTGCTTCCCCTTGGCTCTGCTGGCCCGTTTTTGGTTCATTCCCTGAGCCTGTCCATCTCCTGCCAGGACTAGGGAGGGAGTCTCTTCCTAATGGAAATGCCTCAGGTCTTAGGGTAGGAATTCAGCCCTCAGTGCCCAGATAACCCTCGCAGGGTGCCACCAGCCTTGCCAGTGACTGTCCCTGTTTCAGCTGCCCAGACTTAGCAATGCCTCACATCCTGCCTGTGGATGGCCACTGGCATGCTGTGCCCTGGGCATTCTTCTGGTACCAACACAGGAAAAAATTACAGCAGATACCTCAAGTGTACAATATATTTATAACCTCTCCTTTCACATCTCTATTATCCCACCAGCTCTGTGGAACGGGGTTTATCTCTGCACATTCAAAGTCCCACCTGCATTGCAGCACTGCAGGTTTACCTGAAATCCTGTGTGAGCCCCACTCAGAAGTCTCAGCTATGTAAGACTGTCTTCAATGGCAGTAGATATCTCTCTTCAGGATTCCCATCCCCACTGCTTTGTCCTCATTTGTGGTAGTGTATGGAGGGTGTTATTGGGCATGGAGGAAAAGTGGACCCAATCTAGAGTGGACTTGTTCTTGAATCTCAGCAGTTCTTGCTACCAATTGCAGAAATGGAGAACAGAGGGACCTCTCCCTTACAAGGACAGCCATCAAAGGGTTGGATCCAGAAAACCTCAGTGGTTTTTAAAATCTTATAGCAAGTACCAAAGAAGGAGACTGTGAAATACCAAGTCATTGGGCAATTCTCTGAGAATAGTGGAAAAACTAATGAAGAAAAGTAGCATGAAAACATCCTGGCTTAATTTTTATAATTTTTATATATGCTGGGGAAAGTGTTTTAATTTATTTGTGTTAATTCCACATTTTCATGCAGAAAAAAAATTTTCATCCAGGTGCAAACTGTTTTAAAAAAAACTGCACAAACAAAGCATTGTTTCATCAAGCAAGGAGTTGTAGCACTGACAGGACTCTACCACAGGGCACTATAATAGTCTCAAAACAAAGAGGTGTAACTCCCCAACTCCTCCAAAAAAGTCCTAGAAAACTAATTTTCTGTTTGCAGTATGCAGTTTTGTAACCTTCTGTGAATTTTTATCCCTTAAGGCCTTTCAACAATGCTTTTGAAATCAATATTAACTTTGAAAGCATTAAAGAATGGAAAAAATTAAAGAAATATGCTTTAAGTTTTGGAGGGTAAGACTACATTTTAACAATCAAAAGGTTAATGAGCTCATTAAAAAGAACTACAGGTCTATTATCTTCTCATTAATCATATTTCCATGTTGCAAAACCTGCACAAGGGTGGAACCGGATGAAAGACAGCACTGGTCTGTTTTATGGTAAAGCTCTTGGTTTGCATGTTCTGTTGCTAACTAGACATTGTGAGAATCAATGAGTCAGGGATTGGAAAGCTTTATAAAGCAAAAAAATACTATAAAAAGGTGAAGCAGGTGTGTGGCAGACTAGAAAAAGACTTCTAAAGGCTGTGGAAATGAGCATGGAAAATCTCCCATTTCTCCTGTTATTATGTGCAGCACTTTCTTGTGCTTTTCCTGCAGATACAAGGCAGACAAAGGAAGAAGGCGTGCAGCTTATTCAGGTGAGGAAGGTAGACCTCTGGGGAGATGTTCACCTACAGCTGAGCATCCACAGCAGTCTGTATAACAAGTATAGAGCAGCCAAAGAGCAAATAGAATAAATAACTGATGGAATATTTCTCAAAATTGAGGAGGATACTGCAATGACAAAGGCTACTTTACCATCAATTCATCTTATTTTATTTTTTTTACTATGTTACTTTTTTACTACTTTATTTATTTTTACTTTTTTTTAGAGACCAATAAAACCTGATGATGCATTCATCTCTGTTAATTCTACAATTAATTAATTAATTAAAAATTAATTAAATTTAATTAATTTAGTAATCTAAAAAATAATCCTAAGTCAGTCTAGACTTGGTTTGTAGTTCATGTCAAAATGTGATTGTTTATGTGACTTGTGATATCATGAAACATAACTCGTTGTGAAATATAGCATTTTTTTTCTGAAGTATTACTGCCTAAAATGTGGCAAAATGGGATGCAACTACTGAAATTTTATATTCAGTTATGTATTTCAAATTACTTCCTCTAAAGGACTTTGGGTAACCTTAGAGTGCAGGGTAAGTGGAGGGCACATCATCAGAAAATAATCTATTAAACAAATGTTAATTTTAAATGTATTTTGATAGCTACAAAATATTTATAGTGATAATACAATGTAAAAAACTACCATTAAGAGAAAAATATTCATACAGGCTTTAACAAACTCTTATCCATGCTGCCATAGAACAGAAAGAAAAGTAGCAAAGACACATGACTGACTGGTGTTAGTTTAATATCTTATAAGCTTCAAAAGCAAACATTGTTCTAAGGTTTGGGTTTGTTTGTTTGTTTGTTTGCTTTTCATTAGAAGTACCTGGAAAATTACTATGGCTTTAAGAAAGATGGGGAACCTTTTGTTTGGAAAAGTAACAATGCAATGACCCAAAAACTAAAAGAAATGCAGGAATTCTTTGGGCTGGAGGTGACGGGAAAACTGGATTCTGGCACTTTGGACTTGGTACAGAAACGCCGCTGTGGATTCCCTGACATAGCTGGGTTCTCCACCTTTGCAGGAGAGCCAAAATGGACAAAACAAGTCCTGACATACAGGTAATCACAATGGAATTCTTCATGTCAAGACAGTGTGAAGTGCAGGGTGTGTGGTAAGAACACAACTTGTTCTCTCCTGTATTTTAAAGGATAGTAAACTACACACCGGACCTGCATCCAGCAGAGGTCAATGCAGCAATCAAGAGAGCATTAAACGTTTGGAGTAGTGTCACCCCGCTGAGATTCATCAAGAAGGACAGAGGTGATGCAGACATAATGATCTCCTTTGCAGCCAGAGGTAAAACTCTATGCAATCATTATGCGTTATCGCCAAGTTGCTGCAGTATATGGAGCAGCTGACCTGGAATGATTTCTCTGGATACATAGCACACGTGGAGTTCAATGTCCGGTTGAACAAGCAGACAGAAAAACACAGTTCTTGCTCTAGGTGCTATGGTTACAACTCTTGGCAGACTTTGGGGGAGGGCATAGTGGCAGATGAAGAGAAAGAGGAAGAAAATAAATATAGACAGCGGCCAGTAGTTCACTGGATCTATACCTGCTGTGTGCTGCTCAGTGTGTGCATGAAGCCCCAGTCAGCTGAATTTGGGGTTTGCTCCTCAGGTCACAACGACTTCATCCCCTTTGATGGCCCAGGAGGATCCCTTGCTCATGCCTATGCACCTGGCAAGGACATTGGTGGAGATGCTCACTTCGATGAGGATGAAATGTGGACCAAAAGCACAGATGGTAGGTAACTAAGTTCTCCAAGCCTTTTCTGGAGCAAGTTGCACGTGGAATTAAGGGTGCAGTGTCTGTCTCCTCTCTTCCTTAAGAAGTGTTTAAACTGCCACTGATTTGAAGGAGCATATGGTTTCCATAGCAATAAAAAGCCTGTGAGCCTCTGGTTTAAGAAGTTAAGGGGCCAGCTCAGCTTCTGCAATGCACCTGGGGGAGATTTATTTGTAAGGGGACCCTCCTTCTCCCCACTCCTCCATCTTTTTCCCACACAGTTACTTCACTTGCACTGGCCCAGGGTCCTTCTTCCACACTGAATTCTGCAGGATCTGCAAATTATCTCCTTGTACTCTGCTATAATGACTCCATTATTTTTACTTCTGACCAGAATTTCATCTCTAACTGAATTTCCCACAAGAGCTTCATTTGTTTGGGCAAGCAGTTCTGAAAGCCTCTGACCTAGCTTATGCCCTTCATGTTATTCAGGACAAATGTAAAGATGCAGCTCTTCTATTACGTGTTTTGTTTGATGTTTTCAGGCACGAACCTGTTTTATGTTGCTGCCCACGAGTTTGGCCATTCACTGGGACTTTACCATTCCAAAGACCCCAATGCTCTGATGTATCCAGTTTACAGGAAATTTGACCCTTCAGTACTCCTTCTTCATCTGGATGATATTACTGGCATACAGTACCTCTATGGTAATTCAGAATTTTTCATCAACTACAGTTTATAATTTCAAAGACTTTGGATACTTTTCAGTGACAATTTTGTGTACTGGGTATACCTCAATGAGTTCACACCATAATTTCTTCCATAAACTGCTTCCTTTAGGACCATCTCCTAACACAAACAATGATCAAAGGGAATCTACTGAGATAAAAGACTCAACTGAGTCAAAAGATCCTGCACTGCCAAACAGCTGCAGCTACAATTTAACTTTTGATGCTGTCACCACTTTCCGTGGAGAAATAATGTTCTTTAAAGACAAGTAAGTCAACTTCTGAAAGTAGGATAGCTGGGTGTCACTTTATAAATTGTGCCCCACAGCATAGAAATATTACTTTAATCAGAATATCAGCCATTTTAGACAGGAAGACGAGACAGGGAATCAGAAGAGGTGGAAAAAACAACCAAAGAGGATGGTGGAGAAATGAAGAGAGATAAGCATAAGGAGGAGGATGACCTTGGGAACAGGTGATGCTGTGATTAGGGCGGGGAAAGATGGCTCCTCTGCAAACATGGGCTGTTTTCTCTTTAGGCTGGCAGCAAGTTCCAAACGTTCAGCATCTGGGAGAGTTCAGCTTTGGCAAAACACATCACCAGCTCTGGAACATTTCACACCCTCCTTGCTGTCCTTGCTTTGAGAGAGCTGAGGGCTTACCAGCCCTGACACATACCTCTTTGAAGAGCCCCTGTAGTGAGGGTTTAGTATAATAATGAAAGGAAAGGAAAATTGCACTTTTATTCCCAAAGTCTTACCCCATACTAGCCATGTAAGCCAGGTCTCTCTAAGCTTCACTTCTGCATAAGGGTAAATAAAATGTTTTGACAAAAGGGTTCGTCTGACCTATTTTAGATGTCTGCATGAAGAAGAGAGCAATCCCACCACGGAAATAACTGATTTACATGAAGTTTACAGGGAATTTAGTGTGACTAACTCAGGGTACATGGTTGGGTTTAGTCAGATAAATACTACCCTCGTTGCCATGATGTGTTTCCATGCATTAATGTGTGTGAATATCTGATTTTGTTTAAAATCTGTTCTCTATTTATACAAGGCATATATGGCGCAAACACCCAGCAGTCAGAACTGCTGATTTTGGCTTACTATCTTCATTCTGGCCACGGCTGCCACCTGGTGTTGATGCTGCATATGAAATTCCTGAAAAAGATGAAATGGTGATTTTTAAAGGTAAAATGTTCTCTTCTTATTTTCCTAGGGTGTCTTCCAAGATAGTTTTTATCTGGTTCAAAACCGCTTAAACTTTTTCTGTCAGATTCCACAAGCTTTAATTTAGTCCAGTAAGTGGTGTGTTTCACTCAGAGATAATAAAAATATTATGCAAGTTAATGAACATTTATCTTATTTTTTAATATCCACATAGAAAATTTTCCCTGCCAAAATAAATGTCATTACTTTTCTTTATTTGGGGGGGAAATTAGCTATTGAAATTAAAAATGGTACTAGCATTAATATGAAGAGAGACTGAAATTTTATTTTTTAAAAAAGTGATGTGGAGACCTATTTCACTTTTTTGGACTTAACTATTTTCTCTTATTTTCAAGTTCAATTATTATTTTCAAGTAACCATCAGCTCTCATGAAAAAGATTGTGTCATTCCCAGAAGAAGATTCTCATAACATGTTGTAATCAACTTTTCTTAATAGGGAATGAATTCTGGGTTGTGAGAGGAGATACCATACTTCCTGGATACCCCCAAAAACTCCACACCCTGGGCTTTTCAAAGGATGTTACCAAAATTGATGCTGCTTTTCATAATGGAATTGAGGGGAAAACATATTACTTCATAGCAGACAAATTTTGGAGGTAATATTTCCTGTGCTACTTTTCTAAATAGAAGCACACATAATCACATGATCAATATCCCGTAATGATTAAGGAGTCATTAGACACTTTTGGTGATTGCTTTCAGTGTCACAACTGGCTGTGGAAAAATATTTGAAAGTATGTGGAACAGTGCTATGAGTTTTCCTTTTAGTTTATTTAACTATTTAACAGTATGCTTGATTATTTTTTTGCTTGTTTTCATTTAGCCACTTTGGTTAAAAAGCCATTTTACAGCTCCACAAGTCATCTCAGGAAAACAGGAAGAAGATCCCTGTTCACATATCAAATATGTTTCTGTGGAGTAAGGAGAATGTCACCCACTTTCCCGTTACTAACAGATAGTTTCATGAAGTTTCTGATAAATGCCATGTACAGCAAATAATTATCTCCTGTGCATGGTTATTATTTTTTTTCTTTTCAATCCAATCCCTACTGCTCAAGTTTTTCTTACAGGACATACATTTCTAATAGCCAAAGGAGATGCTCCTGTAATGGAAGCAGTAAATAACCTGAATTATTTTAGATGAACAACAAAACTTCTCTCTCCTTCCACCACAATGCCCAAACGATTGTCTATACAGAGATCACCCTAGAGTAATTATTCAGCCACATATTTGTAGTTTAAGCAGAAGATCAGACTTCCACATTTTAGGTCAAACTCTTTTAACTTGAATGATGAAGAGTCTGATAACTAAATCTCACTGAGGAAATTATCAGAAGGGAAAAGCTTTCACAAGGTTTATTATTGCAGCACTGAGATAAACTGCACTTCACCAAAAATGTTAATGTCTTGCTGTAACTAACTTAGGTAAATAGACTTGAAATAACTTATAACTTCAGAAAAAATCAGATTTTTCCTGATAAACCTTTCTTACAGAGACATAACATGAAAGCAATCTTTTAAAATCTATTATCTAGCACTCCTTTAAGCATGGTGTCATGGAAAAAATATAAAGCAGATTTATGGTGATGGTTCCAATATTAGTGATTCTTATATGTATCTTAAGGTGGAGTAAATAGAAGCAATACTTCCAGTGCAGCTAATGGAGTAACAATTAATTTATGGCAAATTATGTCTGTTTCTAGACTACCTAATGTTACTGAAAATCTTCAATGAACTGACTTATTATTACAGTTTTCACTGACTCCAGTTTATTTATTGTTTTTCTCAGTTATGATAAAAGAAGTCAGTCTATGGATAGGAAGTCATTACTGATAAGAAATGCATTTCCAGGAATTAAAGGGAAGATTGATGCTGTTTTTCAACATGAAAGTGAGTAACTGTTCTGACTAAAATCTATATTAAATGCTCAGTGTGATAGGGCTGAGGGTGCTTGGGCAGAGGGAGGCACTTCTACATGCTGCTTAGAACCCACAGGATGACCAACAAGACGCTGAAGCAGTCACTTAACACTGCTTCAGTTTGCCCCCTTGAAAAATAGTGATGGTACACCTTTGGTGACAGCTGCCCATCTGGAAAGGCCAGCTCCAAGGGACAGATACCTTGGTATTCGTGCAGGTGTGCGCATCACACCGTGAAGATCAACACTCAAGACGGTAACGTCTCAACAAAGTGAGGTGCACCTGCTGTGAGCGAGGTTATCACAGCCTGACATAAAACAGTCGGCAGCAGCTTCTCCTGCAGGAGGGAAATGCTGGACTAGACTCAAGGATGCATTCACACTGCCACATGTCACATCTTCCCAGCTGCCTCCTTGCTCCTCCTCTGCTGCTCACCCAAACCCATGCATGTTATTTGTTTCATAGCAAATCCTACTTCTTCCTCCAAAGAGAGTCTCACACGTGGTGCTGAGGGACCTCACTCCCAGATCACAGGGTGGACATGACTAGCCCAGGCTGGACCTCTCCTTCCCTGCATGGTATCTGGCAGCACCCATCAAACGAGTACCTGCTCACACCTGGTGTGCTCTATGCCACACTCTGGTCTGTGCAATACCTACCCTTCGGGGGGGGCTCAGCACAGCTGAGCAGATATTTTAAAATTAAGAAATGCACAGGATACATATTTTGTAGTGTGACCTTGTGGGGTTCATGGAGTACATGATGCAGCATGTACATGGCTGGTTTGCTGTGGAAGGTGTCCCCATGCTGCTGGGCCATGTTTTGCAGAAGTCACATCCGGGAGTAGATGCTGTTGGCAGCATAATTGTATACAAAGATTGCTTTGAGCTCTTTGAGGATGTAGTTAAAGTGTACTAATCTTTATATCTGCAATATCATAATGCGTCTGGGTTGTTTATTGTTTTCTCCTTTTTTTTTATAGACTTCCTTTATTTCTTCAGTGGAAGAAAGCAATTTGAGTTTGACCTTGATAAGAAGAGAGTTACACGCTTCCTAAAGACAAACTTTTGGCTTCCATGTTAAGAAAATGAAAGCTGTAACGGTGTTGGAAAATATGTACCATTATTAAGCTAGACGAGCTTTTTCTTTTATAAATATATAGAATGTACAGGTACTTCAGCACTTGTCAGCACACCTCAGTCCCTGCACAATCAGTATTTCTGTTCTGTTATTTAAAGAAACACACACACTGATGTGTACATGTAGTTAACATCAGGCTGGCTAACTTACCAAAAAACAATGCAGTTTTTACTTTTGATATAAAATTGTGATTGATTTTATTATTTCTGCCATCTTCTTTTCACCCCTCTTACTGTACATCACCCTACACATCAGCCCTGCCATGGAGACAGTTCATGAGGAAGACTATTTCTCTTCCTAAAGCTAGGATTGCTTTCAACCTGCTTTAGATATTTCAAAGCTAAGCAAGAAGACTTAGCTAGCACCCATAGTTACAGTGAGGCATACAGGAGTTCCAGAGAGCAGGTGGAAGGTGATGGGTGAGGTGGCTGCTGAGAGATGGAAGTGTTTCTTTTTTTCACTGACTAGAGAGGCAGTTTATGTTGGACACCTGATTACAGAAGGCTAAATTTAAGTGTGATAAATTCTTCCCTAAGGTATTTATTGATATATGTCATTTCCTGTGCAATATGCTCTCAGGGAGGTTGGAGCAGATGACCCCACTGTGATCCCTTCCAACCTTGCCAATTCTGTGATCAAAGGCTCATCTCCGCAGACACAGGAGCAGAGGGGCACACTGACATGTAGGGAAGACCTGGACACCCCTGACCTGCCTCTGCTCCTCTCCAGTTTTCCCTGGGGAATTGGCTGGGGGACACCCATCATCTTGTGCCAATGAGAGGGTCCCCATCACCCAACTTTATGGGTCATGCAGAGTAGGGATCAATATCCCGGGTAAGAGCGTTTGGGGATTTCATAAAATTTATAATGTCATGTTCGAAGGGGACTTTGGGAATGCTCAAAATTTGTTGTAAGCTGATTACTGGAAAGACCAAAGGCAAGGAAATGAAAGGATCAAGGTAGATTGGGGAAGAAAGGAAAAACAGAGGGATAAATGGATGAGAGGGGTTGGTTGTGTGCAAACAGGCTGCGGTCAGCTGCTTCTTTGGCCCTGTCTGGCATGCTTGGCCCTGACTGCCCAGTAAATCACAGCTTATGTGTGGATGAGCTCTTTCTGTGTGTGTTTGGGTGAGCTTCAAGCTGGACTGGTTGCTGAGGAGGTTAAGAGGTCTGAATGCTGGAGCATGGCTGCAACTACAGGGACATGAATATTCCTGGGGATACAGGAGGTGTGGCACCAGCTGCTGTACTGGGAGGGCTGCATGTCTAAAAGCAGCTCCTGAGGGCCTCCACACTGTTAGTATTTCCACATCAGTGCTTCACCATGGTCCAGAAGCTCTCATCAGAGTGAGGCGAGCAATGGTGTGGGGCTACCAGTCCTTTTCATATTTGTCCAAGTGCTCCATGGTTTCTGTCTGTGACGGTCTCTGTGGCCAGTCTCACAGCTCTCTGGAACCAGGAAGCAGACATGAACCAGCTACCACTTCAGTACTGCTGACAATAATCTGCCTAATGCTGAAGCCAGACACCACTTGAGGTCCACAAATATTCAGATAGACAGCTAGCAAGATCTAAGGTCTTATAGAAGGTATCCTTTCTTTCATGCATATGAAAAAATCTCTCCCAGCACCCAATGTCTTCCCCTCATTGAACAACATACCCCCGGAAAGGGAAAAAGCTGAGAAAAAATAGTTGTTCTATTTGATTCTGCTTCTCCATGAATCACAGAATCACCAAATGGCTGAGTTTGGTTGGGCCTCTGGAGGTTATCATGTTCAAGCCCCTCTTTTCAAGCTCACCTAGTGTGGGTTACTGTCTAGGTGGCTTTTGGGGATACTGCTTTTGCACAAAGGAGGAGACTCCACCACCTCACTGGGGCACCTGTGCAAATGTTTGTCACTCTCACAGTAAAAAAACGGTTTCCTGATGTTGAGAGGGAACCTCCTGTGTTTCAGTTTGTGCCCATTGTCTCCAGTCCTGTTGGGACAAGATTACTGTATTCTATTTATGCATAAAATTGTACTGCAAGATTGCAATGAGATATTTCAACACACTTTATGTAACCATTTTTTTGATGCATTTTAAAAACCCTGGTAGCAGGGCTACTCAAATGGGGCACTCCAGTAACTGAGGAATCTTTATCTGAATTCTACCAGGGTCAAAATATATAATGGTGTTGTCAGTCTTGCAAGACATATACTACCACCACACCTGCTGCAGAGGTGGCAAACAAGGCTTCGCTGTCTAAGCAGAACCAGAGTCAAAATTATTAATTTTAATCACAGCACCTCAAGAAAAGGAAATGAGTAGCTCTGGTCAGTGTCTGATATTGCAGAGGTCAGAGAAAGAGATTCAAGCCTTGTAACTTAAAAATTTCTATTGAATTTAGCAGGAAATATTTCTGTGCTGTTTATTTCTTTTTTATTGGTCTCCTTGTACTGTTCTTTTTTTCTAATTCTGTATTTCCTTCATATTTCTAGTATGGCTTTTTGATTGGTCTCGCAGCTGCAAGACTTAATCAGTCCATGGTCTCAGCTAAAACAATAAAAGTTAAAAAGATGCATGAACAGCTTGGCTCACACTTTATAGATTTGGGTTTTTTTGGTTCCTTAAGGAAGTTTCTAACTGTTCTGGTTTGGACAGTTTTCTTCTGTTGTTCCTACTGCTGATGTCCTTCTATGGTACCTGTGCCTTGCACATCACTTCCATTGTGGATAACTGCATGAGACCATGTTATTTTAAGTGGGATAATCTCTTCTGGCTCTGGTCTATCCAACTTTCTCTTGGAAATATTGTCTTTCAGATGATATTATTGCTCTCAAAACAAAGCTGACTGGTCCTAGACCTTTCACAATTGTTTTCTAGTTTTCTGGCTGCCATATACCTATCCAGCTAGTTCTTCTTTGGGGGTTTCTTGATGATTTCTCTAAGTTGGAGTTCTTTCTTTACCGATTTCTGTGCACACAAATCGTGAATATGAAATCTTAGGTCTGTGGCAGAAATAGAGCTTAGCTGACTTTAGTACTGTGTTAATATAGGTAAGTTTATATTTAAGTTTAGCTGGTTTAGTGTCAGATGATGGTATCATTTTTTGCTTCATAATTTTTATTTTAAGAATGTCCAGTACCACTAACAAGACAGCCTTACCATTTGAGTGAAAACAGGCTTTTGAACTAAAGACGATTGACCTGTATTCAATATCCTGTGCTCTTTTAAGACACAGTTTGAGACCTAGGGTCTGAGTTAAATGCATTCATTGTCTGTGGTACACTCAGCCCAAGAATTTCACTTATAGTTTTCTTAGTCTTCTAAACACATCAGATTTTTCCATGTTCTAGAAAATCTGTACCCTGTTTGCATAGAATCTTGGGTGAAGACAAAAGTCTCTTCATGAGGAACAGGCTTAGTATGTGACTCTGGAATTCAGATCACAAGAATTTCTTTGTTTTCTTCTGTGTTTTATATATAATGGTCTCATTTGTTGTGGTTTTCACCATCCAGTCTTGGAGGATGTTTTGCCTACATCTAAGTGTATATATTTGCCTTTTTCTTTCCAAGTTCTCCATAGCATGACCATCAGACAAAATGCAGAAGGTCCAACATGGAAGTCCCAGCACTATCTAACCCAGGAAATGAAACTGTTTGGCTTGCAAGTTCTTTTTCTTACTATTTATTGGTTTTCTTGATTTCACACACTCATCCTGCCTAGAAGGGCTGACTGACCTTTGATATTGTTCTTGGCAGGATTACAAATATATTATCAAACAAGGTAGGTCTGAGGTGCTGACCTGAACTGAAAGACATTGTGTAGTGATTTAAACACTCAGACTAAGAGCAGAGAGTTTACCATATCAGTAAACCTGACAAAGGTAACAGATAAGTCCTGGCAGAACAGAATAAGATTAAAATGAATCAGTTTAAATATTGTTTGCAGGAACTTGTCACTAGTGAGATGTTTGGTTTGGTTAATAGAAATGCTGTGGGGGAAAAAAACTTTGCTTGGTGAGAGAAGCAGCAGATTTGTGCATTCAAAAATGCTTAAGACATGCAAAGATGCGTGTCTAAACACATGCGAAGATGCATGTCTTAGGTGCCATTGACATTACGGAGAAAACACTTTAAAACTGCCAAGGAGCAGACTTTGTTTCCAGATTATTCCCTGACAGCCTCTGAACTTCCATCTGGCTGCCAGGAAGAGAACTGCCTTTGCAGGTTCAGAAGCAATAGCTGTCTCACAGGGTGTTTTGGCATTGGTGCCATGTATCCAGCTGGGGAACTGTGAACCTATAGGAGTTCCAGTATGTCCCAAATGGTGCAGATACCCAGGAAATATGCAGATTTATTTTGTAGATCAGTGTGGAGACATTGATCTCTTCCTGCTGCCTCTGTCAGGACAAGTTTTACATCTGCACTGTTTGTGTGATAACCACCAAGTTGAGAGGAAAAGGATTTCAAGCTGGTAAAGCTGGTTCTGCAGGGCATCCCAAGGCCTATCTGCCATCAGGAAAATCATGACTTGGACAAAACAGACCAGATTCCCATCCTAAGCAACAGCCCAACTGCAAAGATGAAGAATGTAATTTGATTTTCCGGTGCTCAGGAAACAGGTGCTTGGCATGGAAAGTGTCACTCCTTCCCTTCTCCTTTTACTGATATCATTGATGATGCCATGTCTGAGACTGTGCCAGTCACTGAGGTGTAACACAGGCTCTATGCCAGTGTGGGACTGGTCACATTGAATTGCTTTTCTACAATAGGATAATTAGAACTGATTCAGCACCTGTCATCCTGAACCCTATCACAGTGGCCTTTGGACTTCCGAGTGGTTTGAACCATAGAATTTTTCTCCTAACACTGCCCAGTACTGCACCCTGGTTTGTAAACCTAGTGACTGATCATTCCCTTGGAGCAGTACCAACAGCAAGTTCTGCCAAGCAGTTTTATAAAGGAAATGTTTAATACTGGGTGACGTGAAGCCATGAGCTTGTGCAAACTTCAAGACAGCTGAATTGGAGGCTTGCCTTTGGCTTTTTCATCTCAGTATTAAAATGTACTTGGTTCATTAAAGGAAAACTCCTAATGAACCCTCTAACTTCAAGCAAATATCTGGCAATCTGTAGAGTATTGCTGCACAGTGACATGACTTACATCTTTGACCCATTAGACTTCACATGAAAAGTGACATCCTCCAAGGAAAATAGCTTGATTCAGGATAATATTCTAGATATGCAGAAAGATTTTTATTTTCTTTTTTCAAAATAGATTGGAAAGACATGAGAAGATTAGGATATACGTAAGAGCACAGAATGGAAAAAAAAGTACTTCCTGTGGGAATGATGACTATTTTGTAGTTCCACCTGTTATTGAGAAAGCAGTTGCAAACATCATTGTGACAAATTGTAACAGTAAACAATTCTTAGAATTATGAGGTACCACTTTTCATTTTTGTAACACTAAAATTACAGAACTACTAATCAAAGTTCCCCTTTCTACAGTAATTTTGTAGTGAGAGACTTGATTGAGGGAAACCCCACTATGATTCACACTGTGAATTTATTTTTTCATTATTCAGTCAGGGGTGTGGGTGGGAGTCATTCGAACATGTTACCAGAAACATGGAAAACGGGGAAAGGGACATAGCTTCAAGACCCAAATCCAAGCCCTAGGTAAGTGAGATACAAAGTAAATCAAAATCACTGAGACAGAAAATTGTTCAAGGCTGGAAAATTCTTCTGGGGAAATATGTGTCCTCTTAAAACCTCTGCCTAAATGTTTTTTCAGTTAATGATGAAAAGGGAAACAATGCTGGGTAGATCTCTGGCAGTGCGTATACTCCTGGTGTGCAGACCTAGTGAGTGAGGAGCAATCAGCAGAGTACCTATAAAAGGGACGCTTTAGGTCTCTCGTCTCAACACAAGGAACAAGGGTGCAGTCTTGCTGAGGAAGACGTGTGCAAATAAAGCAGGATTATTTCTAGTGCAGGGAGACACAAATCTGTACTGCTTGGGTATACACTGGAAAAACCCTTGAAAGCACTGGATTAACAACTGTGCCACATCCTCTTCCTTAGCAGTGGCTTAGCAAATGGGTACCAGACCTAGCAGGGTGATTCAGGGTGAGTGAGGCACTGATGCTTTTGGTTCAGACAAGAGCTGCCTCTGAAGAACTGTTGGGGATAGGTAAGTGTAAAGTTTACCTCTCTCCTTCACTTACATGGTGATTTTCCATGTAAGCAGCTCTAGAACAGTTCTGCTATGAAGATAGGCTGAGAGAGTTGGGAAGAGAAGGCTTCAGGGACACACCATTGTGGGTTCCCAGTATTGGAAGGGGGCTTATAAGAGAGAAGCATAGGGATAGGGACTTTTTACAAAGGCAGATAGTCATAGGACAAGGGTAAATGGTTTCAAATTAAAATTCAAGAAATTTAGTTTAAATCTTAAGAAGAAATTCTTTACTTGGAGGCTAGTAAGGCACAACATCAAGTTGCCAGAGAAGCTGTGGATGTCCTGTCCCTGGAAGTGTTCAAGACCAGGTTGGATGGGGTTTTGAGTAACCTGGTCTAGTGGAAGATATCCCCACATGTGGCAGAAGTGTTGGAACAAGGTGGCCTTTAAGGTTTCTTCCAATTCAAACCATTCTATGACTCTAAATTTCTATGACTTCAAGCAAACTCCAGGCAGGGACAGTGTGTTTGGAGTTATCCAGATCTGGTACCCTGATAGATCTGAGGCTGCTGCAGCTCCCTGACTCCAGGTCCACAGGTTGTGCTTGTATCCCAACAGGTACATACACATATATGTACCCAATGGACTTGTGTGCACCTTGGCGTCTTTCCAGTCACAGCACCACTGACACAGGGGTCACCAGCTCTGGCCCCACCCAGGAGGCTCTCACCAAGATCCCCCAGACAGGATAGAGCCACTCACAAAGGCAAGTAACAAGAAATCATGTTTAGTGAGAGGCCAGGACAATGCCAGTCAGATGCAGGTGCAACAAAATGGTCCTGCAAAAAAAATGAGGAACCCTGCAGATACCAGTTGGCACTCAGTAACAATTCTCAGGAGACGTCCTCCTCTGAGGAGGTGTCAGTTTCATTTTGGCTTATTCGTGTCTCATTCTGTTGGGATTTGAGCCTTTGTCTGAAGGCAAGTGCTTGAGAAGAAGAAGATTGTGATGTGTTAGCTGCCACACCATGGGAAATCAGATGATTGAAACCTGTCCTTCCCTTGAGTGTGGGTTCAAAGGAGTTGTGCCGAAGGACACGCAGTAGGAAGTCAATGTAGATGGTGAAATGGGACATGACTTTGTAGCCCAACACCATGGAAATTCCCAGGACAGGGGAAAGCCACTGCTTCTGTTTCCTCTTCCTGACGCTGCTGAAAGTTTTCCACTCTCAAATGCACAAATAGTTCCCACAGCTAGTGCTGGAGTCCAGAATTTTCTAGTCCTTGCACTGGCTGCCTTGGAAAGTAATTTATTTAAAGTTTCATATAAAACAGCCGGAAGTCCTTTCTGACCCTTTGCCCAACTCAGATCACATAAAAATTTGGCCATAGACCCTGCACCAAAATCTGCAAGGCAGAAGAAACTCTCTGTGAAAGCCACAGCACAGGACTTCCTTATGCTCCTGTCTCAGCCACTGCATGCATCTGATTAATGTGTTTCTCTTCTTTGTGTGTATGTGTTTAAACATGTCCACGATGCCTTTAGAAAATAAAAGGGGGAAAAAAAGATAGAAGTAATAAGTTAACCACTTCTTACGGAAAAAAAAAATAAGAAGTGAAGATATTGAATCAGGAACTATATTAACCATCCTAAAGAAACAAAGTAAGGAGAAAAATTTACGGGGTCATAAGACTAGTTTAGAAAAAATTAGAGAAGTTAAGCAGCATTTCACAAATCCCAAAATTCTTTGAGTTGTAGCTGAGTCTTTGGAAAAGTATCCAACACACAAAATTCTTTTTCTACCTGTCTGAACCAAGATGGAGTAAGAATAACCAATACTTAAGTCTCCTTGGACTATGAACCATGAAGTTGAATTCCTTTAGTCTACAACAGCTGTACCCTTTGAGGAATTCTTTTCCTAGTTATTTCAAATCCCAACTTCTGCTTTTGAAGTGTCCTGTATAAGCTTCAATCCATCACTCCAGGCAAGCTATGATGTTGCAGCGGTTTTTATCAGTTAATTGTACTTCGGTTTGTTCTAGGTACCCCTGTTTATACCTTGTATACTCTCCCTGTCAGTTATCTGTCCCCTTCCCTGGCTGAGCGAGAGGTTCCCTCTCTCTCCTGTCATTCTCCTCTCACCCCTGCCCCAAGTTCTAGAAAGGTCTCTGTCATTTCGTTATACATTGGCCCTCACAGGTGTATCCCCCCTTCCCTGTTTTCCCGTTTGCTGTGTAACCTGTCCCTCACCCCTGGACCACACCCTTGGCCTTTCCCAATTGGTCATGTTTGTGCCTCCACTCCTGGGACCCTGGGAGTATGAAACCCCCTGTTACCTTTGTTCTGGGGGTCACTCAGAGCAGAGCATAGGAGGTTCGATCCTTCTATGTGAAACTCCTGGTGGCCTGACTCAGTCAGTCTCTCCCCATCAGCTAAATAAATCTGAGTTGGTATGCAGAGCTGCTGAGTCCTCCCTGCTTGGCTTCTCTATGCAATTGCCACCTGCTCTTCACGCCGCTATCGGCTCTGCTCGCTGTGGCTGTGATAGGGATCTGGGGATCAGAGAAGGTCCCCAGCGAGGTTACCTTCGACCAGTGCAGCAGAGGCACACCCGGCAGACGAGCACAGCAAAACTATGTGACTCACATTGGAAGATATAAGGTAATTTATTTTTCCTAGCAATGGTGTAAGTTCTGCCTAACCTAGATATATTTAGGGGGTGCTACACTACAGTGATTTTACACGAGTGTAAAATCTCATACTGAATACATTATTTTTCATGATGTTTGGGAAAGTAAGCCTAATTAAAATAATGGTATTTATTTGTATTTCTCCCTCTCACACTAATGTTTACTGCTTCTCTTTTAAGTTTTACAAGGTGGGTCTTTACCTCCAATAAGGACAGAAACATCAAAACCATCCTGAAAGATGTCCAGCCTGTACCTGACATAGCAAACACACATCCCCTTCAGGCCAATTACTCCGATGCTTGCAGTTAGAAATGTTTTCCTCAGTTTAGGAATCTACACTGTCCAGGATATTTAAACTTCTCTTATCACTGTTAGGGACCCAGCCAATACAGTCAACGTAGTATAGAGAGCAATTCCTTCCAGCTAGAAGTTTGTGTCATGTGGTCAGTTGAACCAGTCTTTAGAATTCATTGTCCAAAATGGGAACTTGGAGACCTAAATAACTTAAAGATATCTACACAGCAAAATATTAAAGCAGATTCCACTGCATTACTCATTTGCCTGTACTTGAGACACGTACCCAGGGCTGGCTGCCATGGCACAGGATCTACGGAGACCTGCATCCTTCCAGGGAAGTTGAGACCGGGTGTGATTCCTTACAGCATCTAAATGACATTAATAGCTCAGGCAGCTGAATCCCAAACCTCATGTCTAAGCTTAATCCCTATTGTTTAAGACCACTCTAGAGTCTTGGACGTTGGACATTGCTAAATTTCTATTAAAAACTTTCTTATATTTACCAGTGTTTATCATGGCTCCTCTCACTCTTCCTTCCATGAAACAGTGAACACAGGGTAAAAAATGGTTACTTGAATCTTCCCTTTCCACACTTATGAAAATTCCTGTTGTCTTTCATGGAGTCTTCTCCCATCATCTCACTCTGCCTGAATCTAAACACAGTATTTCAGCTGAGACCTTATCCATGCTGGCAAGAGCAGAAATGTTACTTACCATACAAATGGGAACCCAGATTATGCATTCCAGTAGCATAACCAAATTTGTTAATATCAGTAAAAAAATGTTGAATCATTTTAGCACTCATTTCTGCAAACATCATAAGATTGTTTTAGATAGAACTGTTAGATAATTGTTAGATGACAGTCGTCCTGGAGTTATGCTTCTGGTTATTCCTAAATAAGGTTGGTTCTTTGTACTGTCATTTGTATCTTGCTATTACATATTGTTGCATAACATTCTATAGTCTGCTTAAGATTAAATCATATGTAGCATATGTAACATAAATAGATTCATTTTCATACAATATATTTTGTTGCTCTTAAATGTTATTTCTCATTATTTCTCCAGTTTGTGAAAACCTTGTGCTATAAATATTCTAAATTCATGATTCAAAAACAACATGAAGTGTAGCTTCACGTTTTACCTGAAAAACATTTCCTTATTTGTTAAACATGCTATAAAATTGCCCAAACCGTAAGGCTCAGGCAAAATAAGGATAGTAATATTAGTTAAACACCTTGCGTCACTACCTGATGATGAAACTGCTATGCATCATTTTTACTAATCAGAGGATATTATACACCATGAGTCAGACTGTCACTGATTTACTATCAGCTATATAAACACAGCTGACAAGTGTGCTCAGTAGCTCCAGAGTGAAACTGAGGCAGATAACCTTAGATGAGGATGAAGACATTTGCAATTCTCCTGTCTCTATATGTGGCTGTCTCCTCTGCCTTTCCTGTGGCTCCAGAAGCAGAAGATGAAAGAAAAAACCTACAGCTTGTAGAAGTAAGTATTTTTTTCAGTGCATATCTAAGGGAAACCTAAGGTAGTCTGAGAGATAACTATAATTGCAATTCACAGAATATGGCTGGAAACTTAAGATGTGCCATTTTGCAGAGGTTTCAAGAGAAGGCTTTTCCTATCAACCTAGGAAATATGTGAAAATTATGTGGAACTTATTTACGCAGAAGTCAACTGAATATTTTATACTTCACTTTTGGTGTTGTCAGTAAAGTAATTACAAAACTACTGAGACATGAGTTCTAGCAGCAACAGTCAAACTCAGCAGCAATTTGCATTTCAGAATCTGCTTTGAAACTTGTGATATGACTGGTCTTAATAACATAAGGAAGGAAACTTGCTTGAAGCAGCATGTTTTTCCATGTTTTGGCTGAAGAGCTCTTTTATAGAATATTTTGGAAAAAGGGAACTCACATAGACACAACATAATTTGTTGTAGACAAAATTCTTGAAATTCAGTAGGAAGGCCAGAGTTTCTAGTGTCATATTCTGTAGCTAAAAATAAAAGGCATGATTTGCCATATCTGACTCTAGCAGTAGTCATCTTCTTTGATGGGAGTCCTGGCTATGTGGAGTCTCACTGCCAGCCTCAATTTCCCTGGATGAGATCAGTTATAAGCTTCTGTGTAGGCTTTGTTGTTAGAGTAATTGAGCACAGTAAATAATGTAGAATTAATTTTTAAGAGTGGATATTAGACTTTCAATACTATTTTTGATATATTTCATCAGTGAAACAACAAATTCAGAAAACTATAGGAAAACCGTACTGAAGAAAAGAGGTTATTGTTGGTCCTGGTAAACACAGGGCATGTCGATATGGGAATAGTTTAAGATTACTTGGAAAATTTATGTGTGACCAAAGACAGTACTGATAAGTCACAATGCTCTTTTTTTTT